>JAARMF010000016.1:158838-174807 GCA_022844705.1 Toxascaris leonina | reverse complement strand
CCCCCCCCCCCCCCCTCCTCCCTTCCCCGCTTTCTCTCTCTTCCTCCCCGCTTCACAGAGACGATATTAAGACAAACTACAGTAATTCCAACGCGCTTCTCACCTTTCACTTTTTCATCAAAACTTTTCGGTACAACCGCATTTCCATCCTTATCCCGAGTGACATTACGATCCACCAACGCCAAACTGCGATTTCTTTTGTGTGTCGGTCTGAAATAACATATTTCACATCGACGGCATATCACCTGTCATATAGATACTATAATAGTGTTTAAGGAAACATTTCGATATGTGTAGATGAAAAGATTTGATAGAAAACACTAAAACTGACTGATGAGTTAATTATTGAAACTGAACGGATAGGAGGCACTACAGTTTGTTTCGAAAAGAAATACAGCAGGAATGTAACTTACTTCGGTTTTTGAAGTGGCTGCTCTTCTGCACCCTTCTCTGTTTCCAAATTTATTTTCACTCCCTGCAATGGTAAATCGTTGACTACTACGGCATCTTGAAGCCACGAATTATTGCACTGATCCCGAACAATAGCATTCATCATAACACGTGCAGAAATACAAAAAATCACCTAATAAAAGGATTGTTTCAAATGAAACATCCCATCTTTAATTCACTCTCTCACTCCTGCATTTGTAACATCTGAGTTCATGTAGAGAAGAATTAATTTTGAAGGTGAGGTTGAGCTTGACAAAAGGTGGGATCTCAAAAATGGATAGATGAATCCGAATAGTGAGGCTAATTTTGATGAATGTTTATGCATAAGAGAACCTCGAGATCTGACTCTATTTGGAAGGTCATATGAGGAGATGGTGAGGGAAAGGACCGAATTTGGGGAAGAATAGCTTTGCAGAGAATTTGCATCGAACAGCTTATGATACAATGAGGGTTGAGAATCAGCGTTCTAACATGCAAAAGAAGCCTTTTCTCTGCTTTTGAGGAAATCTTCTTGCGTCTGTAACAAAACGCAAATGAAAAGTGCAAATGTGACGAAGCACGAAATGAGTGCACTTCTCGTAACAGCTCGTATCGAGTGCTCCAAGTAATATTCTGAGAATCTAGGTTTGTGGCACAAAAAAGCCAACTATTCTATAGGTGAGTCCTCACTCGTATGGAGCAGTTGACAGATAAAAGCGATGAAATAATAGAGGAAGTAAATAAATTTTTGACGGGAATAAGGGCCAGTGAAGATTACATCTCCGTTTTCCAGCTGCGATGTTTCGTCACTTGCATCGATTTTTCTCTTCTTACTTGGTGCCGGAAAGAGGTAGAGGGCTAGAGAAGGACCGAACATCACAACGCTAATGCCCAAGAATCCAGCCCACCATCGGCCGATCCACATCGGATCGCGAGGAGACAAGCCCGGTGGTACTGAAAACACTTTTGTTGCCTTTACTTACAACCACATTGATCATTAGGGTAATTAAAAGGTTCCAAAAATTATGCTTACTCACATAGCCTTCATAGGCTGGCATGATGAAGTCTACATTGAGCTTGTCGAATACAATTTTTGAAAAACATTTATATCACCCAAAAATTTTCGTGAAAAATTGCGAAAGTTCACTAGAAACAGTGAAGGTTTTGAATTAGAGCAAGATATAGAAGTTGCTTCGCGACTGAAAATGAACGTTCATATTGATTTGGTAATGTTACGGAATAGCTAACCCTCGAATGAATAGTAGTATCTGTTGGTGATGCCGCCAATCATGAAGCCGAGCACAGGACCAAGAATTCGAATGAAGAACATTCCGGCTATAAAAGAAGCAAACAGCTGTATCCGATTAAACTTCCCGTGAGGTGGTAGATGATTTTTCAATGACAATAAGGTGCGACCATTAGTCGGCATCAGAAGAATTATAGATGTAGATTCTGTCAAATAAATTTGGCTAATTGTTGCTGGTGGTTTCTAAATATCCATAGATTACAGAAATATTCAAATATATTCAAAATATATATTCATATTCAAAAGAGAAATATTCAAAATTGTCTTTGAATTTTACAAATCATCGCCCCGAAACACTTTTGAATAAACTTTATGGCGAAGACGTAGAAACTGTGGAAACTCAGTAAATATGAAGTTTCTTAAGCAGTTAGCTGCAAAATTTATCCTTTGGGATGCGTATTTGTTCACACGCATCAAATGTGCATATCGACATAGAAGATAGACACGGAATTATGGGCATTAATAGTTACCAAAGTATACGGGTAAATTCTTCCGCTTCACGTTGTCATCGATAAGCGGGAGTCCGAGAGAAAAAGGCATTGTGCGACCAACACCCAAAATTAAGAGACCGCCGAAGATCATTATGAATGGGCCCAAATTGGATGGATCCTTTGAGCACTTCAAATACTCGATCTGCAAATTAGAACAAACTTATTTCAGTGTATTTCAGTATAGGACGAAAACGACATACCCCATTCCAGTGACCGAGTGCCGTCACGAAGCGGTCGATGACTTCCAAGAATCTACCCCCTTTGTTTGGAAAAAAGTGCTGACAATTATTAGCCTAGTTCTAGACTCAGGTCGCAGATACCTCAAAAATAAACCGTTGAGATCCCTTAAAATAGACACCAAATGAATAGAAAACGATGAGAAAATAATTTTCCTCCTTCATCATTTTTTAGCTACCAGCAGAAATCGCAACCAAGTCTAAACACTGAGAGATATTACTCTCAAAACATTGCTTATTTTTACTTCACGTTAATTGGCGTCTGCAATAGAAATCGAACTTCGTATTCATGAGGTGCTGTCTTTCCATTGCATAAACTTATGTGGCAATGTTCTAAGCCCTTTAATTTATAATGTTACCACACTGCCAAGTTTCAAATTGAAATTTTAAACATGAAGAATTGAAGAATTGACATGTTCACAAGAAGTGTAACTGCATAGATGCACCTGATCACGTAGACCGTTCACGAGTCGACTGCAGAATGCGAATGGTGCGCCCATGAGGATGCGAATATTGGCGATATCGCTTGCATTCGGTGCTTTCACTTCACGCAAATACCCCTGCATTTGCAGCCTTATAAAATATGGAGCAATAGATATTGCATAGGGGGAGATGGGACTTAACTTATTCAGCGATATGACGGAAAAGATATTTCGATGGAGTTGTACAAATGAATGAATGATTCGATTATTTAAAGCTTGTTGGAAATATACATGCAGATGTATCCAGGTTATATATATATATATATATATATATATATATATATATATATATAAGCAGATAATAAAAGACAGGAATACAGTATTTATTGGAAATATAGTCAAAAATACATATGACAAATGAATACACAATGTATAACCTACAAATATGCAGTTAGTGAGCAATACAGTTGTGGGAATATCAATAAAGTTTGCTGAGGTGCTGATGCAACTTTGATTATTCAAGTAGTCTCATTAAATAAAGTTTGGCAAATAAAAGACAAAAACTTACATAATACCGATTGCATATATTCATCGAATCATTTTTGGGATAACAGAAACCGAGATTCTTTTGCGCGAATTCCTTCATCGACATATTGCTCGATTCCGTTGGCAAATCAATCTCAATCTATAATCAAAGTGAGATCGCACATATCCCAATCCCACATACCCCATTCTCAGCTTAATTTTGTTCAACGATTTCCATCTTTCCGATATTCCGCTGCAACAGGTTCTGAATGTGCATTGAATGCTTTAGTGGTGTTGTCGATCGCTGACGTTTCACAGACGGCGCAAAGGATAAATGAAGGCTGGAGGCATATTTAAATGGCTCCTCGCCGTCTTAAAAGCGGTTATGTTGTATCTTGCTGTTTTGTACCTATCACAGAAATGCCACAAAAAGGAAGCATTCAGAAGAAAATGCAAGCTGTTTTTTCTATATCGGTCAGGCCACTGATAGAAGAAAACACAGAGCGGTGAGGCGAGTTGGTGACGCAACCTCACCNATGAGGCGAATTGGTGACGCAACCTGACATGAAATGAATGTTGATAACGAAAATAACAAAAAGGACAAAAGAAGAGGGCAGTACATTACGTTTTCCGAAAACAAATTCCATGATGGAGACAGACGCTTTATATACTGCAAGGAGACAGTGAAGCATTCCTTTCCAGAAGAAAACTACCGAAAATGGAACATATGGAGGAAGAGTGGGGAGAGGGAGGAGGAGGCCTTTGCTAAAGTGTTTTCTTTGCCATTTTACAACTGTGCAAAACACTGTCGTCCTTATGTGGAATAATCTTCATGCATTCTTTCAATATTCTTCCGCTGATCATCAATATGCTTGAAGAGGCCCTGTAATGATCGCGATGGCGAAGAGTCTACGAGCATCCATCCAGGACCAAGACGATAACATAGGGCGGAACAAAGGCGCTCCACATCCCTTTATGGCGCAAATGTCCAGCTTATTGCTAACGACAGTTTAGAAGTTCACTTTCCCTGTTCTTGTCTTACAGTTTTGATCGCTCGAGGTAGAAAAAATTTTGCCGATATTTTCCATCAGCTGTAGTGGAAAAAATTGCAGCACGAACTTGGATGCCACTACCTTCCGCCATAGAATGGTCCCCCTAGAATTTGTCTGATTTGGTGTTGTGACTTGGCAAGGCAACAAGGCATTCAGCGGGTAAAAGCTTATATTGATAGAAGATACTCCCATCGGTCGCCGAAATGAAAACCCCCGAAACTCAGCTTTTTAGCATTCCAACGTTCATATTTTTCTGTAACAACTAGCGCAGTCACCTCAGCGATCGTAAGCAGTCAAAAAGAAGTATTTTAGCCTCGAGAAAAGCTGAGGCAGATAAATTTTAGCCATTAGGACTAGCAAATAGAGGTTGAGTACCATTCAAAGGAGTAATAATACACCGGAAGTATTTCTTGAATGGACGCGTTTTATTGAAGTCGGAGTCGTAATGGAGTCGGGAGATTCTAAAAACTCCTTCGTATCTATATTCTATCATCATCATCACATCAGTTCAATATCTACGGCGGTTCACGAAATTGAAGCATTTTTCTTGACAAACCATGTCAGTGATGCCCTTTGAGACGTAATCGAGAAACGATTCAACGGTTGTGTCATCACTCAATCTCTCGAAGTCGATTTCTATTCGTTGTTCTGCAATTACACTTCTGTGAATGTTACTGCCAGACTGCTGCTTAATTTTTGACGCGGTAGTGAGTAAACAAAATATTTATCTAATGTTGGTTTTCATGCCTTTATATGTTTTTATGTTCTGACACAACATAGAACAACGGGATTTAGTGGAGAAAACCAAGCTGAGCAATCGCCTTGAAATCTACGATTTTCTAGATCAGAGCTAGACACTCACCAACAACAGATGCATTGAGACGGATGTTCTCGACCGGAAATAGAAAGTTGGACATGCTGATGAGGAAATTGGCGAGTGCAATCATCAAACAACCGCCACCAATCCATCGAGCGCGATTGCCCTGAAAGCCACACCGACTAATATCAATGCAGAAGGATTCTCTTAGATCGCTCTTTGAATAATGAACGAAAATCGTCACATTAAATTTCGAAGTTACTGCACTTAAAAAATACTAAAGTTTGGGCGCACCCGTGCTAAGTCATGTTATAAGAAATGTACACATGCGTTGCACCTTGAAATGCTCATATCGCATACAGTTATTTGAGTTTAAATGAACTGCAAACAATACCAAAAGTTTATATGTTTTGATCCCGACGTTCCAAAAGCATTTTAAAGATTTATTTCACCGAAGGGATTTTTATTTGAGGAATAAAGAGCAAATAATTTCATTCGCACTAGACTGAATTATCAATCACCTCACAATATTGCTGAGGACTCCTATCATCTCGTAATAAAACTCCTGAGTGGGCGCACCTCATATCTTTCAGTATAAGTTCTCGACCCAAGTTGTGTAGCTACTCTCTCACTTAAAATCAATTTCAGGTCTGTAATTAACATAAATGGACGCTGTGTTGGTGTTCCCCGTGACATCAAACACTGCTCTTTTTTGTTAGGTTCAACACGCGATTGACTGCAGTTAACAGCGTTAATAAGTGAGTGATTTTGTTCTATAGCAACCTTTCCTCCGAGATAGCTGACGAACACGACAGATGGAATATAGCCAAAGTCACCCGCTGAAACCATAAGACCCGACATGCGACTCGGAATTTGAAATTGCTTTTCGATCGCGACAACAGCACTGAAAACAAAACTGTCATTCATTCTTCACACCTTCTTCTTTTGCCATCAAAGCATGGAAGAGAGCAGAAAGAAAAGAGTATGGAACAGCCGATGAGGGGGAGCAGGAAAATGATAAAACTGCGATCAGTTTTTGAACCGAATTAAGAATATCTGCTTCTATGAAATAATTAACAGCAGCGACCTGTCATCGGGTGCATCCCAGGTGTGCTTTTGAAGAAACAACTGCTCGTTATTCAAGACATATTTTCTTTGAATTTAAGCATGTCTACAGCAATGAAAGTGATGACTCTCATTATATTGGCTAAGCGTCATATGATGATTTCCATCCCGATTATAATAAAATTGGATTCAATATCTCAAAGAAATAGTGAGCTGTTTGGCTGTAATTAGGGAATTGCAATCGAAGATTTCCATTATTGAATAATGACCAATGCATCAGGTAATGCAAACAATCTCTTTCGATGGTGACGCTCAAGGTGGACTCTGAGATTCTTGCAAAGATCTTTCGTTGGACCAATCCACTTACCTCGTCATATAGAATCCTCCTATCGCTTCGAGAAAGTACACCGTCATGAAGAGTACAAAGAAGCAAATAACCTGAAATATAAAAGTAATCGTCTATATTCTTAAATTCAGCATATTTACAGCACTTTATTTGTGACCTTCACGCCTGGAATTGCAATCGTTCTTCTCTTTCTCCTGATGGTTGCTGCAAAGAGTAAAGAAAGGAGAACCTTCGAATTTTCGCAGTAGCTGAAAGGTCTGCTCCTGGCACTGGTGAAGAGCACGTTGCTGTTGGCAATATGCAACAGGCGAAATTGAAGAGCTGAATGTCTACTCCACTCTTGAGGAAGCATTCCAGTGAGTCTGCGTGGAGGAAAACGAAATATGTGAAACAAGTATCATTTTCAGGAAAGACACAGATTCTGAAGGGTGCTGCATAGTTGAGAGATTGTTCTCGCTTGAAGAATGCTTTCATTTGCTCGTTCCATCTGCATCTTCTTGACTAATCCTATGCGAAAAGAAAGCGCTGCCCAAAAGGTGCGTTGTTTAAACACAGCGTACTGTTGTTTGGTCCATGCTAATGAGGCAAGTATGGCTAGAGAAGAAAGCCGGTGGCATCCTTTTGGGAGGAGGAATTTCAGTAATCTATCGCGTTATGTCCGCCTATCGCATATCATAGACATCTTGAGTTAGAAGAAATGGTAACGCAGATGCGTTCTGAATCAAAGCAAACTGTCGGCTATAAACAGATCAGGCCCATTCCCTCATCAGTGCCGGCGTCATAGGCCATGCAGAACAGCGCAATAGTGTTCGTCCTCGAGTTTATTTCAGTGCAAATAGCACATTCAACAAACTTCCTGAATTGAAGGTTCTGCTGATGGAAATAAAGCTTGATATCATTGTTATTTCGGGAACGCGTTTGGTTAACACCTGATTTAGTTCTATCACTCGAATGACTTTATTTTGCTGTGACCGCGAAGCAGATATTAAGCACAGAGAGGATGAATTGGCCGCGCTTGTACGAATGTGGTTAAAGATGCATCTAGCCAATCGCCGCAAAAACTTTTCTGTCGATTTCTTTATATTGAGCATTATTTATGTGTGAAATAAAGGATATTCATATACCTCGTTCTGAGGAAATTCTCGAGGTCATTTTCGCGGAACACTGTTCGTGCCACAAAGTATTTGGACGAGTTTTTCGATTTTCGCACTCTTATTGTTGCTATGCATCGAATGTCTGTTCTTGCTGTTCCGTTTCTATACTTTTCGTTTGGTTTTCCGGTTGGGCGCATTGAAATAAAATAAATTCGAATGCAAAGGAAGAGAGTTCTCACAACTATGCGCTATTTCTTCCTCTTTTCCTCACTTCCGGGGGGTTCGAAATGGAAAGGGGAACCTGCAGCTCCACGTTAAGGTTTCGTTCGCAGCAGCCTAGAAAAGATAAAAACACTGCCAACGAACAAATGTTTCTATCCAAAATACCTGCCTATCTTAAAAGATCGCGTCAGAGCAAGTCGATGCAATCTTTACACTTTCTCTGAAGTTTTCAATGATTGAAAGCCTACGGTACACTCTCAATAAAGCCTCTCCTTCCAATAAAGCCTCCGCCTGAATTTTTATAAGGAAAATTACCTTCCTTTTGGTAAATCCTCTCATATCGCGCAACGAAAAAAGACTTATTTTCACGCAGCTAGAATGTTGTTGAGGCCTGATCAGAAACATGGAGGGATCGTACACTCATCTACTTCAGTAAAAATTCCCCTCCTAAATTATTTCTGAATTTCTCCGCACTTCATGGGAACTCTTCCGCTGGAACTATCTCTAGATTTTTAGCCTCTGAGGAGGGCTGAGGCAGAACATCGCATTCGTCCCATCAAGACAACATATTAACTCACCGCTTTTTGGCCTTCCATTGCAGCAAGATATTACTAGCACAATAATCAATCTGAAAAAAAAAACATTGGCACTAGCACAATCTGAAAAGACGAGCCAGCCATCCCTTATGCGATCAATCGATGACATTCCTTCAAGTAAATAAACAAACAAGTGCTTAGCATGCTGGCAAGATATGTGCTATTGCATGCCGCTCGTCCGACCTGNTTGCCAGCTGCATCGATGGAGACAACGACGAAATCGATGAACTCACAGCTGTTCAATGTGATCAATGTGATCATTTGTAAGCGGTGAAAAGGCCTGCTCGCCTGGCCAGCGGGGTGGCGTCACTTATTGGCTACAACAGTACAAAACCACGGTCTCAGTACCCTAATGGAAGCGCATTGTGACCGGCAGCGTCATCGACGCTCGATAGTCTGGTCAATCAAGTGATCAAGTGATTTATATATATGTACATGTATATATATATATATATATAATATATATATATATGGATCTAGACAGATGGATAGATAGGTAGATATGATGCAGTAATGATAAAATTAAGCAAAAAAAATAACAAGCAGCATGAAGTAATATATTTTATTAAGAACATTATCGCATAAATTATGTAGAATAACGTAAATTGCGTCTTAAAGCTTGTCAGGTTGCGAAGTGCCAAAATAGTTCGCAAAAGAGTAAAGTGGAAAGTTTTCTTTCCACAAAGCAACGACCTCAAATTTGTTTTAATCCTCTCACTACATTGCAGAGTGAAACAATTTTTTGAGGATACAATGTATCGCAGCATAATATCTTTTAAAATATCAGATGGCATCTTATTACCCCAAATACCATTACATTGGCACTGTATTTGTCATATATTACTCTTAAATCGCGCTGCTCAGAAAATGGCATGCGAACATTGATGCGAGATAAAATCACATATGCCACATCATTTACATAGCAAAACCTCATCGATTCTCTACAACACATTCCTGTTATAGGTACTAAAAGCATATCCATGTTAATATGCATAAATAACTGTCTTTCATGTGTTTGTTCGTATACCTGTACTCGTGTTAGCAGACTACTCATTGTTACGTTTCATTAGATTTCATCTCTTCAGTCACTATCGAAGAATTACTTTCGTTAACACCAATCATTCTCGACGAGCAAGCAAGTAAATGAGTTAGTGTGTATTTTTTGAACTTTTTGGAGATGATTTTTCATAAAAACATACAAAGAACATAGAAAACATTGCACGAAAACATGAGAAGAGATCAGAAGATAGGAATGAAGACGAAGATAGAAAAAGAAAATGAGATGCAAGAATTGTTAGTCTTGCTACTCGCCCTGTATATTTCTGACCAGAAACTCTCTAGCGGCCAGAGACGGAAGTGAGCATCTTGGAGAATAGACTACTCGAAATTTTAACCGCGCGGTTTCACGACAGAACTTTTCTTGGGTTCAACTTACTTATAACTTTTAAGAGCAATGGTTTCCTCTAGTTCTGCCGATCCTTTCGAACGATGCGATTTTGCTTTTACAGTATTTGTCGCTACTTTATTTTCATAGTTTTCTCCTCTCTTTCTTTTTCAAGTCGGAACCTAACCAACCCATCCAAAGGTAATTGAATCGCTTCGAATAGATAAGCAATAATAATGTTAATGAGAAACTTACAAACGACCACTTCGTTACCTACAATCTGGTATGCCTATAAGGAAAAGTATTGGATGTTAAGGACAACAAGCATTATCCGTGGAAGAAGCTTCGAGTGTATAATTAAAACAGTACTATTAGTCGGCACAAGCTGAAGTGTTCGCTGATAGCAAGAAGAAGATATAGCAATTGCTATTCTCGGAAATAACCTCGTCGTTGCCGTTGATAGAAGAGTGAATTTATCGCCGAAGAAACACGACGAAGAGCGTATGGACTGACGGTACACAACTCCTAAGCCTGATAAGATAAGCTTGTGTTTTGTGACGAATATGTTATTGATCATTAGACACTTCGAAGCCGATAATCGATTGTTCACAAACAACAACTTTGACATTGTTCACCATTCCTATATTTATTTCCCCCTCAGAATCCAAAGAAGGTCGAGCACAGGATGCAGACCTAAGGACATACTTGCTTCTTTAAAATGGAACATCGAATCTTCAGTGAAGTGCCGTTTAAATAAGTCTGATCTTCAGATGCTCTTCAACAGCTTGGTGTTATCAAAGATTATCCTATTCATCCCAGTGACAATGACTGCGCATAAAAAACATCTATTAATTATTCGACGACTACTAAACCATGGCATTCGAGTAATACACCAGAGGAAAAGATACGAGCGAATCAAAGATTTTAAGGCAAGATATTACTGCAGTGAAATCAATCATTTTGCAAATACTGAGTTTGGGAAGCTGGTGAAGCAGACGGAGGACGGAAAGTCAAGCTCATTCTTTAACAGCTCAGTTACTGTAGCAATACATGGTTTTACTAGAAGAAAGAACTGTAAGTGTAAAATTTAGGTACGGCGCAACTCAACTGCTGGACTTGCACAGCCCACGTGATCATTGAAGATTTTGATGTGACATAAAGGCAAACTATTGCCTATTATCCCATGATGATGAAATAAATAAATAAATAAATAATAGAGGAATATCGTGATTGTTCCGTCCCTTTGCCTGTTTGTAGTTTGTTAGGTTGTGCCCAGTTTACTGGTTATTGAATTTTTGCTCCACCGAATTTGCGCTTTTTCATGAAATTTTATGTGATCGACCGTTCGCTCAGTCATTAGATCCACAGTCCACCTTTAAATTGATTACGCATGAAAGTTCCACACATATGGTCGATGATCTGTAAGTGTCTCATGTGAACAGCATTTCCTGTCACATGAATTCGAGAGGCACGTAATGAGGATGCGACAAGACGGAACCAAATATCAGTTGAATAGCAAACAGCCTTCCGGCAAAGTGGTTGAAAGCGAAACGTGCAAACAAACGTCGCATGACGCTGAATGCTTATCGTTCAATCAAATAAAATGTCACTTGAGAATTTTTTAAGGTAATCTTCGGAATGAAGATGAGAGAGAAACATTTCGATAAAAATTTTTGCCACTCAACTCCCAAAGTGAGAAAAAAATTGAGAAGGAACCGCCGCTGAAGTTGATTTTGAGGGATGAGCAAGGAATAAAATTGAGTCTATTAATGACTCCTCCCTTATCAGTTCGGAAAACCATGAAAAGAGGCATCAGAGGCACTATTACTTTGATATGCCCCCTATCTTATTTAATATCATCTTCGCTTATAAGATTATTGCTCCGACCACAGGATTCAGAAATCACTACGTTCTTCCTCCTTAATCCTTCAGTTTCTGTGGAGCTTTTTCTCATTCCCCACAGCTCCCGATAAAGACCGAGTATAAATGGCAGGATAGAGGAGGATTAAACAACTCGCTTGAAATATCTTAGATATAAATGTTGGAAGTAGAAGTAATGCAGTTCGAGACAATAACGGGGCACAAGAACATATCATTCAGGTACATCTGCGGGCTGATAGTCACTCATGAAGTGTTTTCACGAAAAAGGTCAATTGATACACTGAGCAATGACAAAAGCAACGTCATTAACCTTTTCAACTTAAATATAACGGACAATTCAATTACCACTCTTCCGGTTTGTATAACAGATAGTTTGCAATAACAAAGAACTGCAGTTCTCACCACCGCCGAGTCTAAGGGTACATTCAAAACTGCACCGCTGATAAGTGCGTCGATGAAGAATCGTTTCTCTGCGATCCAGGTAATCGCTTTCATCGACGAATAGATAAAATATCGCCGACCAATCGGTAATAATCATATGAGTGATAACGATAACACTGATGAGGGTAACAATAATCTTTTCTTCATTTATACTGCGGTGGTCGGTAATGTTATCGCTATCAAAACGTCTCATATCTTTGCAACACTCATCCCAAAGAGCATGGTGAGATATGAACTCCATCCAACAATCATGGGTCAACCACTATCAACTGCTATCCGTCATTTGCTGTTAGCACTCGATCATCATGCCGCTTCTTACCAAACCGACATAAAAAAAGAATTAAAGGTGCATAAATACTCAGAAGGGAGCAAGAACTGGGCTTGATGCCTGTAACGCCAATTTCAGGAACGAAACCACTGAAATCGAAAAGCCTTAACTATTCAATTTTATATATGAAGAGAAATAATGTTCAAATTTCTCTTCTGTCGGATAAATCGGAAAGTGGTTGCTATTCAAAGTGAATGCCTATAACTGCACACTTTTCAAGAAATGGAGGGAACGGATCCATGCTAAGCCACTATAACTGCTGATATGCCCACTACAAGTGCACCAATGCTATGAAATCTCTCTGTAACAGCGCATCTACGTGGTGTGTGAACAACAATTGCGCTAGCAGTGATCATTTGATTTCAGCTCCTCAATATTCGTTCTCAAAAACGCATCACACGCGTCGTTTTTTCGAAGCATCTCATATGATCACACGATTCCAATGCATAGTGCTGCATCTCTCCATGATGTTAATGGACAGCGTACATCACAGATATATATATATATATATATATATATATATATATATCGCCCTTTCTGGGTTTTCAGGTGTTGACTTTCTCGGAGATACTAGTTGAGAGCGTGTTCCGCAGGGAATCATTGCCTCGGAACATTTTATTTCTGCATGATCTCGATACCCGAAGATGCTGCATCTTTCCGAGATAAAAGCCGACAACATGTGTCATATAGACACAATCCACCTACTTCCTGCCTCTCCCTCCACCACCATGAATGAAATTTCTTTGCGTATAAAGTGATTTTCAAATATCTGTTGATGATTTACGTTGCAGTTTGTTAAATCGATGTGAACCGCTCATACCTCTTCCGGCATGGCTCTCGTTTACTGACGTTTTAGTGAATAGTGGTTAACAAAGAAATGTAAAATACTGGCAATGGTGCAAAGGATTTGTAATGCAGCGAAGATCAGAATAATTTAGGTGTCCCAAAGCACCTTCAACACCATCTGCTTTCATTATATTTCCATTAAGAACATTCAATGTGCGCATTAGACAACAACTAAAGCTAATCAGACTGCTGTTCATGGCAGGGCTTTTCATAGCTGAATGGTATTTAAGCACACGCTATCTTCAAACAGCGGATCAAGTAGAATTCAAAACTTTGATGTTCTAATGGTCGCAATCGAACTGGTCACAACGCAATTCACTTCAGAGAACGCAATACGATAAAAAGCATTTTGAACGACTTCAATCAGCATACTGTCAGAAACAAAGTGAAAGGTCACGAAGGGTGCAGTATTCCAGAAAAAGCTGACAGCACGCAATGAAACCTCGATGGTGATGTTGAAGACATCTGTGATGTGAGCCAAGAAGAGTCAATTGACAATCGGGGAGTGACTTATTCACAACCAAAGAAGTTGCATCGTCCAGTGAATATTCGAAACAAATGCATCATCGCATAAATCATCAGCTCCGCCGAGTGTCGTCTCACCATCGGACTTGAAGAGGCACTCGTGTCCGCAATATATTTGTTTCAACGTTAAGTTGCCATAATTTCATCACCTTTCTGAGCAGTCACAGTCTTTTTGCAAGAATTGGAAATTCTAAGTAGAATCCTTTAATTGTCAGTATATCTTTCTTGACTGAGATCATCCGCGAAGGTCCTCAGAGTGGTTTATTGATTGCCTGAAACTCCATCTGCATTACGATAGACACCATCAGGCTTGAAAAGTTCCACTGAAACAGAATGCTGCAAATTCGATGCGATGTACAGACGCTATCTGCAGTTTTAATTTGTAATGTTAGGTCACAAAGAATTCTACTCATGCATGCATGCAAACAGCCGATAGCCCTATATCTCTCAAGCTTTAGCAGTCACTTCTTGAGATTAAACGAAAAGTGATAAACATGTCCGTTTAGTGCTATCGTTATCTATCGTGTATGATAATAATAATATTATAGCAAGAGACAAAGTTACTGCTAAAATTTTGTGAGATTGGGATTTGCCATCGATTGCAAATACAATCGCCTCTCAATTTTTGTGCAAAAAACACCCCATGGCATGCAGTGGTTATTGCTCACATTGAGCAGCCTTCCTTTGTTCGGTGCGGAAAGGGAAGCGTAGTCAAAGACGATAGGCCTGAATTATACGGGCATGCTTGCAGCTGATTATTATTATTTGATAGGTGGATTGTCTCACATCAACAAACTCTTGTCATCCTTAACTGCTGCCTAGCAATTCTTCACCTGATCCCTTTCGATTCTTGTTTCGCGCTTTGATCTCACTTCTTCAGCTATATGCCTTCTGCACTTGTCTTTCATTTCACAGCCATTCAACAATGCCATCTCCTTGCATTGCAAATTTCTGCTTTAGTGCTTCTCAAGGCAATGTTGACAACAAAAATCATATTTCTGCTAATGGATGACTAAAGTTCGAGAGCAGCCAAAATGCATAAGGTTCCGAATTAATAAAAAAAAATTAAAAAATTCCAATTCTCAGCTGCGCAAATATTCCGTTTTACAACCCCCCAAAAGAATTCTCCGAAGACTGTGGTTCAACACGCCTTCCAGCAGAAAAATTAACATCACCAGCNCTAACATCACCAGCTTGTTCGCCTACAGTGTGTTGCCGTCAACAGGCTCTGCTCTGTGGTGATCTGGTCGCACTAACCCCTATGACACTCACGGAATGCTATCTAATTTCGTCACACCTTCGTTCCGACTTGGCACACAGCCAGTGGCGTCCTTTCCGCCGACGCGACATGCGTTCACGAGTGTTTTGTCTGAAAATGTAGTGGATCACCGTATAATAAATGATCATCTTGGGATGTGTAAAGAAGGAGCGATACAGCAAAAACCTCTATGATGCAACGTGCAGACCCTTGAGCAGTCATATCATTTCTTCAATAGTATCATGTGTACCATCAACGTATGAGCACAGTTATCTTGTTGATGCTTATTGCATTTGTGGCTCAAAATGAAGAGGAATGTATTTGTTCGCTCGTTAATTCCATCGGTTAAATAAATTCTGCATTGAGGAACTCATATCTGATGAGACTGTTTGAACTTGTGGACGTATGAAAAATGAGCAAAGATGAGACTATTTGGTGAAATGCGACGCATAGTATTTGCATGTGATTTTATTGTGCGTATGTCTATGTTTTCAGCGTTATAGGGCCAGTGTATTGAATACACTACGAAATGAATGGTATTTAAGCTATGTGGCAACATTGCAGAAGTCGCAGCCTGTTGAACCGCTTATGACTTTTAACGATATGCTTCAGAGGACGCCAAAATTGTTCGAAATACGACGGGAAGGAACTCGTGGATCTGAATACAACCATCTGAGGTAGCGACGTGGAGCCAAATTCGTGGAA
>JAARMF010000016.1:97846-121721 GCA_022844705.1 Toxascaris leonina | reverse complement strand
GGGGGGGGTCGACTAGTTCTTATCCATAGTGATTAGACCATTTCGGAAAATGAGTCGATCGTCCGGCGCCACAATCACTTTTACGATTATGCATGCAGTTGTTTCGATTATTAGTGCTCGTATGGCTTTAATATGATAACAAATTCTATTGCGGCTCTAGAAAACGTTCTCGAAATGCTTCCTCAACGATCTATTTCCCTCTGCTACCGTTGTGTTTTGCTCTTCCATCGGCAAGTTCTTATCAAGATGGGAGGATGACGAACGTGTTATTTATAGAGAGTTGAAGACATATGCACCGGCATGTGAACAAACGACAGTTAATCGTAAGCTTTGTGAGCTGAACGATACGGAGAGAGCTCTAATAGAGATCATGTGCGAGGAGGAGTTCGCATTGAAATTTCGGCACTATATGAGTGTCGAAGAGAAGAAAGGGGAAGACCTTTTCAACGCCGTCTCGTTTACGTTGTTTTATGTTAGTTTTCCATCAGAACACTTCTTAAGATTGTTGTTTCCTTTGAATCGTTGTGGGGTTTTGATAACGAAGATTATATATATTGATGGATGTGGATTGTGGATTGTATTTTGCGATGGAGTGTGTACACAACCTCTTCACGCCTCATTTCCTATATTCATATCTCCTCATAGCCGAAAGGGTTTTTGTCATCGCCTACGAAGCAGCAACGAAGAACATTTACTTCACCTCGTTGTGCGCCACGAATAGTCATGTAAATTTTTATGCAGGATAATTATTCAGGTTTTTACTCAGGATTATATGCAAAGACATACCTTCATTGGTGGTGGTTCCGTTATGCATTCAATGTGATTATGTCACTAATTGTGTATAATTTATAAGTGTTTTATATGGCTTTGTGATTTCGTTGTCTTTGCAGGGATTGTTCCGTAATTATAACGATTTGTTGTTGCCGCAGTTCAAGCAGCATTTAGAGCTGTTATTAGCCAGTGATAAGGTTAGTGCTTTTGTTATTAGTTGACTATTTCTGTATGTTGTCAGTTCTGCTAGTTGCTATGCCTATGTTCCCTTTGCCGGCTTATTCACCTATCGAATATCCGGATATATGCTGTTTTGTGTTGAGGCTCTTTTTGGCATGTAAGCAGTGGATAGGAGCAGTTATTTAGTGTGTACGGAGAACGTGTGAGAATAAGAGAACAAGGCCACGGAAGAATTGGAAAGTGGGATGAAAGAGTGCTTGACAGCAAAGAGGCTCTCATCTTTTTTGGTTCCGACGAAGGAAGCAGCACTTTTAAATTGCAAGAGCACATGTCATGCCGTCTGTAACTCCTCTGCGTCCCCCAGCTTTACTGATGAGACCATCCAGCGCAGAACGCATCCACAGCAAATAGATCTATTAACTGTGGCTCCATATTAATTTTTGTAGCAGTTATCACTTGAACACAAAACGCAACTAATGTTGCGGCCTAAAATTGACGCACTTGGCGATTGCTAGTGACTTGATAAAGAATTAAGCTTGGATATGCATGTGTGATATTCGAAGATCAACACTAGCGTCATCAAACTCATTGAACATGGCAGGCTACACGCCTAAAGAATTACGCAATTCTATCAGCAAAGCGATGTTCTGGTTTTGAGCGATTTAACGACTCTGTGAGGATGGGCGCCATAGCAATATAAGTTTATCTTTCTTTATTCCCCGACTGTTTAACACGATGATGCTGTAAGCATCTTTTTCTTCCAATAAGGCTCAAACTTATAAGGGAGACCACTGTTTCGATTATGGTCCTTTGAGGGAACGAGTGGCATGGGCTAGGTACCACCAAATATCAGCACCAACTGGACCAAAGTGAGATTAAGCTCGTATATTGATAAGTGGTCATATTGAAGGAAGGTGAGCAACGACTCGCGTCTGAGATAGTGGCAGGTCTTCTGAACGGCAGCAAGTTGTGGCATTACGATAAGCTTCGGTCGATGTGGGAGTGGCTAACCCCGCTGTTGAGTAACTGCTTCGAGAACATAAAGACGGAATGTGTCAAAAATTGGGGCACTGCCATCGCCACCGTCTTCGGATCCGTCGATCCTCGCGTACTGCACTGGTTTATCGATCTGTTGTTCAACTTATGCAGTAAGCCGACAGACAGCAGTTTCCATGCTACGACGTAAGTTCGAAGATGGGCTTGTTTTGCAGTTGTGGAGAGTGTATATCGAGCGAGATTGCAAAGGGAGTGGAGGTGAGGAAAGGAATGATGATGTTTGCTTAGGATGCTGCTGTGATTGGTTGATTTGGATTGACGTGCAGCTGCACTCTTGCCACTATATTCCAGTGTGTGTTTAAATGGGTCGACGGGGTTCCTTTTATTTATTTTTGTATTTGTTAATTTGACAACATAATTTGCCAATCTTATTCTATAAGACTCTATACGACTTATCCCTTTTTTACGTTATCGGACTTGGCATTCCACTCTGTTCTAGAATATTCATACTACTTGTAGCACTAGAAAACAGGCTAACAAAGGCAGAGAAAGGGGTTAATGAAGGTTAAAAATTGCAGCAGCCTTTGCAGGATGAAGTTGAAAGAGACTTCAGGCAGCTAGGAAGGGACAAAAGAAAGTTCTTAAAAACGGTTCGGTTCCTTCATCTTTTCTCATGCGGCCTTCTGTGCTTTCCATCTCGGAACTTTTTATGAACCTGTCGTTGGAGGAGAATATCGTTTAACTGCTTCTTTTTAAGAATTCTTTAAGAAAAAAATTTAAGTGTGTGGCATATACAGGCTTATGTAGGCTGTACTCTTTGATACTCCCTAACACAACATAGTGATTGCAGACGGTTCTACTTCCTACAAGGAGCGTTGAATCAGTGTGAATGGAGGGTTACTGAGTTATGGAACCGTCTGATGGAGCTGTGTCGTTCGACTATGATGGAATCCTATCAGAATCTGCGGGAGCGGATCGGCTCTTGTATTGCAACGATCGTTTGGTTCGATTTGGAGCACATGTATATTGATCCGAGCTTTCCAGTAAAATTCAGACCGCCAAGACTGTCTAATATCATGGCTGATATCAACTCTATGGTACGTTTAGCTCAGTGCAGATAAAATGTCTAGATCTCTATGGGACCTTAGTTGTCGAGAAATGCGGTACATGCGCGGTGTACTCTGCCTCATCGGTGTTGGCTTTTGCCTTTTTGACTGAATCATCGAACTGCACTGTGCTACTTTCTTGCCCTTCCATCATGCCAAGCCATTCTTTAGAATAATTTTCGGACTGAGGAGAGTTCCTTCTTGTTTCTTTGAGTCGCTTTCTTTTTTAATGGT
This sequence comes from Toxascaris leonina, assembly GCA_022844705.1. Taxonomy (NCBI): domain Eukaryota; kingdom Metazoa; phylum Nematoda; class Chromadorea; order Rhabditida; family Ascarididae; genus Toxascaris; species Toxascaris leonina. Next base: position 118,434 of record JAARMF010000016.1, on the reverse strand, counting down.
TAATTCGAAGTAGAGATGGGTGATGGGTATGACATGTTAAAGTGGAGTAGTGAGAGTGCTCAAAGAGTGGACGTTATTTTTCGCCTATTTAGTTGCTGTTAATATTTTCACTTTTTCTGTTTTTGCTTGTTTCGTTTTCAGATGATGGGAATATGCCAAAATATTATTTAGATGGACGTTTTATGGTCGGAAGTGGCTGAGGCAAAGAAAACTGAAGAAGCAGTGGAAGTCGATGAGGCAGCAGAAAACAGTCATAATTCATCGTCGGATGAAGAAGGCGATCGAAAGAAGGTATCTTGTTTGCTCATTTTATGTCTGCAGATATATAGATGATGGTTTATAGTTGAGGTCCTAATTTTGATTTCTTTTAACGCTTTAATAACCTCAATCAGAATAAACATTGTTCAACAACGCCGATTACTGAATGTGGACTTAATATCTTCTGAAATAAATCGCTGAGTGAGGGATGTGCGAATAATTTGGGAAGTGATTTCGTTTCAAGTTGTTCTCACGTCATATGATCGATGATATATCGACTAAACATCTGCAATGAATTTCAGGCAGTGATGGTGTTCAAGACGGTGCTGAACTATTTGAATGCACATTGGATTCACGCATTCACTGCACTGCCGCCTCCCATCTTCAATTTGTTGCCTTTGCTGATTCATTTCGAAAATGAAACGAGGTATTCGGTTGTGGTCGTAAGGGTTATCGTTTAGTTTACTATATTCGTGGAAGTTGATCTAACGAAATGGAGATACGCTTGCTTCATTCGGCTAGCTATCATTTAATGGCTTTGTCCACATCGCTGTTCTTTTTGCTCTGTTTACATCTTTCTAGCCTTCACTTGTTCCGCAAAGTGCATTTCTGATGTCCTTTAGAAAACTAATTGTTTTTAAGCATCGAAAGAAGCCTTTGTGCTTGCAATGCCATGAAAGAACAGTTTTTTAAGGTGATGGCATTTAGAGGTAGGTTCATTCAACTTCGAATTTCAATGACTGTCGCTTTGATTACTTCACGAATGCGCTATGCAGTTGTTTATCTTTTTGAAGTGGACAGCCTATAGAACTGCGTCGATGTTGTTCGCTTAGCGTGCTATATAAGGAAATATTTGAAAAATTGTAATTTGGAGTGCTATTTTATCGTTAGAATTGTAACATTGCCTCGACTCTCAATAGTTTTTGTCTTCGATTGGTCGAAACAAACATCCAACCCTCCTCATTGGGGCACATTCTTAATGAGTTATACAGCTACTTAAGTGGGTTATTGAAGTTATTTCAGTAAGTGTTTGTTGCAGTGACGAAGAGCTGAAGAAGAGTTGTCGCTACCAGTTGAGGCAAGGAATGTCGCAAACAATGATCGTAGCTAACAACGTGACGATGGTTATTAGTGGCGCACAAGAGGTAGTGTCTTCTATAGCACCACACTCTGAATTGATTTTACTATGGTAGCAGGAGGAGGCCGCCGTGTGCGGTAGGCTGTTTTTAGGTCAGTGCTGAGAGGAAAAAAGGGTGAGTTGATAATGAGCTCTTCTCACCTCCCTACCTTTCCCCCTCTATCTGCCTCCTTCCACAAAAAACCTAGCAAGTTATAACTTAACAAAGGCATTTTCGGATGTAAGAAATCAACGGAGTCGCGTTTTTATATAGAATCACTTCTCCATTTTCTGTCAACATTTCATATGGAGGAGTAATCTTATGTGTCAACCGTGAGCCTTCTGCTCGAAAAATCCGTTCACTGAGAATGGGTCTCATAAGAGGCACTTATGAAAAAAGGTTTGCGAACGATGCCACCAGGCTCTCTTAAAGAACTATTGCGCAGAGCTTGCGGTCTAAACAGCGCCCTGGTTTACTACGGATCATCCGTTCCTGGTTTATTTCTTTTATTATTTTATTCATTAATAAGGGGGCTGTGTCGTCATATGAGAGAGACGTTGTCCAACATAATCCGCTTAATGTCTGTTATCGAATGCTTTGCCGAAATGTGATGTGAGCCAGATCTTTCAATAAAATCTTTTTTGAGTAGAGATGTCGGGGTGGAAGGGAGGGGAGGGGGAGTGAGAGAGGTGCTGTTCGAGTATGTGGAGAATATATAGTTGGTGTTTTGGAGTGCCATGGATGACGAACTTTGAGGTTACAGTTGGCCTCTTCGTCGTCATGTTGGTGGAAGGCGAAAGTCTCTCTGCTGAAGTACTTGCAAGTGGCAATCTTCTCGAATCTGTTTGTGTTCGTCGAGCACCGTCCAGCACTTATGTCAATTCTTTTCTCGCTACTTGTTGATGGAAGACTGGAAGTTAGAGAGGCGGCGGCCGAAACCATTTCCGGTCTTTTACATTGTCAATTCTTCGATGTCGATGATGCCCTTATTGTAAGTCATTCAAACTTATTATCTTCCATTTCATTTGCAAACCTCAACGTACATTTCAACATCGATAATGAGTCGTTTACTCCAAAGAGGTAATGCGATAACGATAAGTGTTCACATTCAACATGTGTTATATGTTGTATTGAATGCACAGTTGCGTAATCCCGAACGTTGCACTGCACATGACACTCAACTCAAAAAGAGCATATATGAATGGTCTAGTGGGCTGTCGCGATCCCATTTAAAGTCCTGGCTATCTCTTCGAGCAAAAGGAAGTATTTCTGATTGCACCATGTTATTCTCTACCAAATCCGGTCCTATTTAGCGCACTCATTTTCTGATCTAGGCTTGCTAACCTGCAACATTTGTGTCGAAATACAATAAAAAGTGCCATGAAAAGCGTGTTCTGGATCGCATTCATAGTGCCAGTTCAAGATAATAGCGCTCAAAAACATCATCGGCTTATTTTAAATTATTATGGAGACATATTTCTCCAAGGCAAAAATGCTTTAAAGGATACGGAAGATAGGGTGGAGGAGGACAGGAGGGCGAGCGGAACGGAACTGAGTGAACCCATGGTAACCAGCTTTTCGTTCGTTGCCTCCGTCGATCGTGCCCTGTTCCCCACAATATAATGTTCGTAAATTGCGAGGTGCAACGATCATTGCTCTCGCAGTCGTTGTCTTTCTGCTTGCTTTGTTGTTCGAATGAAGAACGGAATATATTGAATTGGTTTATCATAGGTTGTAGTTATAGTAAAGTGCAGTGAGAATTAACTCATCGCTGCCACTAATTTACACCGCATGAGTAAAGACGATAGATGAGAGGTATGCAGTTGTTAGCCCTTGCTGCCTGCAGGCATCATGTTAGTGGAACGGTGCCAAGAATTTAAGCTGATCGTTGGCTATATTTCTTGTCCTTAATCAAGCGTCGTCGATTTTAACGAATTCCGGTAGAACGACCGTTGATTTTAGGAAAATCAAATTCGGCTGTAGTCAAACCCGAAATTGACGACCGTACCACATATTTTGGCATTTGCAGAAAAAGTTTTGTTCGTGGTCTCGAGTCAGCAACGGACCAAAACGGCATGCGGGTGTTTTGGCATTATCGGCGGTCGTTCAGGCATTCCCATATACGGTGCCACCAATACTGCCGAACGCGCTGATGCAACTGTGTCGCCACGCCACCGACAAGCAACCCATGCAGGTGTTTCATTGACTATGCATCAAAATTTCATAAGAAGCCGCTTTTGATCGGTAGGAAATCGGAAGTCGATGTGTGTGCCGATTTTAATTTTTATTGCCTTTTCGCCATTCGGTTATAAAGAAATTTGTCGATGAGGATTAACCTGAACAGATAGAATGTTTTCACCGTAGGGTAGTGCAATAAATGGCTGGTGAGGGGTGTTTTATTTCATTGAATCCTCTTTGGGCAATTGCGGTATTTATTGTTAAATTCGAGTGATATGCAAATAGCTACTTGATTATAGATTTGTGGTTCGAGTGCAAACTTCAAAATGGGGGAATTGCAAGCAGAGTCTGAGTGATAAGTAGCGATCGTTTTCAAAGCTTTTGATATTTTCTAATTCATTGGTGATTCGGTCATCTATAATAGCAAAATGAACATTGCTTAGGGGACGGTGAAGAAGGCGCTGAGTGAATTCAAACGAACGCATCAGGATTGCTGGCACGAGCATAAAACACAGTTCAGTGAGGATCAGCTTGCCATACTCACCGATCTTCTTGTATCGCCTAATTATTACGTATGAGGTTATTGCGACTGGGCATTCATTTATGAAAGCGGCTGATTTTTGTAATATATGCAGAAATCAGCTAACGTACTGTCAGTCATTGAGTTTGTGAAAATGCTTGGCTACAAATATAAGTGTATAGAGCAAAGCGTTTCTGCTGGCAACAAAACTACTGGAGCATGTGTGCGGGGCACGGGAAAGAAGGGGGGGGGGGGAGGGGGGGTGGGGGCTGTGAGCGTTATAGTGGACCACCGGATAGTATTCGTTATATGCGGACGGCGTTGGGAGCTAGGAAAACGCTTAATGCAAGCAGCAATCATGCTTAATATTATTTTGACTGAAGTGGCGTGACACCTTCTGCTGAGCTGATGGTTTTCGTTAATATTACGGGATGTTGAAGGTGATGCTGAGATTGGCATACTTCTTTGAACATTCATAGCATCTTTGTTACATTACTATGCTGTGTTTTGAAATGTCTTTTGTCTTGAATAGAAGATCAGCGTCCGGAGCGTTTCCTCCCTCCACTTTTCCGCTGGAAGCCCGTGCACGTTGATTGTGGGTCGCTATCTGTCTTTTCGAAAGTTTTGGAAGAAGCAAGATTCGGCCGCATTTTGTATTCAATAAGTAGAGGTGATATGATAAGTTGTTGTTTAATGTGTTCCTATTATAGGTGTTGGTTTTATTGTACGGTGTCTTTGATAGGAGCATGCCTTTGCTTGAGCATTTCTGAAAGATCCTGCTGATGCGTGTGCTGTTGAGGATTGCTGGGCGTGTACTATGTTATGTTACGCTGTTTTCCTTTTTGAGCTCTTTTTCGAATGCTTTATACTGTCGACCGTGGTGTTTAAAGGTCAAGGGTCACACTAGCATTGTCTAGTCAGATTGTAATATCAGTGATGTCTGTAAACTCAAAGGTCATATTGACGTCATTTTGATTAGAACACTTTTATGACGTTTCCCTCATTGAAACACGTTGTTCTCACTGTTTATGCAATCGGTTTGAATTGCTTATAATCAAGAAAGTATGGTGGGATGTGAATGGGAGTGAGAGAACGTGAGAGTCGATTTTACGCATTATTTTGGAATATAATTGCGATTCACTGAGTCACAGTGAACATAGCCATTCTTGCGGATGGTATATGTTGGCAAATGCGTCGCGTCGCAGATGAGATTTGAGCACTTGTTTTGCGTTTATTGTTTTATTAGAGTATAGTCCTTAAAGTGATTACCCTCTGCACGCTGTCGTGATTGTCGTTTTACGGTCTCATTTATTTTCTTTATAACTGTATTGTTGCATCGAAGCAGTCATTGTACTGCTGGGAGTGACCGGTTCAGCATGCCTCGCGTAATGCTTGGCTTTAATGACTGAAAAGCGCTTTAGTTGGTGTATCTTATGCAGTTTTTAATGTTCGAACTGTGCAACCGAATTCGACGGGGTTACCCGAATTTGTTTTTTTTTTCGATCGCACCCTCTGCCATATCCCAGTTTGTGTTGTAGCGGAAATTTTTTGACGATTCAAACAGCATCATCCGATGCACCAATTTAAATGTGGCCACCAAATATGTGGCCACCAAATTTCTTTAGCATTCACACCAAAAAATAGTGAATTCTGTTGTTATTGTGCTGGCGGATTGCAACAAAATTGCCTCAATATATAGGTTATACAAATCGCCCCGTTTCCCCTCATCGATCCGATTCCAAGTTGCCGAGGAAGTTTTGATGACCTAGACATCGATGAGTGGGTTGCTGTTGCGCGAGATGTCCAAATGAGTTAATTTTTTGCGTCTCATTTTCCGTAATTCTTTTCGGAGGTTTTTTGCTTTGCACATTATCGACCGGTTGAGTTCACTTATGAAAGTGGTGTTCAGAAGAATTCAGTCAGTTCTTATTTGGGGCCGTGATTTATTATAATATCGCGCAGCCAGCTAGCCTTTGCGAAGGGGAGTCGTGTAACATTGAGGAGTGGATTTGAGCTGAATGGCGGGATAGCTTGGTGTCGTGCAGAGAGCGTTCTCGAAATAAGGGAGGGAATAAGAGACTTTCTGAAGGGCATTGCTGCCTTTCTCCCACTCCCATCATCTGCAGCACTATCGCGATTTGTGTGTGCGAGGATATCACATCGTTCGACTAGTAAAGTCACTCAGTCATTTCAAGATGTGAGAGTGTAATGACTAGGAAATTGTCTTGAGGGTTCGTTGAAGGTATGTTGGGTACCGATGTACAATGCGCGACACAGAACTTCGAGTTATTTGTTAATGTGCCAACACAATCAATGGCCGTGGTTATCTTTGCTTCCCAGGTGCAACAGTGAGGAGTGTTGACGAAATGTGTGCTTTGAGCTCTCACTGATATTTTATCTATTCATGCAGTGCACAAACTTCTTTTGGGTAATCCTAGTGAGGGTCCTCGTGTCCCCTCATGTTTTCTATGAAGTTTTCGTAGTTCCTGGCAAGGAGATGAGATGTTTTATTCTGTTTCAGTGGAGGATAAGCCGCGCATATATATAGGCGTAACTTTTATTTGGCAGCCAATAAATTTCAGCCTGAACAAATTGACTGCACTTGGATTGTTTTACCCTCCCTAAGATGAGGGTGTAGAATTCCCCGTCAATATCCAGGAGAGTTGCTGGATTTTGTCTGCTTTCCAAATCTGATGTAACTGAAATTCTTTATTGGTTGCAATTGTCGTATGAATGATTGTGGTTGCCTTGGTTTGTTATAATTTTTGACGGTTTCGTCATGTTGAGATGTCTTATAATAGATGATACTTTGGACTCATCTTTTACTATCTCATTTGAATAAAAGTCCATATGAAAGCATTCTGATGTGACGCAGGGCATATTGGTGTAAATATGTATCACAATCAGTGACTACTTACGTCTCGAAGAGCGACAAAATAAGGCACAAAAGGGATCGGTTGTTGAGGTGATCCTCTGAATGTATATGAGAAAGTTGACAATTATAGCAGTGCTGAAAAATTTTTGATTCGTAACAGCGAGCACTTTGTTTGAAGATTTGGCTGGATTAGGCTGAGCAGGTTTGTTATATGCAGCGCATTCTTTCGCCTGTTATAGTCACCTTAAAGTTGTAGAAAGCCATGACCTAGCTTGCGCCATTGTTGCAACTCATTTTCCATCTTCAGCACCGAATCGGTGATACGTCTTGTAGAGAACGATTTTAGTAATGGTTTGGAAGATGGTGTAACAGATGAAGCGCAGAGGACTTCTGTGGTGGCGATGGATAAGCGGACATTCGTGCGAACTTGGCTAGCATTTACGGTGCTGCAGCTCATCGGAAATCTTTGGCAGTGTACTAATTCGAAGGGATTTCCTGCAAAGATGTTTCGCGAGCACGCTTGGAAACAAGGTCACTCCACCCTCTCTTCTTTTTTATTTTAATCTTTATGCTTTCGATTGACCTCGGGGCTACGATGTTAAATTCAAATTTGCTATCTGGTTCCCCAAATCTCAGTGTCGTCCTTTGATTGTACAAGGTGGTCCCCTACATGAAAAATCAGTCTGTACAGTGTGGCATATGCTCTGCTTCCTAATGCAGATGTAGTATATGTTATCGATGTTCTTCCAATTTGCTTCATTAGTGAACAGCACGTTCAGCAGGTTTGCACTTGGCCATGATGTGCACTCTGAAAGCGGAAGTTTCTTTCTGAAGTATATATAAAGGTAAATGAGCAGTAGAGTGAAATTCATTCTTCCAATTCAAATGTGTGACCACGAGTCGACGTTAGTGCAAAGGTAGATGAACTATACAAAAGCTTCATTAGGTTATCGATTATGCCTGTCCAACAAACACACATTCCAGATCTACAGTTGTTAGTGAGCAGCGGCTGATGCAATGGAGGGAAGTGAGAAAGGTGAGGAAGACGGAAGTGGTGATATCCCAGCTTGGATCCCACTTGAGGTCTTTTCAGTATCACCGATAGTGTCTCGACTGTTTTTCGTCCATAACCTGTTGATCCTCGTGCTGCGATTATGTCTCATTTTCTGGTTCGACTGTCGTCCGCTACATGCCTTTCATTTGGCTTGCTCCACTATTTCCATGGTATATCTCGCGTTGGAGGCTTTCTATTTTCTCTCATTGGACAGCTCTGTCCCTGTCATATCGCAAGTCGTACTCTCAGGTAAACGTCCTTTCTGACTAAGCTACCCAAACGGAAAACATTCTGTCATTCTGACCAGTAGGACTATACGGGAAATTCGTTGCCTCGTAACTGAGAATAAAATCTTAACAGCATCCCTGCGAAAGTTGTCTTCTGTGACTGGCTAGTTCAATGGTTTATCTTAGCATTTTTTGCTAGCCAACTGACGTAACAGTACTTCAGTTCGAAAGAAAATTAATGAAAGCATCTACGCTTCAGTTTTAGGTGTCTCGATAGTGATGGTACTCGCCTGCAAAGATGCGATCTTCGTGGACCCACCCTCAACGAAACCTGAGAAGAAGCGGAGGCTGACGTCGAAGCACTTCCTAACTCCATTCGGCAACTCATCTTCTTTGGAAGATATCAATTTGAAGAAGAAACAATAACTAAGAAATGAACTTGCCGCAGCGGCCGGAATACACCGCAAGCGACGATTTTCAAATCATCATAACTGACATCCGAATGCCCGAGATGCGTACTCCCCAAAGACACTTCGCGTATGGGGTCGGGAACCACTGGAGAAGAAGGGAGAGATGAAGATAGAAAGGGGAAATACCGCACTATTTACTGGTTTCAGGTTTAGTATCTATCATTTATTCAGCTAGATACCTGTCCGACTGATCGTTTTGGGTGCATGATCTTTAAATAAAACGTGCAGAATTCAATGGTGAATGTATCGGAAAATGAATGCAGCTTATAACATCTAAAAGCAGTTATTATAGCGCCAGTTACTATCACCGTTCTCATAATGTATCTACTTTCGTCGATACATTATGAGAACGGCAGCACTAACTTAGCAGTTTTAATCGAAGGAATTTGCTCAGTAATATATTCACTCACTGTGCCATCAGATGTGAGGTTGTGAAGTTAGTGCCCTCAAAACTTAGATCAGTCTATTCGTTATGGGAGTTCAAAATAATTTTGTTGATGCACCTTTGCCGTATTATTGTTTTTATTGCCGTTATTATGAAGTCGCGTCAATGAATTTCTTCAATAATCATTATTGGTGCGTTTCGGTTAGACTACAGTTTGCTATTGCAATCGTCGAAAGGAACTGCGATGAAAGTTGTGCATTTATTCCGAATCGACTATTGCAAACGTACATTGTTGAATGGATGGCATAATATATATATGCCACTGATTCGATATCAATAAATTCCCGGAAATTTCACATGAGAACGGTACAGTGTCCCTATTTCCCTTACGCGGAATGAGGCTCATCGCGAAAGATGACAGTGACTGCTGACAGTCCACCGATCATGCTCAGTTTCGTTTGCGGCTTCAAGTCAGCATATCACTAGAATAGCACCAAAACCGATGACGAGGTTTGTGATGATCGAGTGCAGCTTATATTTGAAATTTATTGATGAACAAAATATAAGCAATAAAGAACAAGACTGTATACGAGCAATACTCATCATAAACAAACAAAAAAGGTTGGTGTTCGCGTCAAAACCCTGACTGCAAAAATGTGCAACTACCAAGCTCACATAAACCAGTTGTATGGGATTACCCACCTCGGCCCCACCCCTCACTACTCCCTCGACAATCGCATGAAATGACGAGGCAACAGCAGCAATGCAAGCCCTGACGATAGGAATAAATGTTTTGAAATCGTTGCACTACTCGATTGCGCAACTGTCCTTATCCAAGTTTTGTTCATCTTCAGAAGAAGGGACAAACGATCTCTACAATAATCGATGCATCATTCATACATAAGTAATCTATACGAGAGGACAATGTAAAGAGACAGCAATGGCGCTCAAGTGGGATTTCCGCGCTGAAATTATGAAAATCTTTATAAAGCGGATAATAATTTGGCTCCAGTTGTGAACTGCTTTCAGATGCCGGTCACCTTAGCACTTTGTACTGCCCGTCATCACGTTGTTTTATTCACCTTCTTTATTATTATGGCAGTCACATAGGCAAAATACGAAAGCAATTGAAGATAAATGAAGATTCAAATCATCCTTTTTACTTCGCACCCATCTCCCCCTCTCTAAGACGAAAATAACTGAGAACTTCTGTCATCCCTTAATGCAGTGAATAAAAATTGCCCGCGGAATCCTTCAGCGATTTTCTTATCAAATAAATTTTCACGGCCGACCATATCTGATGTGGGAAGTTTGTTACAGCCCCGAAAGAGGAATCAATCTAATTCATTCTTTTCAATTCGCCAACATCACATTTGTTCTAAAACTTGAGTGCCTCTCCTTCCAACTTAGTTTCATCTTCATCTCTTTTCCCTCTTCCCTTCCAACAGCCCAAAGAATGACGGAAACGTCTGCAGAGTAGAATATTCATCAGTGAAGAAGCATATGCCATACCTAGCAAAAAAGCTGCGAAAACTGTGGAATCACTGTACGGTCTGCTCCTCAGCAACGATGATATTCTCTTCGGGAATGTTTAACTGCGCCTGCCGAATGCGCCGATCCTTCAAAGCGAATATATTATTGATAACTTTACAAAAAATGGCACCAAATTCAAAAACGGCCGTCAAACAGCCGAAATAACAGCCCCCGACACAATAACCATTTGATTATCGTTTGTTTATAGAAAGTCCACTTTTGCAAGAGCAATTAGGTGTCGCATGTTTGACTGCGCCACACTGCACAAGCAAAAACTTGGAGCTTTCAACCAACCTCAAGCGTTGCAGTTTGCATTGATTGCAACGTGGTCCTGAGCACCGGAATGCGTCTTTTAATGATAACAGTCTGACCAGGCTTCAAGCCAGCCGCCTCAACAATTGGCTTCTGAAGCATTTGCAGCTTGACGCGTTTCACCTGCCCTGTCTCAGGCACGGTAACCGTAACAACATTGCGTGCCGCATTTGTATTTGAAGGAACTTCTTGCTGCATCGAAGTAGTAGCCACTCCCAATGGTTTTTCCTGAAAGTATAGCACAACCAGTGGATATTAGCTCGAGGATTTTACTAATAAAAAAATTACAGTCGGGAGGAAAATGGATCAATTCTTTAGGAGGGCAGTCACCTCGTTGTATTCCTCGTTTAATTATGACATCTCCATTGCCACTTTACGGTGGCATTAACATAAGGGATGAGTTCTGCTATGCACTTGTTTCCAACTCTCAAAACTGACGATGAGCGATGAGGAACGGGATTGAGTCAGACATGCCGCAGACTGCAAACTCGCTTTTTGTCACTTAGGTAAACGCTCCTTCCCTTCCTCAATGAGCCAGACATCTACAGTCATGCCAAATTATAAATGGAATTCTGAAATGTTTGAAAAGAAGCTGACCTCGGACACGTGTTTGACAGTAAGTTGAGCAGAGTTGGCAGAGGCGGATGTGGTGGTCAGTTTACGTTTCCTCTTCAAGATTAATGGTCTACAAGTGCGTCCTTGCTGCAGTCTCGATGACCTCATCAATTCCTGAATTGAAACAAAGACAGTTAATCGCTGGATGCTGAAGGCATAAATATTCTCGAGTTAACTGCATCCTGTCGAGAGCACATTTCCCAGACAGAACAATCGCCTTTTGCTTCCTCATATTTGCGACGCTTCATTCTCTCAACCAGCTCATTCCTTGACATCGTTATAATTTTTACAGTTCGAATCATCCTTCTCCTACTCTCCCTTCCTCTAGCACCAACCAATCTGCATATGAGTCACTACTACTGAAATAAATCGTTCGAATAAGGGATTCAACAACAAAACACTTTAGAAGAAAACAGACTATTTTTCTATGAAAACCCATTGGCAACGTCAGTGAATTATCAATTACAACCCTTTGAACGAAACAAGCGAACAAATTTCAACGAAATATTCCACGGTCTAATGAGTATATCAAAAACATGAAAAAGTTGACCTCATAATCGGCCGCATAAGGATCTGGCTTCATTTCGGCGATCTCTTCAAGATACTGCAGAACTTCAGGAGGTGGCTCGCGATTGAGGAAAAGATGCGGTACAAAATCTTCATGTGACGGATCACTCGACGGCCTACCTTGTCGGAAATGTACACTACACACCTGAGCAAATGATCACTTAAATGAGTACTCCATCAGTTAACAAATGAGATAGCAGTATAAGTTCTTTTTGGAAATGAGTGTCATTTTGTCAAGCTAACTACTAACTTCCCGTGAAACAATGATGAGCTAGCAATTCATAAAATCAGTGCAGTTAAATTGCTTGGGAATTTGTTTGGATATGTGATGGCACATACCAAGTTATAAATTCTAGCAAGGTGAAGCGATACCCATAAGGCTTCTTCCAGTAGAGCCAAGAATGAAGACGGCCTCTTACAGGCAGCTATAGTGCTCTTTAACATTAGAAGCCACAATGCATCGCCACTGAGTTGTTTGTAAAGTGATGCGAATATATTAATATCAGTATACTTTCTATGTGACTTAGACGCACTAATGAAAACCGATGTGGTCAATTCACAAAGAACAATCTGCGTCCATCAATCCTCATCATATCATATTTTGCACTAAGCGGAATACTACACTGAGAGGTTGCACACTACTTTTGCTACATGCGAACTTTGAACGACTGTCATAGCCAACTTACCCTATCTTTATTTGTGATTTCGCGATTGCCGATTGCGTAAAGCCACTGAACACGCTTCATGCCCGGTTCCTTGGGAATCCCAAAGAAGCGAATAGCAGGGTATGCGGCCCTGCGTGACCACCCACAAAATACACATTTGTCCATTTAGTAAACAATGACACGTTGAACACTGCAAAGGCAAACTTCATCAGTTCCAAGATACGAAAGAATTTGGTCATGCATCAACAACAGACCTTCGAAAAGCAAATCCCTGAAACTGTGAACCCTCAGTTTAGGGTTCTGCTTGTCGCCCAATGGACGCTGATAGCTCTACCTACGACGAAAAAACTTACTCTCCAAATGGAACACCGCTCTCGAGATGTTTATAAACTCTTCAGAAACCTCCACGAACAGACGTTACAACATCAGTTCTAAACAATTAAAAGAGAGATTTAAAACGCATAACGGAGGATATGACAAATACTCCAATATCAACAAAACAAAGATCACCACACAACCACCCAACCTCCAAACAAATTACCCTCACAAAAACTACCCGCAACTGCTCTCTTGCGAAGCGTCATACGAAAATCTGTGTGCTTCAAAAGCGAACAGCGTTTTCGGTCTCGACAAGAAACTTTTTGGCATCGAGCCAATATCTCAGCGCGTATTTAAATTACATCAAGAAGCTTTGCATTAATCTTGCGGGATATTTTATATGTGGGGAGGGGTTGGATTATTTCAGTGCAGAATTTACGTCAGAGGTTATTTATTGGGGTCGTGAAGATATGCAGTAAATATGCTGTTGATACTGCCTATGCCCACAGCCTTTGCGTTCACTCTTCGAGACGACATCAATGATGAAATTTAGCGGTGTTTGCAGTGATAAGTTGCAGCACTAGAAGAGCAACAGAAACGAAATGAATGCTCGCCACATTGTTGCCTTAGATTCCACTCAAAACATAGCTCAATAAACGAGCAGTAGGTTTTGGAATCTCCATGACAGGTAATTGTAGCGTCGCATTTGTGCGATTGGTCGGTCACTCACGACGGTCATTAAGCGAAAAATGTGGCTCATCAGGCATATTTCTTACCAACGTTTTTCGTTGACGCTACACAGAGTCAGTAAATGATTCACAATAAGGAAAACGTGTCACCACGTGTTCAGTAGAGTAATTACACACGGCAGCCATAATATATGCTTAAGTATAAACATTGCACATAACCATGCATTTGAAGACCCACAGAGATTAATGAAAGCAAAGACCACAGGTCGTAATTAACACANGAGATCATAATTAACACACATGCAAAGTGGACATTTGATAATAGCAGGCAGGCAGCAGATATTGTCGATAAATCGCATTCCTCCAGGCGTCCTTGAAGTACGACAAGTTAGCTGTCATAACCGTATCATATGATGAAGAATTCCAGATAGCAACAACACGAGAAGCAAAAGAATTGAACACATCAGTTCGATTCGTTGTTTTTCTTTCAATTTGCAGAGGGTGCAGCCTCGAGCGCACTGTTCTGCGCTGTCTGCGTGTGTGGGGTAGAGGAGGGTATCCAACGTCCGAACGTCTTATAACGTGTCGGACGTTGTCCATACAATGTGTTGTCTCGCTGTAACGAGTGGTGTTCCATCTGTTTGCGTGTGCGGTTTGTTAAAATGTATAGCCATTGGATTTGGCCTTTGGCGAATGGAAAGGAGGAACGACGGAGAGAATGAGGTGGACGTCTCGACTTCTCTAAAGATTGAACGATGCCGCCGCCTCCGCCCGCCCAAAAAATCTGGGCGCGGAACTGAGCTTCGCAATACTCCTGGTCTTCCCAGCCCGTACCCATCCAAAGGTTTCCAAATGTGAGATAATTGTTGGGTGACTCTGTCTATACATTTTGAACCTACTTACATCTCTGAAGTTCACATTGCAAAAGCCCATTTTTGCCTGTTTTAAGACCATGTAATGTCCGAGGTATGCATACAGTTGACGCTGACGGGCAGCGCACCAAATGGGCGATCATCTTGGCTTATATGGCTCATTTCTGTACTCTTCTAGCTACGTTATTCCAACTGTGCATAAAGAATTCAACGATTGCAGGTGTGTATAGAGAATCCACTGAAGGGACAACCTTCATCAGAGTATCAAACTTGGTCCTTTTTAATAATGAATGAAAGTGCAGCAGATGAAGACCCACTTGTGCGAGGTATGGGTTTTGCATATTTGTTTCCTCTTTGCGTTTTCTTTTCTGTAGAAATCCTCATCTCGACTAGAATAAATACCGCATTGAGTTGGTAAACGCTAATAAACCGTCATTTGCTTCACAATAATTTCGCAAGAAAATGTTGTGGATACGATAAACTAATACTGGTTTATACCGTATTTATTTGAATAAAGCCCCTTGAATTCTGCATTTGCGATGCTTTAACAAGAAATTTCTGGCATATTTGATTAGCTGGTATATTTGATGTTTTTCAGTCCGCTGTCAATTTCCATGAGCATTAAAATACTAGTTAAGTGTAAGTTTATGTGCCTGAAATGGGTGGATGTGACCTGTACAATGGAGCACTTGAAGAGGCTCTTGACTTGTAAAGGTCGCAGAGCCTTCCTCGTATAGGGTAAGGGAGAGGCTTCAAACCATGAAATGGGAATCTTTCTGTAGGTCTCTAGATGACGGTCAAGATGACTGTAAGAAAGCATCCACGATGGGATTTATACTTTTTTATACATTTTTTTAGGTCAGATAAGACCACTCCATGCTTCTAGTAAGTGAAATTTGCATCATTCTTCGAGAATAACAAAGATATAGCACCGCATTTGTTTATTTGCAGAAAATAATGCATCCGATAGCCCAACAGGTGTGATTGGCACAAATTTCGCTGATGTTCTTCATAATCGCTATCGTACTGCCAACTCTGAATCAGGTCTATTATTTGAGGTTTTGTCCACCAGAAAGAATGGTCGTTCTCTCCGCACAGCCTATCTCCACTCTGCACTTCGTAGTGATTCAATAGCACATTTACTGCTTTTCCCATTCCTCACTTCTTAATCACGATAGATTTCAGTATTCGTCGATTGTTTGTCATACGTCACGAGCATAATCCTTATAATAGTTTCGCCTTTTTCGAGATTGTCAATTTAATAATTCATTCGTAATAATGGCATCTTATTGCTATGATCATTGATCGTTGTTTGCACGAAATGATAATCTCCTTGATAGCATTCCATTTGTGCATTTATCACATTGTTTTATTTTATAGTGCGTCAATTGGTGGTACGCGTTAGAGTTGCTGAAGAGACTGCACAACTCTATCGATCTGAAAATTTGCGTTTGAAGAGCGAAATTGATAAGGTGCGAAGAACGATCGAAAAGAAAGAAACGTTAATCGAAGAGCAGCGAAATGAATTACGCAATCGTAATATTGCTCTCGAAGAAGCGCTTCGCGAAAAGGTTTTAATTGTTCTCTTCAAATTTGGTTACCAATATTTCATTAGCATTTGAAGCGAAAGAGGGATCATTAGGGCTTATTTCCCTTCTCAATCGGTACGAAGACTTCATTATTTATTTGCCTTTATTTAATCTTTTAAAGGGAACAAATATTAATCAACATGAGGATACTGAACAATTCACTGAATTACTGCTGCAAAGATGGCGGTTGAGTGTTTTGTATGTGCTTATTATTTGGTCATTGCTAGCTCGTAGTACAGGTATCGCTGCAGTTCTTATGGGTACTTCATTCGCCCAAAAGCCTCAGGTCAATGCAGTGTGATTTGAAAAAATATTTTTTTCCGCCCTTATCACATTCATTTTTGAAAATTGTTAAGATTTTTCTCAGAGTTTTGTCAGAGGTAAAAAGGAAATATCGCTCTGAAGTGGAAAATATATCTGTGGAGGTGATATCTTTTAAGGAAAAGCTTTCGAAGGTGGACCCCATGAAATTGGCTTCTCATCTACTCAAAATAACAGGTTTGCTTTATTTTCTCGTTGCAAGATTCTCTGTTATTGCATTCTTCTGGTAAATTTAGTTATCCATAACCATCAGTCAGTGTTGCACCTTACGTGCAGGTTTGCAATCTTACACTAACAGCCATTAATGTTAGTTCACACCTGAAAGAATTAGTAATGGAAGGAGCGAAGTTTTCTTCTTTTAGCTTAGAAATGGTTGATTTTTTCAGATGTTGCGAAACTAAAGGAAGTCTCATCGACTCCGGTAGGACTGGAACCCGTGCGGCTCGATGCATACACTGAAACGGATTCCATTCATCTAGTTGATGGTTCGTAATTTTTTCAGCCGTAGAAAGCCGTGAAGGAAACCCGCGACACTTACTATCAAGGTGCGATGCAACAAAGTGAAACTTTCGTCAATGGGCAGCGCTCAAGTTTTTCAGTGTCGTCGATATATAAACAATCTTCCAGTGGAGTGAACCATAGGAGATGAGAGGAATCTCGTGCAAGAGTTATGAAACATTGCTTTTCATGCTGCTTTCAGCGATGGTTTTTTAGTGAAATTATTGAGGAAATCATTTATCTCAATTTTTCATATTTTTATTATCAACAATATTTTTTATTATCAACAATATATGTTAGGTTTTATCTATAAATGTAAAGGATTTTTCTAGAACAAGTTGGAACATCGGAGGGATCACCTAAAGTGGATACAGTGCTGAACGATCCGATGGATATTGTAACCTTTAATGCGATTGCGGAAGAGAAGGCCAAGTTGCGGAATGAAGTGTTCACCTTGGAAACGCAGCTTAAGCTTGCAAGGTTGGAGTGGCATCTGCTTGTCAACATCCGAACTTTTCTTTGTTGGATCTGGTTTCATTCACTGACGTTTCAAATTTTCACTGCAGCTATAGCTAATGAAATAGTTCGGCGTCCGAACTGTTGAGTCGATTTCTTGATGAACTGATGAATGCCACAATGACAGCATCTCACAGTTGTGACCTCTCAGAGCTAATGGAATGCGAAGAGAAAATAGCAATTCGTTATGTAATTAGGCCGATTCTTTATTCATTTCTCCGTCCCATCTGAGACTTTCAAATATTCTCTTGAAATTTTATTTTCGAGTTCACTTCATCCGTCATCCGATCACTTTCATAACTTTCATAAGTGGTAATGCATTGCCATTTCAATAAGCTTTGATGGCGATGAAAATATTTAGGTTTGTTTTCAATTTAAGGATTAAAATTGAGCAATATGTTCTTCAACAATCTCGGTTGCGAAGCTTAGAGAGTCGCCTTACAACACTCTCCGAAATTAACGACGGCCTTATTGTGAGTTTGTTCAGCGTGCTTCGATTACAGTTGTGTTCTCTCACGGGCTTCTATATATTTCTTGACGTGGATGTAATTTTTTCCATCGTTTCTTCATCGAATCGTTTTTCAATAAGCTGAAGCGTTTTAGTACATCGTTATTTATGCGGCAAAATTGCGCCTCTGGCATAGTTGGACATGGAGATTTCAAAACTGCTGTTAAGAGGATGAGGGGAGGAAGTGACCTGGAGCGTTTCGTCTTCTGGATGACGAATCAGCTAACCTTCGCTTCTGAAGCAACTCTGATTAAAACCTCCTGGTAGAGGCTGTATATATGTCAATACTATCTTGGAAGTAACTGTGAGTGTTTTCATTTGCAGAAAGAAAATCAGTTTCTAAAGAGTGCTTCAGACTCATCGTCGAAGTCGACTAATTCTGTCGATATCGCATTTAATTGTGAGACTAAGTGCGTCTTTTTATTTATTTATTCATTTTGTTTTTATTTCATTTTTCGTTTCAGAAAATTGAAGTTGTTGCTGTTTGGTTGCGCATTGATGTTTTATGGTGAGAGAGAAGATTCGCGCTTCGCTAGGAAAGATTACTAGTGGAACATGCTGCTTGAAGGTTTTTGGATAAAACGCTGACATAGACAGTTTCTTTGTGTTTGAGGCATATAAATGAAGGAGTGCAGTGTTTATCTGTGTATCCTATTATGGAGAGTCTTTCGCTTCAGATAGGCCATTGAAGTTGCTTCTTACGCTAAAAATGCATCACACCCGCGGGGTTACAGTTTAATATTGCACTACATAATGTCACAGTTGTGTAGTTTTGCAGCATTGTTGGACATTATAAATAGGGTATTGATTAACTGATTTGCTGATTAAGTTGTTCTTAAGGATTGCCGAATTGAAAAGCGAATTGGAGCGTAAAACGAGGCAACTCGAAGAGAATTCTCGTATGCAGCAGCAACTGTAAGTATTGAACCGGTTTGCTTGTTGGGTGATGTCTTCGTGTCTGGGGGCATATTTCTTGGGATTGTGATTGTTGCATGTAATTCGTGTTCTGGCAAGCCCGCTTGAATGATAACGCCTTTATTTTGGATTCAATAATTTTAAAACTGAAAAATAACAAGAAGTAAACCATTTTAAGTAGTGAGTTGTGGAAGGCGACCGTTTATTATGTACTCGTGTGGTTGTTAGGACTGCAATTCCCTTGGAAACTTGAACTTTTATTACTCGGATATTGTCAACAAATTGTCAATCTTGTGGAAACAAATTCATTGCTAAATGAATGCCAAAATGCTTAATAGCTTTTTTCTGTTGTTTCTTTTTAAATTTGGAGTTGTTTCAGTTGCAGTTTTCATTTCTGAAAAGATCTGCTGCAAGAATACTCGAACGTTTTGTTTGTTTGAAAATAGCCGTAAAAGGGTGGAACCACCCCCGCCATCAACATGAACGAACTCCACAGGATTATCTCTATAGACTCGGATGTTCATTGTCCAGCAAAGCGTTAATAGATGATCGCTGTCTAGAATGTCTATTACAGCACTGCCACTGTGGAATCGTTGAGGGGAGAAGTGGAAGCAATGAAGCAGAATTATGGCATTGTTGCGAGTGGCAGCACCCTTCATCAGAAAGCGATGCCTCCCGAAGAGAAGCGCTTATACGAAGATGAAATAGCGAGGCTTAGAGAACTTGTGCACAAATACGTCAGTTTGCTATGTGATTAAATCTGCTGGATTTTGATCTCTTCTTAGATCACATCTCAAGCATTTGGAAGAAAATTTTTGAAAAGTGACGCATAGTGGGTAATTCCTTGATTTTCTAGTTGTTCTTCATGGAGACATGATTGATGGGTGAAGTGAAGTGAGAGAGTTAATGTTTCATATTGCATTCACGTGGTTTATAATTTTAGGCACTTTCAACGTTTCTACGTTGCAGGAGGGAGAAAATGCGGCGTCGGATACGACGAAGATAATTCATTTTCGATTGAACCCATTGGATTTGGCACATGCTGAATTCAGAGAAGTGGGAAGCAGTAGGAAAAGAAAACAAGTGAGTTTTTCATTTGCTGATCAGTTTTCAGTCGTTTTTTTTAGAAGAGTGATATCTTTGTTTAATTTCAGCTTTAAGGGGTGAGGAGTGTCGGACGCAATTACCTTTATACCATTACACCTGACTTCAAGTAGTTACCTTTAATTTTTTATCACTTTTATTTTCATTTTTAAGACTCGCTAGCGTGGAAGTTAACTAAAATGTATTGGATCACATAGCGAACTGATAAAGGGTTCTTTTTATTGCATTTGTGTGAACAAGAGACTGAATAAATAGAAATCCTTCATGGGGTTTTACTCAGAGTATGAGCTGTTCACAATTCGGTTCACCGGAATTGTCCTTTTTTGCTTATCCGTTTCTGCATGTTATGTAGCAATTGTCACGTAACATTTCAACGAACGTACCATCACACAAAGAATATTTATTTATTTATTCATTTATTTATCCATCAAGCATTTGGAAACACAACTCACGTTGCATACATGTATATATATATGTATAT
>JAARMF010000016.1:63519-87902 GCA_022844705.1 Toxascaris leonina | reverse complement strand
GGGGGGTTATGCTAAGTAAGGAAGTTGTTTGGCTCAGTAAAATCCTTCAGAAACAATCTTCCGATTTAGCTTCCCATTACAGCAGTTGACCCATCTTCTAGTAAGTATAGAATGAATTGAACTTGAGTAACCTTTATATTCGTTCTCTTATATCATTCGTCCAGGAAAATCCGGCCAGTTCGATAATTGCATCTCAAATTTCTCTCATTTGTTTAAGTAAGTTTATTGTGGACGCAATTTCAAGTAGAACGAAGCCACAAGAATCCTTCATATTTCCATCTTTTTTGCATTGATATATCACTGCTATCATTTTGGTGGACTATGTTTAAAAGCATGAATTGGATTGGAATATTGAATAATGTGGTGCCATGCCTATTTTTATTAGCAACGTTGGTAGGTGATTACTGAAGCTGAGTGTTTATTTTAGACGCGTGGAGCAGCACCGGGCAGAGATTGGACTGATCAGGAGACGTTATTACTTTTGGAAGCTCTTGAAATGTTCAAGGACGATTGGAATAAGGTAATCATTCTATGTGAAGCATTACATCTTCTCTGAGGGCGGGGCAGCGGCCGTTTCTCTCGAGTTCGTGGCTCATCGCCCATGAACTCCGATCATTAGATCAAATTGATTCGTATAAAGATAGAGCATTTATAATCGATCCCTTAATGTTTTATTATGAGGATTTAGTGGTGTTTTGATGTGATCTTAGTTGAGCGAGTGCAGCTTTGCAGCTTTTTAGTATGATTTCACTATTCGTTTTGAAAGTGCTCCAGCCTATCTTCGATTTCAGTAAGATTGCACAGAACGATGCGAGATTTAACAAAATTTTCTCGCCGTTGGTAAATAAGGGTAAACTATGGTGGATGTCTTATATTCCCTCATAAAAATAATCATACGTTCAGTGCTCATCGTCACCTGCCAATGTAGGTAGGTTGTTGAGCTCTGAAGGGGAAATATGTATGGGTCGCAAATTTGCTGTTCATATACTGTAATGTTCACGACTTTTGTGTTATGTGCAGGTGGCGGATCACGTTGGTACTCGTACACAGGATGAGTGCATAATGCGCTTCCTGCAGTTGCCGATCCAGGATCCATACCTGGAAGAGGGAGGTGCCGAAGCGGAGATACTTGGTATGGTGTTCTTTTTTCATTAAAGAATATTTCATTTCCCAAAAGTTGCTTAACTACTCAACTTCTTTTTGTTTTTAGTTGACTTCTTTCAGATCAGATGAGGGTGTAAGGTCTTCACAGGTGTGTGTGTAGAATATGGATGGGTGATAATGTGAGAGGGAGAGAGCTGATTGAGGTATTTGGATGCATTTGAAATGAAATGTAGCGAAACGTTCTTGGGTATGTGGGTTTAACAAAATGAACATCGTATGTGAGAAGTTGCTTTCAAAGAGTGGAGCTGTAGCATTTTCACACAGGTGATTTAACAGCTTATTCATCTGGGTTGAGGAAGCTGGACTTGCTTTTTGATCGTTTCAAATAACGACATTCAATTTTGAGGATAGCGTCGTGAGCGAATGAGCTTGGATTGTTGGACATAACAATAAAGACTCCAATGCAGCGTTGTTGCAATGTTTTGCGGGCTGATTGCTGCAAGAGATATCTCATGGTCGCTCTAATCGGTTATTGGAAATAGTGTCAACTGCTTTTACCGGGATGGTGTAGATGGCTGTGAAATGCACTGAGGTAAATGGTGCATCAGCTGAAGAGTATCGCTGTAGATGAATTCGCGGAAGCGGCAAGAGTACTTGCAAAGATGCGCTTCCCTGAGATTTGAGCAGAAGCTGCGATAAGTCAAGTTTGCTGTTCCATGCCCATCTCTCCTGATTTCTTTGAGGAGCGTTCAGTTGATCAAGAGTGTGTTTAGGGCCACTCGCCTATCAACCGATTCCATTCAGTCAGAGTGGAAACCCTGTTATGTCGACGGTGGCTTTCTTAGCATCTGTAGTCGATCCACGCGTAGCGGCTAGCGCTACTAAGGCAGCAATTGGTTAGTGCTGCTTTGATTGCTGCTCATATCTATCCCGTTGGTCAGCAAGGTTGTTTCTGTGCCGTTCAGTTATATTTACAAAATATTTCACAAATAGGTTGCAGTTATTCCTAGTGTACAACAGTGTTGCGTAGTGGAGTTGAAATATTGTCGATATAACTCTTCAAACACTCCCCTATCAGTTGGCATCGGATTACACTGCAGATCATTTAGCTTACAGATCGGAAGCATAGTTGAAAGTCATTCCGTTCATCAAAATCCATTACTATTCTCAAACCATTTCGAGTCTTTAGGGTCGTATTAGTTGATTGAATGACGTTTGTATGGTATTAGTCGCTTATGTTGCCTCAGTTGTTGATTCATTGCAGAAGAGTTTGCGAAGATGAAGGAGGAAGTGCCACCTTTGGTGATCGAGGCCCACACTCGCAATGTCGAGGCGACCACTGCCTCAAGAGGGGAAAAAGTCGAAGGAAGTGTGGGGCTGAATGTATCGGGCATCGCGACCGATGACAAAGGCATTTTGTTTATTGCGTTTGTTCGTTTGCTTAATAAGGTGCGCTAGATGCTTTATTCAAGAAGCACATTAGCGTAATGCATCGTCGGGCTGAAGATCATTTCTTTCTTGAGAGTTATGAGAAACGTTATTCATCGACGTGGCGATCTTTGAAATGGGTTCGTTTCTTTTTAGAGAAGAGCAAAGCTGAGGAAGAAAAGAAGGAAACTGAGGAACCGATGGAAACAGCGGAAAAGGAAAAAGAAAACGAGACGAATAGCGCAGAGGGTGCCGAGAAGGAAGAATCTCGATCAGCAATTAACGAAAACCTTCAGGCAGCGGCTGCTGCGGCCCTCGCTGCAGCTGCGGTTAAGGCAAAGGTGGGAGTGACCTTTATATTTCGATTATTATTTGTTGCTCTTATATTTGACTTATATATTGCCCTTTGTTGTCCATCGAGAGGTTATCGATGTCAGGAAAGGTGTAATCGATATCTGAATGTTTCATTCGTTCAGTTTTCATCTGGAAATTCAGTATTTGTATGTCTCCGCAGTTGTAAGTGAAGGAATTGCGAGCGTGCTCTGTAATTTGGGATCGAGCAGGCAAAGTACCATTGCAACATTTCTGCTAAATGTTGGATATGCGCAAATCCATCTATCGGCAATTTCATACTAGTGTCGCACATCCGGTTCTTATAGAGCGAGGGTCTTTTATTGTTGGGAATGACTCTGAACATTTAGGAAGGTTAATTTTGTCTGCGATTTGCACATTTGTGAAAGTATATAGATGTTTTGAAGTTACTTACTTAGCGAATATATTTAGCACTTGGCAACAATTGAGGAGCGGCGAATAAAGTCATTGGTGGCACAGTTGGTGGAGACACAAATGAAGAAGCTGGAGATGAAGCTGCGGCATTTCGATGAGCTCGAAGCGATAATGGACAAAGAGAGAGAGGCGGTCTGTTGATTTTCCACGTTCAGAAGTTTAGCATCTCATTGATGCATTAGCATTCGTATTGATGGAGTTTGAACGAGAACACGCACTTAAGTTTCTATCGTCAGTTGCAATTCTGCTACCGCTCACCGACCATTGTTTCTTACGTCACTTTTTTTATCTTCCTTTTGGAAGATCACAAATCTGTTTTGAGTTCTGCTGATAAGGTTTTTAGTTCACTAAACCAACTAAGAAATATAGAACCACCGAGAGGTCCATTCGCTCTTTTATATTCAAATGAAGGAGATTCATTCTCAGCACTTGTGCCAGGGAATTTTCGGGACGTCGATGGATCCGGAATCCATCGAAAAGAAACGAACTGATTTGGACACTAAATCAGGGAATACAGTAGTGGTAGCAAAGATGCTTGTTGTTTCATGTGAACACTCTGTTTAGTTGGAGTATCAGAGACAACAGCTTATTCTCGAAAGACAGTCCTTCCATATGGATCAGTTACGATATTTGGAGCAGCGAGCGAAGCATGAGGCTCACTCGAAACTTGTTTCATCGGGTATGTCATCTGTTCCATTGTCGATAAAATACTGACGTTCAGTCGACTGTTCGTGATACACATTTTTTCATGGGAGGTCATCAATAGTATTTCCTTTCCATGTGATATTCCACTGATAACTCAGGAAGAGTATGGTCGTGCGGGGTGCAGCTGTTTGTTGCGTGGTGGACTTGAAATTACAGATGAGCTAATGCAGATGATGGGACACGCGTCTTTCAAATGCTACATTATTCGTGATAAGCTTCGTTCAATTCTAGATAAATTGTATTTGAATTATTGTGAGGGGATTTCTAGAAATTTTCTAAAAATGATTGCCGTCCGACGATGAGATGGAAGAGAAGTTTATGTTTATAGGTCAGTTACCTCCAACATTGCCCCCGGGCTTCGAAGTTGCTGGACCGCCACAACCTCAACAGCAAGTGCAAGTCGCGGTTCCTCCGGTGCCGTCAGCTTCGGCATCTCAAACGGCAGCAGGTGGAACGCCAGCTGCAACCGGAACTGCTGGAACTCCTATGGCAGCTCCTACGCCTCAACCACAACAACAAGCTACTGATGCTGGTAAATGCCTTTTTTAAAGTTATTGTCGGAATTAGTAGAATATTTTAATCACTTCATTTGCTTACTATCATCGAGGTGAAGCACATACTAGTAAAACTATTGGCCGAAATTAGCATGGAGTGGTAAACTGATCTGCATTTAAGGAATTAGATCGATGTTCGCTGGTTCAAATCCTGTTTGAGACAGGTTATTTCCAAACACCATTTCATTCGCATTCCGTTTGGCGTGGGTCATGAAGGTGTCGGTTAACTTGAGAAAGATGTGTTGTCTTCCTTTTTGATGTGCGCTGGTTGTTTACTGTTCATTCTAATGATGCGTGACTCCGGAGTCGACTCTTCCTGAAGTCGTTTTGCATATTTAATCGAAAGGCGCCCGACCAATCGACACACTTCTTAAATATTTAATAGGTTGTTGATGGGGGAAAAATTAAAATTGCAGCGAAATACGTAAATCAACTCGTCCCTTAAGTCGCCTTTGAATGGTATACGGCTAGTGGTATACATTTATATTTGAAAGGAGTTTGTAGAATGAGGATGAATTGAGTTCCTTCACAACATGCAAAAAGCAATAGAAATTACTATGCGAATGTTGTCATTATGCAGTCACGATGTTGATTTGAAAGTGACCGCATTGAGGCCCTTTGATGCATTCATAATGGTTATCCACTCAATCAGGTTGCCCTAGTTTTACCGTTAATTCCTACAACTCGTGAGCAAATGTGTTGAATTCACAGAGCAAAAAATGGATACATCGGAGCCATCGGCTGCAGCTGCTACACCAACACAGCCACCAGCTACAACTGCTTCAGCCCCAACTCCTCCTGTATCAGTACCATCAGCACCTCCGCAGAGTGTTGTCGCACCTTCCCCAGTGCAGCAGCAACTCCCTCCCGCTGCCGTACAACAGCCACCACCACCTCAGGTAGTGCCACCTGTCGCCGTTCCGCCTTCGCAGCAACCGCAGTACCCACCAAATGCGCCACCTCAGCCTCAGCCACCGCCACAACAGCAGCAACCCTACCCTCCACAGTCCGTATATGCTCAGCAGCAATACGCACAGTATGCACAGAACGCTGCACCTCAACAATATCCACAGAGTAAGCTCTCTTTTTACGTTTATCTTTTTAAAGAAGGAATGAGGAAAATGATCGGTGCGTTACTAACCGAAGTGGCTTAAATCATGCCTAGACGGGAGTTGATCCATCGCATTCAAGAAAGATCCACGACGAAGTGGGAGGAGGGGAAGAGCAGCTGGGCTAGGCTGTTGTTTACATAACAAGTTTGCGGAAGTGAACAACAGCCTAGCTCAGTTAATTCAACTATAGCTGAATGATAAGCCGTCCTTCGCAATTTATGAACATATCTTTTGCTTGACGTGACTGAGAGCTGTTTTTTTTTGGTTTTCTTCTAAATAAAAATATGTGGTGATGGATTGCTGTGATGTTGATGGCCATTTATTTCGATTGTAGGACTTGAAAGCAGAAACCGTATGATCGTTTATTCGCTTTAAGGAAAGAAATATTTGAAAGAACACGGGCTTATTTTCGAAGGAAGTTCCGCATGAGTTACTGCTACGTGTACGAAATTTTCCTGCGCCAACTGTGACCATTAACCGTGGTATTCACGGATAAAGCACCATCAAGCAAGCAAAGTAATTCGATAAAAGAATTTGGTTACCTCGCCTGAGCTTGCCTTATGTGCTATCTAGGATCAACTCTTAGACGGCACAGTCGTATATAAGCGCATCTATACACTGAAGGCCTCTTTAATTGACTCAGATTTTCCCCCACTTTAGCCGCTTTTCCATCAGTGACTGAATGAAAATTTTTTGCAGCCTCTTGGCCCATAAACGAAGAGTTTTATCATGATATATTATGTTCTGTGAAGATGCGGTATTCTTAGTCACACAGTATAACACCCCGCACACAGATTGGAAAAATTCAGCGAAGCTTTTGGGAGGTGTCGAATTCTACTGTTCGTTGCGAGATCAGCTACTTTTTAAACGGCGCAAACGGAGCAGCACATTCACTTCATCATTAGATACTACTAGAATGACCTTCACAAACCGCCTTCTATTGATTACCTTTATTAAGCTGCGGCAATTTTCCGCTTGTTCCAAATAACAGTGCCGTTGCGCGTTTGGTGACTATATTATCGATGGATTGTACATGCTAAATTTTTTGTCATAACTGGATATATTCCTCTCCTCTTGGAGGAACTAGCTCGGTAAACTTACAGCGCTTATTTCTTTTTCCGTGAAATCCTTCGAAGCGGATGGGGTATCGTGTGAAGGGTTCATTATTTTTATAGATTATTTTGCTAAAGGTTACCAAGGAGGACCAGCACAAGCTTATTATGGACAGCCAGGAGCGCGGCCACCCTATCCGCAACAATACGCACAGAGACCTCCATACCAGCAGCCAATGCAGGTATGCGATGTTTCATTTCGCAAGGGATTGAAGTCATCTGAGTAGATTTTTGTGGTGATTGTTAATAAGTACTGATATTTTTCGGGAAATGGGTACGATGTGAAGATCATTTATAAATTCCTGTTTATTCCGGTTTGTGTGTATCTAAGGCTGGCGTGGTTCCGCTCATTTGANGGAAATGGGTACGATGTGAAGATCATTTATAAATTCCTGTTTATTCCGGTTTGTGTGTATCTAAGGCTGGCGTATTCCGCTCATTTGCAACGATGATATAAAACTGTGGAAAGTACTGTTTACCTGTCGATAGAAAACAACACCGTTACCTTCCACGTGTTGGACGGATTCTGCAACTGGTTGGGTGACCTCTTCGGGTTATGTTTTCATTTTTCATCATTGGAGAGGAAAATTAACGGAATGGTTGGATGTCACAGATTTCGCAATTGATCTATGTCCTAGCGTGACGGAGTTTCTTTGTCCTCTTTAGGTGAAAGTGTAGGTTTCCTTACCTCTTATCTGTAAATGACCTCTTTTTTGATGACATTGGGTAGTATCTTAAATATTTATATGTTACTTTGCATAAACCAAACTCGTGCATGATACATAATTGCAGACCTATGGCCAACCGGTACGAGGTGGTGGCTTCCCACCAGGTGCTGGAGGTGCCGCTCCTGCACAGCCCTACGGATATCCTCAGGGCTATCCTCCACAGGGAGCGCAGGTGATTTCTTTGAGCTTTCAGCATTTTTCTGAGCCATAGTTTACACTTTCACGCAACTTCATGTACAGCATTGCTGTCGGGTTGGGTGTGTTGCAGTATGCAGTGTCTTCAACAAAAGAACCGTGAAGTGAGGGAGAGGGATTTGCAGGAACCTACAAGTAACTTAAACATAAGATCTAGCGTGGGAATCTGAAGGGTTCAAGAACGTGAGATGCGAAAGGGATTGAGCAACTTTTTCGGTATGGAACGCCGAAGATTTAAAGTTCTACTTTCACAGAAATCCGAGGGGGAGGGGGTACTAAAGACGCATGTGCCCTTATGTGGCAGAAGGTAGGGTTGATTGTGGTCTCGGGATGGTCTCCAAATTTTTGTTCTTAATAAACTGGAGGTAAGAAAACGCTTGCATTAGCTGATTGGCTGTGCAGTTTGTCGGAGTTCATTTTGATCAGCCATTGAATTATATGTCCTTGTCATTTCTTCATTTTGCGCTGCTTTCCATGTCTGAGACTGTCCTTAGTGATTTGCTTTCGCATATTTAGTACGGTGTTCCACCGGCTGGCTATGCGCACGCCCAACCTCCACAACAAGCACCTCCCACTTCGATACCGCAGTCGATGGACTCGTCGGATGCTGCAACGCCTCCAATGCATCAGGGAACACCATCCGCGCAACAATAATAGCCGTTGGTTATTTGTTTTTTATCGAAGAGTTCACGAGTATGCACCACAGACTCACACTCACCTATTTCTTGAAGTTGAACAGGTTCCTTACCTGGAAAATTCACTCACTAAATAGTTACCATATTCGCCTTTATTTATCGCAGATATTGTGATTTCTATCAACAATAGTACAATTTTCAGGTAGAAACGGTTGTCAGATGGTCGTTCTCTTGTGGTTCATCAAACAGTGAGCAAACGCAGCTGTCAGCAATAACTCCTCATTCATTGTCCTCCTTTTGTGCTCTTCTTATGATCATGAAGGGGTGTGCCTAGGTGTTCTTCGTAATAATATTTGCCTGCTTTGGGAGGTAAAATTCAGCATGAAAGTTCCGCTTCAAATAATAGAGGCAATTTGGGGAAGGGAGGGGGAAAGGAAATATAAGGGAAAGCGGTATGAATTCCATTTCCGGTTTCGAGCAATCGATGGAAGAGTTCGTCAGTCCCTCAATATTTATGCTGTTCTGAATATTATGCTTCGAAAGTTTTGCGTTGAGATGTGAATATGTTCAGTCAATGATCAAAAGACCCTCTTATGATCTCTTCCTTCCTTGTTTTGTTAATTGTGCATTTCTGAGATAATCCGAGATGAAGACGCGTTGTACCGTCTTATCGTGGATGGGAGCCACGCAGAGTCTACAGGACACCGTTTCAAAAAGAAAGGGCTTCTATTCGCGATTGCTACGGTAGCTGGATTGTTTTATTCGTCCATCTGACGAATTTGTTGGATGAGGTTGATCCCTCTGCCGTGATTGCGTTCGTACAATGTCTTTATTGATTATTGTTGTGGTCCGTTGTGTCGTTGAATGGTTTACTTGTGATCCCTTGTCGCTTCCCACAAGATGAATTCTCTGCACCTCTTTCCCAACTATTTTCTCTCTTTCATCCGACTTTAGTCGCGTTGAATGGTAAACATTTTCATTTGGTGTCTCTTTTCTCGGCGACAATGAATTCGGTTGTTCCGGGTCGTTACCCAAGCAATGTGTCAATGGTTTAGAATAGCTGATTTGAGTCGAGTCTCGAGAAAGAGATGAGTGTAAAGGATTTGAATCGAATTTGGGTAGTTGGTATATCAATAGTATCAGCGAATATCATATCTAATATTTCTTCCTATATCAAAATATAGTAGGTTATAGACAAGGCATGGATGGGCGACATTCGAGATATGTTGTCGAGTTAAGAGCACTGACTGTTGTCGGGAAGTCGTTTTTGCTATCGCACAAGAACATCCATTAACGCAAATGAGGTAGAATTGTGGCGAAATGAGGTCAATAGCGGAATGCTTCCGATTGGCGAGCTTTGAGTATAGAGTGTTCATATGAAGTAAGGGATGAACCAGTAGTGGCTTGTACAACGTGAGTTGTGTGCTTGTGGTTTTCGATTTCGAGTGGTCAGTCGTTTATGCGGTGGATGGGCGACTGCAAAGTAGGATTGGAAAATCACACCGTTTTGATCCTCTAGTTTTCTCAAATGCAGATTGGCCATGGACTCACTTCACTGATAATGCTGGCAACTTGCGAGGGGTGTGACCAACTCTATTTCTCATCTCAAATAGTGTTAAGGATTTCTCGTTGCTTCAAATAGCGCTGTGGAGATGTTAGGAGCATGGATTGCGTCTTTCAGGACGTTTCGGAGCTGCGGTGGTGTTTTAAGTACCGAGTTCTCGCCATTTATGAAGTGGTACTAGAGCAATAGAACGAAAAGATCTTGTATTTCATGGGGTCTTGCCTTCTTGAGTAGCGTCATATCTGCGCACCGAAGCTAGTTCATCATAAGCAATGAGTTAGCAGCCGCTTGGAAGGTCACAAGAATATGGTCATCACTGCGGCAAAAGCGAGGCATTTTCGTTCTCTCGTGTTTAAAATGTTCGCTAGATTCAAGCTATCATGGCGAACGCAACAGCAGAGGGTGGCGCTTCGTTAGAATCGGTGAATCTTGTGCAAGGGAACAGTATGGGGCGGATTGATGAAAGTGACGAGGAGGCGGTGACGCCAGCTGAGGTGCTAGCAAAGTTGACCATCGCTTGGCAGAATGAGGTCTGCGCACCAAGGCTTCTTCCTCACAGGTGTGTGTCTTCTTGCAAACTTGCTCTAGAGGCATCTCGAAATGCCATATCTGTTTCGTAAACGTAGCAAATGACTTAAGTCATCGATCGGATGCATCTATTCATGTGAGTGCGCATCTGTTGATGTTGCTTTGTTGATTTGCTGCTGTCGACGTCAGCAAAATCCTGGATGAGAACACTCCCGAAATCTTGGTCGGTTTAGCGATGTTCTTATCCATTGATTACCTTTCGTGAGCATTCTAAAGAAGAAATTTGCATCGAAGTGAACGAATACCTCATATTTCACTCACATTTGTTTTCTTCCTCTCTGGAAATATTCAAAAGTTTGAGGCGTTTTGATTTCAGAAGTGACTTATTGGAGTGTGTAATCGATCAAATTGAGGGCATGGAAGAGAATATAAGCCGTGCTCGCTATAAGAACCAGTTAAAGCTCTCGCTACATAAGATGGAGCTGCATCGTGTCGGATACATTGCTAATCATTACATGCGGAAACGGTTGCAAAAGGTTCGTCATTCACATTTTATCACTTCTTCTTTAAATCCCTTTCACCGATATCCATCAACCTCCAACAAGAGGATGAAAGGGATGGGGAGAGGAGATAACCGCTGCACCCAGATTCCATATAAAAATCGTTACCGGCTACTAAAATGTTTTTTAATATTTCGTGTTATATTCGTAGATTGAAAACGATGCGCTCAACTATTTGTCGGAGGACAACGCAAGACGGAGAGACGGTAAAGGGGAATTGCTCAGCGAGCAAGAACGATTATTCGCTGAAAAGTGAGTCTTGAAAAGATTCCCTCACATTATATTTGCACTCTCAATATGCAACAATCATTTACGATGACAGATTTAATTTTGAAGGGGGAGGGGGAAGGGGAGGAGAGGGATGTCGCTGTGTCATTCGCATCATTTAATGTAAAGGGAGGGAAGAAAACGATGTATGTAGAGTTACTGAACATCGCATTGAGGTCTCGTACTTAAGCTCGAGGAGAGGGGCTTGTGAGCTCAATTCAAAACCCTCATTTCCGAGTGCTCTATATTCGAATAACTGAAGCATTTATATGTCTTTCCAGAGGCTTTCCTTCAAGTGTCTGCACGCTGTATTCGTACGACTGTGATTTTAATTTCTATATTTTTATTTGACGTGTTAATTGTTTATAGTTAATGTTCCTATTGTAGAAGTGCATAAGATTTTAATAATTCCATTCGCTTCAATTTTCAACGATATTTCAGATATGCTCGTTCACAGTCAACTCTTCAAACAAAGTGTATTTTGAGTCGTTTGCCACCCGCGTTGCAACGTTTACCACTTGCGAAGGTGGATGTATCTCGGGAGCGAGTATTTATTGATGTGGTTGAAGATGACGTTCAAGATGTTTCGGTACCCGATATGACCGATCCTCTGTCCGAGCTTATTATCCATCTTGACAAAGGTTCTACTCATTTGATACCCTACCAGAGTGTTGCTGAGCATCTTTCTAATGATAAGGTTCGCCTGTTGTAGTTATAGCGGAAGGTAAGATGGAATAAAATTACTTTGCTGTTGGAGGTGCGAGAAACTTTTAATCAGATATCGCTCGTTTGATTCTTTCGGCTGAAAAGCTTGAAGATATAGTTGCTCCCTCAACGTGGTGCTTTGCTACCGAGATATATGGATTTCTATGCATTATATGAAACCAAAATCCTTGCTTGGCGGTATTCGACATGGGAGNGGGGGGGGAGAGAGATGTCAGTCATATCATTCGTATCATTTGATACAAACGAAAAGGAGCAACATTATATAAGTGAATCAGTAGAATGATAAATTGGCGAATAAAACATCAAGAAAATAATGGAAGCAATGAGGAAAATAAAATCTTTCGTTCGGAAATTGGGAAAGAACGAGGTTTACTCACCTATATAGAGTTGCTCCTCTTCGTATACGTTGCTCCTTTCCGTTTGCATCAAATGATACGAATGATATGACTGACATCTCTTCCCTTCCCTTATGCCGGCCATAAAGGCCATAAAAGCTTCTCTATCTTTCTTTCCGCTTCTTTGTGGCCGTCGACAGTCAATTTGCGAATGGCCGGCAATAAAGGAGAGGTGGGAAACGGTTTTATCTAGCTAGTAGCACATCCGCTTTTGTGACTGTTGCAAGAAATAGTGCTGTATGATGGATGCCTTTGAGACGTAATGAAGTGGGCAAGCCTTTCTCCCCTTCCATTACTTCCCTCCGAATTAGTCAGTCGGCAGATGAATGAGTCAGTAGCGCTGATGGAGCTCGTTTTCGCGAGCTATTTCACAGAGATCAAAGTAACATAATTTTTAAAGTTTGGCTCCCACACGTAAATATTTCGGACGCTGTTTTTGCTTTTAGAAACTTTATCCTGTCTTTACCTATAAAAAAAACTTCACCTTTTATTCATGGCTATTGATAAATTGTCGAGGCGGCTGACCAGCAAGCTTTTTATTTGTCTGCATGTCTTTCCAGTCAGGTGCCGGCCCTCATTCATTCCCTAATAAATAATCCTCGATTTGTCACTACTTACATTCGTTTCATGGGTAAAAATGTTAGCGAGGCATATCGAGTACAGTTTTAGCATTAAAGTGCTGTGCAGACATACTGAGGTGGAAATGAAGCGTGTGACTTGGTATGTTTATAGGGTCTTTGCCTAGCTGCGTGCAAGGACCTTAATGTAGAATTAAAAGTGAGTTAATATGTCGGATGGGAATTTCGTAAATTGGACGGATGTCTAAATACTTTCCATTCTGCATCTTTTACTCGTGTCTCAACTTTATTGATGTTTCTTGAGGATTTGCTGTTCACATGTTTCGAGTGTTTTTTCTCGATAAGCATTTCGCAAAGCACATCGGATAAATAAAGATGTATCTTTTTGAAAAGACCTAGAAACAAGTCCGTCAAAAATACTTTGGGCCGAAAGAGACAATTTTGTGCTGTTGGCCAAGTGTGAGTGATGCATTATAAAACATCGCCATACTAGGTGGTGATTCCTGGATAGGTGAAATACTACTGTGTGCTGATTATGAATGACTGCTTTTTCATTGCCCATGAACCGCGCAGAAAGATGCCCGAGGCATTTCTATACGGAGGACGATTGTTCCAGAATGTTGAATGCTTATTTTAGAACGAAACAGAATCCTGTGTCACATGAATGCCTCCTCACCTCTACATCCTCCAAACCAACCCCTGTCGAGCTGACCTGTATTTGTTGTCAATTGAATTTTTCTTCTGTCTCTTATAAACTTCTTACTTGTTGTACGTTCAAGCAGCCAACATAGTGGCAAAATTAACGCCCTTGGTATATATATATGTTATCGATTTAGTAGTTAAGCCACGTTGCTTGTTGTTTTGCGTGCTGTCCCACTGATTACCCTACATTATTTGCCAGCTCCTGCGACCCCNCCCCCCCCCCCCCCCCCCCCCCCCCCCTCCACTAGTTTACGATGTATGAAACGTTTTTTCCTATATCGCTAATAATTTAATAACAACGTAGTGATGTTTACAGCATTTAACGTCCCAACACGACTTTTCACATAAAAAACAATAAGTACAAGGATAGGAAGTAACATTACGCAACAGAAAATAATATAGCTAAAGCGATCATAAATAGTGGCAGCACGAATGAAACTTTCGGGTTGTTGGATCGCCGTAGGAATGGTGGGGGAGAGAGGAGAGGGATAATACTTTGTATGGCTCACCAGTCCTATCTGCGCAATCGCCTCCCGCCTCTTTCCTCAAGTTAACTGAAATCGCCACTCTCCACCCCGTCTTGACATCCTTGGATGCATTCAGAGAGTTCCAAAATTTTGAAGCAGTCTCTGCAGAGGATCGATCCCTCTTTCATCGCTACGAAAACATCAATTATCTCGCAGTGACAGCCAAGACACTAAGTAGTGAACAAAACAGTGCCTATAAAGGAAACAATCGTAAAACACGACTGAAATCCTAATTGAAAGGACTGAGTGAAACAACACGAAACGAGAGTCGCCACTGCTTTCAAGACTTGACTAATTCTAATGTTGAGACCTCCCGACACTTATTTACCGCAATGGTAAGACAGCAAATGAAGACGACAGAACCGCAATTGGGGAAGTTACTCTGAAACCTTAGAAACGTTTTTAATACAAAAAGTTTTGCTATGAAAGCTGATTTGAGAGTTACGATTGCTTAAAATTGATCTCTTCTATGAATAATGTTTGGCAACAAAGCATTTCTTACAACAACTCTGAATGCATGAAAGAACGGCTACATCGGCGAAATAAACGCCTACGAGTGATGCAGTTGGTGCATCGTTTACTCTCCTCAGGGAAAAGAGACCCCTCACGTTCGAATGAAATGGACCTGTGTGAAGATAGCCTTTTTAATACCGCGAAAGTCTTNTGTGTGAAGCTTTAATCTGCTTCCGCTACATCGCACAGGGAAAGTGCCCTGAACAATAAACAACAATACGCGGTAAACATCATTAACATTAGCGACAGTGGAATGAAGGTTTCGCATGAAAACACACAACTATCATCTAGCGTGCCCACTCGATGTGCAAAACCGCAGCTGCCTTCAGAACGACACATCGTTAATTCAATTATCAATTGAGGTAGCGTACGGCAAACTCAGTACCCCGAGGCAATTTTACACCACTTCTTCCTGCCGTGAATATAGCTTAGATTACTCTCTCAACATGATTAAAAAAAAAACATTCCCACACTAGGTTATATGCAAATANTACTCTCTCAACATGATTAAAAAAAACATTCCCACACTAAGTTATATGCAAATGATGACCAAAGACACGAACTACCGAGAATGAGAAAGAACCACCGAAATGGAGAGAGCCAGCCAGTTGTATAAACCGCTTTTTAGCCTACTTCCACCTCACATCGTTTTGTTGCTTCCTTTATCTTCATTCTACAGCAGGTCGAGAAAATCTTTCATTAACTTCCGGTACGATAACGTAAAAAGCACTCTTCCTTGTACAGGTAGCTTAAGAATGTGGCCAATGGACGGTGGTAGGGTATAGGATCACGACGATCAAATGTCAATTAGTGGTCGAAGGAGTGACTCTGCTACCATTCAATGGGTGAGGTCTCATACTGGCGTATACTTCCTGAATACTTTACATTGCTGATTTCACTAACTTCACGAATCGCCTCCAGTGTCTCGTCCAACATTGCTTTCGTATGAGCCGCACTTAGGCAAATGCGTACCCGACTTTCGGTCATTTCGGTTGCCGGAAATGAAACCACAACCACACCGACACGTCGTTTCAACATTTCGCGACCCCACAGTCTAAAACAGCATAAGCGCTCAAATAAAATAAGTCTACATCTACATCTGCATAATGGAGGTACGTCAACTGTTTATTACCTTCACACTATGTGCATGAGGTATTGAAGCACAATATGTTACTGCACAAGCAGGGATCACTATTACTGCATGCATACCATGCCCAATCAACACATCATTTGAATAGTGCCTCACCAAATAGAAGTTTAAGGCAATTTTATATGATCTATGCTAGCCGTGAAAAAGGATTTCAGATTCTTTGCAAAATTCTTCACCTTCCAATTTATGCGTTCTGACGGAATGATTGCCAGTGGAAAGGAAAAATAAAGAGTGAAATCTTTCTCTCAGCTTACCATAAAGCCACGAAGCCAACTTACCCGCATTTGGTAGGGTAATAGATGAGAATGGGCACAACAGGACTGTCGTCCGACCCATACACAATTAGACCCATTCGTTTGAGATGCTGACGGAAATATCGTGTATTGCGTGCCAATCGCTCAATACGACGTTCACCTATAAAATATGCAAATTCTATAACATCGGTGTGATTTGTGTGCTATAAAACATTTTTCAGATTTCGCAATGTTTACAGCGAATTCATTTATAAAAATGAGTAAAAAGATAGCAGCAATAGCAATTTGGAACGAAACATCGGTACTAGATGAAAACATCAATGGAAAGAAGAAACTTCAGTAGACGATGCAAACTATTTAGATTGCGGAAAAAACCACAACTAAGTGGCGACATTTACCCAAAACGGCTCAACGGCAATGAGATACTAGAGCACATTTACTTCTCTAGCTGCAGAAAAATTATAGAATACTATATTGTCTGTTGGCCTATTTTATCGGTCTTGCGCTAATAACTGTCTCAATCCCTCGATAACGGTCCACTTTTAAACCTACAGGCGAAGTTAATTTGAATGTTCTACACCAGAATCATTGCAAAATGCTTTCAAAAAAAAAAAAAAAAAAAAAAAAAAAAAAAAAAAAAACAAAACAAAACAAAACAAAACAGACCATCGTCGGTACCATCTAGTCCCATGATGATCGACATACAACTATATATTTGTTGCGCGACCGGAGGAGACATAGGCAATGCGTATACACCGGTAGCAGTGTTCACGCGTATATGGTCGATTGTTTTCTGAAGTGAAGGGACCACTGGGGACTTAGAAATGGCGTGTTTGAAGGGACTTTTCAGATTTGCTCATGCTAGAGCACTAAGTGCTTTATACCGCATTCGGACGTGTAGGTGAAACTACCGCAATTATTACGATCTCTTCAACAATTATACGATCAGTGCTATGGAATACTTTTCGACCGGAAGGTGCAGAATGTGGTGGAGGTGGAGAAGACTGCCAGGAAGTAAAATGCTGATTTGGCAGTCTCCACCCCCCCCCCCCCCATCCACCGTTATTCTTGAAAGCGGTCAAACGAGAAAACCTCCATTTTGCTTCCACCATACGCAAACGGATGATGATAATTTCTTGCCGTTCAGAGAAACGAGACGTACCTCACTGAAATGATGCCGAACTCGGGAGTGTTACTAAAACTTTCAGTGTATCAGATAATGTAAGTGAGGAGAACAGCCCAGAGAAATAAAGCCAGGAGGTCACAATAAACATCAAGTGAACAAACTGTGTACCTTCAGACCGGCTATGTAGCCTCCGGCAGCTCCGAAACTCTTTGTGAATGTGCCCATAAGGATGTCAACATCCCGAGGGTCACAATTCCAATATTCGACCACACCTCGTCCTGTCGCACCCATTGCACCTTAACACTTAGTTCTTTCGGAAAACAAATGAAAAACTCATCAGTTAGAGGCATAGTTGTATTTCTTTAACTTATTGAGTACAATCAACATTTTACAGAAGGCGAGAACAATGAGACTTCAAAAAGAAACTTCAAAACGATATTTCTTTTTAAATCCACCTTAAGGTCAGTTGGCCACTCCAATTTGTTCAAGTCATCTGCCACGATTGTGCAGGATTTCCATCTCAGAACAAAAATTGCTGGCGAAAGCGAAAACGATGAAATACACGGTCGCGTTCCTGAGTGACCGCAATCTCCTATCTATGCCTGTTCATAGTTGGACTCAATTGATGAAACCACTAGAAATCAGCACAGCAATACTTACAGCTTCAGCAAACCTTTCCAATACTTCGTTTTCGATCATCCCATTACCTTTCTAATCCGCCCTTCCGTAGCCATAGTGCAATTCTAAGCGGCCGATTTAAACATATAAATCAATCACGTTCAGATCACTAAGTGAGGAGCAAACTTAATCTCCTTCTTTTGGGGAAAATATTACTGTTATAACCGTGCACATAACTTCGACTCTCGGCAGCCAGCAAGAGCTAGCCTTCAAGATATCAAATATGGTAAACACATATACCTACTCAGTGGAACCTACAAATGCCCTGCTTGCAATGCGCCCTATTGCTTCCCTAGATCAAATTTCCCTTTGAAGCGTGAATATGCGTACCAATGGAATGTGCCTCGTCGAGATACAAATACGCGCCATACTTCTTTTTAAGTGCGATGATTTCGGGGAGATTACAAATGGAACCTTCCATCGAGTAGATACCCTCGACAATGATCAGAATCTTCCTGTAGGGTCGATGGGTCAACGGATTTCCATAAACGATCGCATCACGAAGGATATTCTCTAGACAACGCATATCTGAAAGTTGGAAGTCACGAAGGATACTCTTTTCACTTTACATAGAGCTGTTAAACAGCGTCACAATTTCGTTCATACAGCCAAATCGCCACAACCTCGCATCGCGCAATAATATCCACCACATCTCGGCGCTTACACAAGAGCTCAGGTACGATTGGAAGGTGAGATGGGAGGGGACAAAGGAGGAAAAAGAAGGGAAGAAGAGACTACTTATCAAGAGAAGAGACGCATTAACGTGCACGATTATGGAAGTAAATGTCGTGGAATGGACCTGTGCATTTATGCGTCTTGAAGAATACGAGCCGGATGGAAGCGAATAAAAGTTACAATGAGAGGAAAAGAAAAAAGGTTTTCAAAAACTTTGGTGCATAACAAGCTGAATTATATAACATGTACTCGCTACATGTTGACTGCATTCACCATGGTCGTTCCACTTAGAAAACAACGGTTGATGTTTTCTGGTGTATTAAGGAGTTAAGAATAGATGGGGAAGCAAGTATTATAGCGCCCCGACGATGCCACCAGCAAAAAGTCATCGCTAAATGAAATTAGAGATACCATCCTTCTAGTCATCACTGCAAAATACTAATTGAGTTTAATAGCTGCAATTTCTGCAAGAACAAAATTAGAAGTGTTGCTAAGGAAAAAGTACCATTATGTCGGAAAACTTTGATTGTCGCACCGGACATTCGGCAACCAAGAATAAGTGATGCATGGTTGTACTGATCACTGACGATTAGTGAATTCTGAAACTCACTTATTGAACGTTTTCAGTGATGTTTCCCTCATATAATTTCCCTTGAAAAATACAAATTTTGTTAATCGTAAATTTTGATAGGATTTATATCTATTTTGTGATTACTTCACAATACATGAATGCATTCTTCGAAACCTTGACAAAGAAAGACATCTGAACAATGAAATATACAAACATTCACTCATTGCAAGACTCACTGAGTTCCACTATATGGCATCATTTCCTTTCGTTTGCCTCTAGTCCTCATAAATTTCCGCACTAATTATCTCCTAGAAAGAAGACAACCGGCCAGAAAGTCAATCGAAAGCACACAATTTGAAAGCCGTTACCGATCACTCTGATGTGATCTGCTCACAGCGGAAAAAGTTCTTTAAATATACTCTCGCTTATGTTCAATAATTTAAAGCGGAAATGCAATGCGTCAGCAAGATTGTAGGAATGGACGAGGAAAGAGGCGCAGAACGGGCTGGGCGCAGCTCATGCGAGCATTCTTCAAAATGTGGTTGTCTCAGACATATCCTCGAAGTAAAAGACTTCATAATATCTTATATGTTATTCGCTCTTAAGCCTCATCTCCTTTAGGTTTGAGTTAAATGCAGCCATGAGCAGCCATCACCTTATTTCAATGAACAACTCACAGCTTTGAGCAGTGACCAAACAAGAACGTGCCTATCACAGAATATAGTGCACTTACTTTGTCAGCTAAGCACGGCAGATTCATCGAGTTCGTCGCAAATCCCATACTGAAGCAAATCGCCTCTTCCACTCCAAGAAACCGAGCCACCAATTTCTCCAACTTACGCTGTGATTTGGAAAACCCTTCAAAGAAGTGACCACCCATGACATCCTGTTTATTTCATTTCAGCAACCCCAGCAGTACTCACTCAATGATCTCCACAGGTGTTTTCTATATACCCATGACGAAAGTCTACTGGTGTTTTCGATAATAGGAAGAAATGAAGCAAATCTGTAGGAGAAGCTTTTGGTGTTCTTTTATAGAAATCTTTTTTATATAGTGTGGCTTTTTGTGTTTCCAAACAAAACAAACTAAAAGAGACAGTAGGGATGGAAGCGTTACAAGCCTTTAGTTGAAGCCTTGCACCTTGTCGAAGTAATTAGGCAGTATATATCGTAATTCTCTTTCCGCCTCACCCTACTCTATACTCCACTCTCCTGTGAACACTAACCGTGCTTTGAAGAAGCAGATCGCTG
Organism: Toxascaris leonina; assembly: GCA_022844705.1. Classification (NCBI taxonomy): domain Eukaryota; kingdom Metazoa; phylum Nematoda; class Chromadorea; order Rhabditida; family Ascarididae; genus Toxascaris; species Toxascaris leonina. The sequence continues at coordinate 67,478 of JAARMF010000016.1, read as the reverse complement.
GAACATCATTACCAAATACAAAAGTTTTTGCCAAGAACTGAACGGTAACAAAGTTTATACCTTTATATCCCTTGGATCGAAACGCAAATTCACAACGAACCTCTTTCGTGCGCAGTTGTGCATACCGACAAGCCTTGCTCGGCAATGATGTTTGAAGCCGCGAAAGCACATGGCCCATCCTTTTCCGCGAATCCCAAATAATTGTACGATCCCATATTGATTACTTCCGTCTGTGTACCCGTACATCTACAATTTCATTCCATTCAGAATGTTAGAGAAAAAATGAATTTCAGACTGGAGTACTTCAAAAGGGTAGGAAATAGGAATGAAAGATAGATTGAAGTACTTCAAAAGGGAAGGAAACAGGAATGAAAGATAGATTGAAGTACTTCAAAAGGGAAGGAAACAGGAATGAAAGATAGATTGAAGTACTTCAAAAGGGAAGGAAACAGGAATGAAAGATAGATTGAAGTACTTCAAAAGGGTAGGAAACAAGATTAAAGATAAAAAAGGAGCAGGAATGAAAGACAAATAACCTATCGAAATGCATTAGAGAAACGCAGAACGTGAGAAAAGATAAAAGCATTTGCAACACAAAGTGCATTCCCACAACCACATCGACCAAACAGCACAACAAACGCTCCGATAAGTGAAACTGCAGTGCATTGCCCGATCCACATCACTTACAGTTGTGTTTCATTATGTTTGTACTTGGCTTGCTCAGCTAAACTCAGCTAACGTTACAAGCCTAGTGTAGCCTAGAGTGAGCTGAAAGAGTTTAAAAAGATTTGTAGCGGCTGAAGGGAAAACGAAGCTAAGCTATACCTCGCTCTGAGAGCGGATGAGACAAAGTTGACGACAAGCAGGTATGTTATTCTATAGAGGGATTTATTACTAAGTGATGATGGCCCGTTATAGCTGAGCCAAAGATCAAGAATCAGCTAGCTAAAAGTCAAATACCACTCATCTAAGGGTCGAAAAAGAATGCCTGAAAATTAGGTTGTGGGATAGGTGCGCATCCGTAAAACTGTCGACGCAAGCGTAATAACTTGTGCCAAAAGCAACAGACACCCACGCTCAGCTGCTAAAAACAAATGGAGTGTCGGAAGTGGCAGCAGCAACAAGAACTGTCACAGAACTTCATCTTAACCTTGAATTAACAGCACTGCAACGATGCAAACGCGCACTTGAGTGCACACAAACACACTCAGCAGGCCATAACGAACTGTTACATAAGCAAGTAAGTCAACAAAAGAGTACACAAATAACAACAAGTCTGTCCACCACACTTTTTAACGACCACCCACAAAATGCATCCAACAAGACATGCCATCGTGGAAACTCGTCACATTTAAATTTGAGCGCTGCTAAGAGAGGGAGTTCAAATATTCGAGCACTTTCAAAAGTGACAGCTAAATATTTCCGCTCTCCGAAAGTTATTCAGCTTTTCCTCGGTGGAATTTGGTTCTCGAAAGATGACACAAATCTTAAACTCAAGACAGCATACTTGAAAGTCCAACAATAATCAGTGGTGTAGCGGTCGATAAGCTTTACGGTCGCTCCTGGAACACTGCCAATTGGCCGTTCAAATACGTCCCTCACTCGCATATAACAGTTGCGTGCGTAAATTGCCTCGAATTCTGAGAACAATGGCACGAAACTCTGAAGTGAATCGAATTCACTCTTTGAGACTTGAAACTGCATCAAAGGTCTCGAGAATAACACCTCTAGCATCAGGTGGTTCGTGACGATTTTGGTGATCGCATTCGGATTTCGCCTCTTTAAAAATGTTCAATGAGGAATGTATCACCTATTCACGAATAATCGACGATAAATGTACCTTTGAGACATCTCTTATTCGAACACCCCAACAAGTGAATATTCTCTGAATCAAAACATCCAATGAATGAATATCGTTTTCATCAACACTTCTAACTCATTCCTCTCGTTGACAAATCGTCACTGTCTTTAAACGTTATTGCTTTCATGAGATCAATTCAGTAAATCTGGCGTATGTTAAGGAATATTGCCCACCGTTTGTTTAGGCAGCTCAACTGCAGCAAGATTCTTCTCGAGGCCGTGCTTCCTCAAAAATTCTCGAATATAAGCAAAAATGAGCAGAATCATCCAATTGAAATAAACACACCACGCGATAAATCGATTGGTCTGCAAACAATATGAATAACACAATTATTCATTAAATGTGAAAATGCTTATTGACTAAAATAAAAGATTGGACATAGAAGGCAAACGATGAGAAGCCGGGAAGCTAATGCTGAATAAATATAAGCTTACAGCCTGAGGAATGGAACTTAAATTTTGCAAGAACTGGTCACTGAAGTCAAATCTAAACAATTCTTAGCAGAAACCTTTTCAAATTCGTTCGGATGCCTGACTGTAATATTGGCATTTTCGTCCTTCTTCACAACACTCTCTGGCTGATCCTGAAACCGGTATTGGGATTTTCGCAGCTCTTTAGTGATTTCAGAGTTGACAGCGTTGCACCGAATAGGGGACTTACAAACACATATGACGTTTACATAATGCGCTAATGCATGAAATACCGATAACACAAAGCGTGTTTGGCGGTGACATTTCAGGTTTTCATTGCGATGAGATCACGTTATGCGATGTTGCAATACGTACTAGATTACTGTAACAGCCCGTGTTATCAGTGTTGTTGTTGTCACTAATGAGGCGTTGAATTTCTGATTAATTAGAAAATGCCGATTAATGAGGGTATTTACTACAATGCAAATGCAATATGGAACCCCTGCGAGTATATGTAAAGATGTGTCGCAATTACTGCACGTGAGTTAATTAATTCCCACGAGACAATAAACAAGACATGAAGCAATGGCTGCTGGGGATATCATGCACATCATCTTGTAGTCTCGTTGGAGGCATATTAACAACTATTATTCAATATAGGGCGGAAATGTAAGTGCATATAAGCACTTATGCAAGCAAAACTGCGCAAAAACGTTCTCACTGTCCGTTGCTGTAATTACACTGATTCCACTCAGTGCATTAAAGAAGAAAACAGAGACGTAAAGAATGAACATTTCTCTGTGCGAATGACAAACACTGTGGTCAAAATTGTTTCAATAATCACATATATTTACGGCTAAATATTTCCCTCCCACACTTCACGTTTGTTCTTGCAAAGGCAAATATTCAAAATCCACAAATATTCTATTCATTTCATTTGCATTTCTGAAATTTTTGCACATTTTTAATCGATTTCTTTCGCAGAAAACAATATTTTCAATAAATCTGAGAGGAACACTCATGAAAGTTAAAGCAGCAATAGTCTCGTCGTTAATTGAACCAAAACGAATATTGATCGGATGTGTAAATAAATGCAAGACGAACCTCTACAGTGACCTCTTCGCTATTCGAACTCCCTTCGGAAGGTGAGCGCACAATTTGCACGGCTTCCTTACCCCAAGCCATAATCACACCTGCCGTGCGTTCGTTTTGCTGCCTAGAAATTCACTCGATTCATAGCGCAATTGACAACACACTGATAACATCATTGGACGCTTCCGGTAAGCTACAATGAAGCCATACAAATACTGGACCTTATTATCACTGTTAGTACAAGCATACCGCATTCCTTTTACAGTAATACAAGCATCACTTTCTCCACCTGACAGACTCTATTTTGAACAAATTACTTTTGCAAACGTGGACTGTTTAAGGTGCAGAGGCTGTAAAGAAGGAAACGTCATCCTTATCTACTGAGACTACATGAGAATGCAACAGCATGACTTCATAAAACGGCATTTTGCTTTGTGCACTCAGCTTCGCTGTTGACGGAAAGAAAATGGTCAATGCAGGTAGGGAGGAAAGAATTATGGAAAGCGGATTGGAGGAGTGAGGGAGCAAAGGGAAGAATTGGATGAGGAGCGAGCGGAATGAATGGGAGTGGGAGGTCGGGGGTGGGGGGGGGGGGG
>JAARMF010000016.1:11897-57791 GCA_022844705.1 Toxascaris leonina | reverse complement strand
GATGGGGTTTTGACTTCTACATGGCACTGCTTGGACGCGGCGAGTTCAGGATCGAGAAAGATGGAAAAATTGCCAGCTGCATTGATGGAGACAATGACGAAGTCGATGAAATCACAGCTATTCAATGTGATCAATGTGATTTGCAAATTGCAAAGCATATTTATAAAGTGCCACGTCCTTAGAAAACAAAAGAATTGTTTCTGTCATTGAATAATCATTTCCTTCAGAAAGTAGTCACAGTGAATAAAGAACTACGAAATGACTTCCGCTCTTCAGCTAGAATAACGATAAAACTGATGACTATGGTACTCGGGATATGTTGCAAGCAAATAACTTATTTGCAGATTTTTCGAAGGTTTTTGAACAATTTGGGGAACTAAACAACGTGATGGAAACTGCACAGAAAAACCAGTGATGGCGTATGCCAGAACAGCTAAGACGCTGTGCCCTTTGGCATTCTGCCCATTTGATCGAACGGTTTTATAGGCTGCTGATAAATAAATATAATAAGTACGTCTATCTCTACACACCTTTACGACAAATACCTAAACTGCACAAAAACTTCACACGCCAACTGATTCAACTGCTTGTGCTTCCAAGAATTATTGGATTTTTATCATTTGGGTGATATGAAATAAAAGTCCGACCGCAGGAATATTCACACGAGCTTCTTAGCGTTTCTGAAGTGAAACTTTCGAACATAAATGCACATATAAACACAGCGTTGCCATAATTCGCTTTTTCAACGCGGATTTGCAAAAAAAAAAAACGTATAAGAGTGCACTGCGTATTTGCATATCGTTAGTTCGTGTTGCTCATATAAAACTCATATAATTTATATTCTTATATTTGTTGTGCTAAACAAATATTTCGCATATTTTCCATTTCTGAAATATATTAAATAATCAGTAATAGGCGATTAATTAATATAACACACTTGAGAGATTTTTTCAGCGATAACAGCGAACAAGAAAAAGCGATAGAATTCAACACAAAAGAAAGCGGACATGCAACAAATGTGCATCATGTTTCTGAGTTCTATTGGAATGATTTACAGAAGAGCAAAAATGCACTTCAATAGTGAGAAGCAGCAAAGACAGAGATTGAACGTTCGCATTATCCTTCAAATATGAAATCACTTCGATTTAATCACGGATGAAGTGACTTTTACGGAAAAAGTTACTAACTGCTTAATTTTGGAGAAAAGGGTTCGCTGTATTTTTAGTGTTTCCGAGTTTATTTTCTGTCGATATATAAGCAGTTAAACTGAAGTGGTCATTGATATTGGACATCTCAGGCACCTTACGATGAAATGATATGTTACCGGTGCCCTTTCCTTCGAAGAGGTTTTCCCTTTCGGCATTGCTCAGAAGTTTCGGCCAAAATTTTTTTAGTATTCGCATTTTTTATTGTTCTCATCACAACACATTGAAGTTTTTCACTAATTCGTTGTGATGTGGCTGCTATGAAAACGGCTGATGTAGCACGACAAGAGGGCGTTCAAAAAAAAACTAAAGTTTTCTCCACTCACTGTGTCAGCAATAAACTCTCAAATTCAAGACGAGTAAACTTTGTTTTATTATTTAGCAGAGGTTTAGTGGAATACTGTTGTTAAAATAAACGAATATATTGACAATATAATCCATCACTTATATAAATTCCATTTGAATGATCAGTACCGCGAATCATTTCACTAGTTCGGTGGCTTGAAACATAGGATTTCGTCTTAAGACTTGATGAATCGAAAGATCATCGGAAGGATCGGTGCATTTTCACAGAAAGCTGAAAAGTTGGACAATTGCTGAGTGCCGTTAGAGGGTGCGTTCAGTGAGAAAAGAATCCAAAACTTGAAGATCACTTTCGGCTTATCGAAGGGAGCTTACATATACTTCATTTTTACTTCTTTGCTTTAGTAATGTTATTTCCTTCAGATTCTTGGCACATCAGATTCTATATGACATAACCTCAAAAAATAATTTCTTACATAAACATAAAAGATGCGATCATTATATGGAGTTATATGTATGCTGCAAGTAATGAGTTATACATTAGAATATTAAAAGTTATCGTCGAATAATTATAGTGCACAACCCTCATCCCATTGACTGCAATCGAATCATCGCTCAATTAATATTTAGTTGTTATGAGAACAAACTGTGAAATGAGATAATCGATTTCACTCGATCATCTTAATTAAAAACGACATAAATATTCTACGTTGAGAATGGCAACTTTGTTTTATTGCCCTCACAGATCTATCAAATCAATTGAATAACACACACAGCGGTTTTGAACTACTGCAGTGATTAACTGCTGGAAAAAGCGGCTGCGTAGATTTGTTCAAAATTACTTGTCATTGCTCATTTCCTGTTTCTCCGGACTGCGTTAGAACGTGTGAGGTATTCGGTGAGCTAAAAGGCAAGTCAGATGCTCAACTCACTCTCGTGGTCTCTAACAACCTTTGTTTAAAATCCACACTACTTTTAGTATTTGTAATTGAAAAGCATCTTAATTTTGAAATTGGGCTTTGATGCCTCAAATATTGCAAATATTCGGATCAATTCCTTGCTCATAATGCATGTAGTTCGCCAATGGGAAGAAATGCTTCATACGATGCAGTAGGGAAGAATGAAAGATGAAACAACACTGTGACTGCAGATTCTGGACTCGTACGTATGGATGGGCGGAGAAGCTGCGAGCCAACATCTGCCTCGTGAATTAGCACCATGTCTGTACAATCAGCCATCTTTAATCTCACAGCTTTAGGTCCAAAACTACACCATAGGGTTTATAACTACGTCCAGCAGCCTTTTAAAAGTCAGATGTCATTTCCACACTATGTTGGAAAAGCCGAGGATAACCATGACAGGTGAAGTATGCCTGTGGGGAGTTTAAACGTAAGCCAGTTAGAAAGAGACACTGATTTGTCGGATTTTAGGATGTGTGGTTTTGTACAATTAATTTAATTTACAATATTTCAATAAGTAATCGGGCAGTTATAAATGCAAAATACTTATTAACGGATAAATGAAGAGGTTCTTAAACACAAACCAAATACGATTAGATAACCAAGAAGCATAAACGGTAAGATAAGCCATGAAACGGTTTTGCAAAAGAAATTGAGGAATGCGCAGAATATTCCAAGAAATAAGTCATTGCCTATAAATAAATATCATGACTTATCTAACTGTCATTTAGGAAAACATTAAAGTGATCTGAAGACATCAAAACAGTGTTAGCACAAATTCTTCAACAGACAAAGCAAGCAACAAAGTCTTCAAAAAAACTTCAGCTTTCGAAGGTGAACTTGAGCAATCTTTGCTTCAACTAATTTCTCTAATAGACAGCTAAATATAAGGTCAAGAGCCTTGACCTTCAAATCATAGTTGTTTCTACGGAAATGTCAATGAATAATTGGAGTTATCTTTTCTTTCGAACTCTAGCACTAGTTAGGGTAAACTTTCTGACATTAAAATTTTATTCCGTAGAATATCTTTGTCAAAAGCTCTGTTAATTTTTCTAGATACTGTAGAAAACATCAGTGATATAGAATAAGTTGTGGCATATGATATAGTGAATACGAAAAGGCCATTTCTAGTTAACATCATGGGTGTCAAGTACAGCAATCGTCTTTTGAAGGCACTTGGCAACTTTTTTATTTGCTGGGCAACAAAAAAGTTGGACCAAAAGTTTGTCGCAGAAAACCTCCGAATTGTGCTCAGAACAGCAAAACGACACAAGCAAAATCGCTAAGAACTATGCGGGTTCGATCTGCGATTTTTTGTTCGTATGTGAGAACGATAATCCATTAAGCCATCGGCCTAAATTTCCTTGGACGTCAAACTTTATATGTCAAGAAGACTTGCGCGAAATAAGATTCTGTGCCGCTTGAAAAAAACTGTTTCAATGTCTGACAATTAATTTGCATAGGTTTTGCGCACAGCTTCCGTGGTACAGAATCGGTTCTAAGCACAATTCAGTTTTGCTGCATCAAATCTGACTGTACATTCTGAGGCATATCAAGGCAAGCAGTCGGATGCGAATTACGACCCGAAAACCATTTAAAGCACATAATGCCAGCAGCCCAAACTATCAGCACTTCTCTTTAACTAAAAAAGAAATAAATTTAATCAGATTGCATCGGATTTTTGTATTTACAACTGCAGCTTTAACGGCAACGAATGACAGCTATTCCTGTACAATTTACTTTCAGAAATAGGAAGGTGAAAGGAAATGAGTTTTTTCAGTCATCAGAAGGTGTTTTTGGTGAGTTATTGTCCGCTGAAGTAGGCAATAAGGCGGTGTAGGAATCCATATCGATTATAAGTTCTTTTGACCTCTTCCTTTGTCGCAGAAAATTACGCTGATTCTCGGTGCGATCTTCTTTCGAACTTCGTCCTTCTGATAGCTGCAAATTTAAGAACATAGAGTGTTTTCTGAGGAGAACATAACATCATACCCGTTATGGGAGGGGAAACGTTTACCTTGTTAGTTTGAAGGCTCGAATTATTCATTGTTACTATGCAGTTAGTTTAATGTGAAGGGAATCACTTACTCTGCAATAAGGTGCACTTTTGCTGTTTGAAAATATAGTATGGCATGAGTATTTCATTTATGGAGCTTTGGAATAGGAATAATATTTGGTCGAGAATTATACTTGTGAGCCGTTAAGTCGCCTCAATTCTTTAAAGCCCTTCATCGAACTCAACAGTTGTGCCCCAGCTCAACCGTGCTCGTTCAGACACCAAATATCGCGAGAATGGAAAGCGGCATTTTCTTGCAAGATGTAAAAGCCCTCAGGGCTGGGATTTCTAGTTAGTTAACTATGGAAGTGTGAGAAACATTCTTCAAACATGAACATTTGTAAAAGAAACGTTTTAGATGCATATAGAACCAAAGTCCCACGGACGGTATTTCTAGTCCTTGGGCGTAACCGAGTCAAGAAGCAACCTTTTCTTCGATACCATAAAACGCATTCCAAAGCGACAGCACCAAATCAGTCCCAAAGATGACCCCCGCATGAATAGTGACCATCCGAAGCACAAAGATTCCATCGTGATGCAGATAACCGGACACGAATCGATCCACTTCTTTTGCACGTGCTGAAACACCCCACCTTACTCGACATAGAGCAATTTAATTTGCGAATGGAAAGGAATTAAAGAATATAACTGTATTATCTGCCTGCTGCATGCAGTAACACTTCTTTTGTTATGACCAAAGATCGGCGAACCGAAACATGCGACATGAGTACGGGAAAGCCTTTTGGAANCTTCGCATTCCTCATGCTCAACATCGCATTGATAAGAACTACATTTAAGTTCTTATATAAGGTTTATTTCAGGCAAATCAATAAATGCCATTCACTACATGAAAGCAGATCGTGGATGATCGATACGAGTCTGTGAATGCGTAAAGAACACTGAAGTGCAAAAGAACATACTGTCTGGATCGAACTTCATCTCGGAAAGCTCAAGACTGTGCGATATGAACCATCGACTGAAGCAAGGAAACGTGAGAAGGATAAACCAATAGAGGAACGAGAAGATCGTACAGACTGTGAGAATCACAAACCAGAACCAAAGTAGAACAAAGATCTTCTCGTTGAACATATTTATGACGAGCACACACTGCACCGAATATCGCTGGATATTACCCACTTGGCGAACCTCAATGCAACATTTATAGTCAATCCTCCATTGAAAATCTCGAGCGGTTGAAAAACCGCCGAGAAATCTTAAAACTGCCATATCGTTACAGCAAATTCCCCTCTCCCCTCACCTAACCCCCCAAAACCCACAAATGTTTTTGCAAATTTGCATTTGTGAAGAGGCGTTTATTCAAAATTATCATCGCAGTAAGCACTATCACTCGGCTATTAAAGCGAGCAGAGAGCATACCAAATGCTTACAATTTCTAGTATAAACCTGTCGATCGCTGGATGACGCAATTTGGGATTTGCATTAAAATATATCAGTGATGTCTCTCTTCGCTAAAACAACATCAGGCTATCTCAAATTGTGGTGAATAAAAACAGTCACTCTTGTGATAAAACAATCAGGAGCTGTGATAACAGCCTCAATTTTTTGCACTTGCATCGTAACCTCAATTTGTAGCATTTCACTGGGAAAATACCGTGAAGTCGCAAAGAGAAACACGAGGGAAATAACCCGAAGAACCCCATTCAGTTCCGTTAAGAATATCTTGGATAACACCGATCCCATACCACTGATATTTGTCTGTGCGAAGGAACCTGAAAGGCCCGTCAAGAATTAGTCACTTTGGAACTTTGCTTAAGCACAGTTACCAATTCGGTTGACTTTGAATTTAAACTGAATTACAGAGCATTTGTGATGAGAGGAAATAAATTTTTGTGTCAATTATTCAGACAGCAATAAAACTCCGCCACTGTAAAATTTGATTACTGCCACAGTTGATGACGCAAAAGCATATTTACTACAGACTTGAAGGAACACTGAACGAGTTTCAAACAATTCTGTGCACTTCTTTTTCTGTTTTTGTCAACATTTCTTAGTTTCGATCAGTCGATGTGGTTATTATCATCTGTGGTTTAAATTCCATTGAATGAAAATATCGCTAAAGGCAAAATAAGTAGGGTATTAGATGCAAAATTAGGTTATGCCCTTTATATATTTAATGTTCGAATTGTTTACATCCAATGATGAAGAGAACGAACTTGTTGAGAATATAAAGTTGTAGTATAACATTGACGAGATAGAGTGCCTTTGTCACTAAATACATAAGTGAAATGAAGAATGCCGAATAACGAATATTTAAGAACTTCAGCGTCTTGTGGACCTCGATACGCCGTCTGAAGAATCATTTTTATGGGAATTTCGAAGGAATTTGAAACGCATTTTTATTAGACATAACTATCAACGCCCTGTGAATGGATTTGTTGATGAAAATTGAATGAAAACTTTTAAAATTGTGAAAGGCGAAATGTCTGTGATTAAAATGATAAATAGTAATTCAAAGCTTTCCAACTGCTAACTGTCTCAGGCATATGAGATCCACGTGAGGCTTACATCGCATAGAACTTCTAGAAGTTGGAAGGTTACATTAGCTTTATAAAAGGACGATCGAAGGTGCAAATAACCACCGCTAACTGTACAGAAAGCGGAAAGAGGAGAGAACCATTACAGCAACAGAGACTTGCTTAATCCCCTCGTGCCAGTTAAGACAATTTCTTCGACTTCTAAGACAATTTACGACAAATTATTAAGCAAATGAAAGCCGCGCATGTTCCGTTCATCGAACACGTCCGATTTTCAGTGCGAATGTTTTTCAGGCAAATAAATGATGAAAAATTTTTGCTTCTACATGAAAATAGTTCAAACAATGTGATAATGGTATACCTCTTTCATAGGCTGAATTAAGTGAAACGAAAATTAAGACTACTTCCATAAGCATGTCAAGTTTGAATGAGGACTTAGAAAATAACCACCCCCCTCCCCCCTCCTCCTGGAGCAATAAAAACCACCACATTACTCGGCTGCAGGTGTTAAATGGAAATTACTTTAATATTCTCCGATGAAATTTGAGTGCATTTTGCATATGCCTCGTAAGTGCCTCAATATTGCGTTCTTTATTCGAGTCCTCCATATTGCCCGGATCCATCGCCTTTTCAACGACTTCATGAATTCGAATACCTCAAATCCGTTCCATTTTATTAAATGCACTGACAATATCTCTTCTACACCTAATTTTTCTATCAAGCACTAAATGTATTGCCCTTGCATCCTGCGTGCTCAAATATGCAATCGAATAAGCTGGTCATGAATTAGGAGTGAAAACATCCCCTCGCACATAGCTGTGCAAACTGTATTGGCAACCTGCCATCGGAGTGTGGGAAAGCGATATCTATAAGCATTTTTGTTTATGTGTGCATGCGCATGCCCATACCGCAATTCCAAATTACGAAACGCTTAAATTGGCGCTCTGGAAATTGATGGCTACAGTCTACAGCCAACGTTAAGCACCAACATCTACAGCCAATGCACCAACATTCATGCTGACATATCAACTCATTAAAAGGCTATGGACATTTAAAGCTGCTTGAAACACTTCCTTCCCTCCCCCTGCCCCTCTCCCTCCCTCCCCCCTCCCCTTTTTCCCATAGTTCTGCCCCGATGTTTTTGAAGCATAATATTCGACAGCTTTCCTTTCCTCCAGATTCATCCAAATCTAATTTTACCTGAGCCCTCTCCTCAAATTTGTTCGCTCCCCTTGTCGCACTGAAATGTTGCATCGCTAGACGTTATGAGATATGACGACTGAACGCTGAACGGAACCAACCAGAGCTCATCGATAAATACTTCCAAAATATGCTCGGCAAGCGAAAGAGTGCTGCTTCGAGAAGCAGGAAGAAAGGCACCCATTTGTAGTACGAGAGTTGCCTTTCCGGAGTATAACGCTCGTCCTCTCGTATACTCGCAACATGCACATCAGGTTGCACATAGTATGTATCCTGTGCCCAACAGTAGTTCTCTGCATACTGCAAACAAAATTGTGCTTAGATCAGAGCAGCATTCAAATAAGAGATGAATGATATATGCAGTATAACCGAACGCCATTGATGTTTGTGTGGAACATTGTGAAAGTTGCACTCAGTAAAGGACAAGACATGCAACAAAGCAAAGTCTTTTTTATGGATATCTGGTGCAATAAGCGTGACTGCGAGCCGAAACTTCATTGAACGTCTCCATCAATAGACATAAATCGAGTCTTGAAAGTGCCTGATCTTCTATAGGGGACTTGAAAACAGAATTTTTGGGAAATTATCTGCACGCATAAAAAGCCTTTCAGCCAACTTGCTAGCATTGCGCAACAAAAAGTTTGGCGTCGACAAACATTTTTCGGAAGGTGTCCAGTGTTGACCTTCAGCCTTTACTTTTATATATGCACTATACTTTGACTGTCCTCAAATGAAGATAAATTATGAAAGAAATAATAACATGATAAGAAATGCAATCGAATGCAGACTTGCTCCCACGATCCGGGGAACTTGTTAGGAAACATGCACTCGAGGGGATGACCACCGAATTGCTTGAAGCTGATGAGCACGGCAAATGCGAGCAGGATGTTCGGCGTATACAGATAGTGCAGGCGATCAACTGCGTCGTCATCCTGTCGAGGCGACAGATAGCGAATCATCGCCATGAGACTTTCGATCATCATCGTTGCTTTCTTCCTATACAACCATGCCTCTACTTAGGCACACTTCTGAGATACGAACGCCGTCCGATAATATAATGAGGGAGGGAGATACTATGAGTCATCCAGTTTTGAGCAGGATTCATAGCATTCACCAACGTATTTAGCCATTTTATTTATGGAACAAGCAATACTCGGAATTAGCTCATATGTCTACATGAATATTATATGCATGCATTTGAGTGATACAAATACCTGACGGACAATTTCATTGCAAGGTCATCACTTATAAAGAACACATTGGAAACAGAATCTCGGGGTGAGTTGTGCTCGGTGGTAAAGGCATATCGATATGACATAATGGACAGCTTAATTATGAAGTGCAGAGTGATTTACAGCGAATGTCAGTGGAATATCTATGCACAGAATAGTGGATGCAAAAAACATTTGGGACAGAACGCGTGAAAACGTTTTGAAAACCTTGCGAAGGTAATCTTCATTTGTTTCTTTGCTCCACTGGAAAGTAGATGCTATCATTCAGCTGATGCGACACTAGCTGCAAACATCAAGCAGCACAGTTCCCGCAACAATCGCAAACAAGCAATGGAGTGATCAACAACAACTGAGATGCTCATAAGTGTGAAAATGATTGATTGCTTTGACTCCTTAATCGATGTTCCCGGCACTGATAATACTCACAAAAGTACAACTTTATATAAACAGAAAATAGGCATAATGGAATGCAACTTGAGCTCTTCATAATCACATATGCAACGGTCATTCCCATCCTTATAAGATCGCCTCTTCAAGCATTTTAAACTCTTTTTCTCGCCAGCTTGATAATTCATAGGATTTTGCAGGTCGTAAACAATATGCAAATGCAAAAGACATCAACAGTAATATCAAAGATGTAACCGCTAAGATTCGGTCACCTAAACAAGGGGAAGAAACTGAGGGACGAGAAGGACAAGAGAACACTGGGTCAATTATTTTGTTTTTCCGCTGCTCATCGATAAGCTGCAATGCAAATCAAAAATTGGAAATGTTTCGTTTACACTGATCTTGGATGAAAATCGGCTTAGGATGCTTTCTTTTGATCAGATTCTATTTACAATTTTTTAAATGGGGTGCAGCATCAGAGGAAGGGTCGGGTAATGTGCTGTAACAAAGCATCACGTAAATGAATAATTTTTAGCGGTGCATTTCTGGATTCGTGGAAGTGGATCATTCGGTGTAGGCGTGTGCAACGTGAAGCGGTTAAAAGCGACTCTATTACTTTATACGTGAGAAAGATATCGTTAGCATTTAGCAAGAGTGATATAAAATGGAGCGTTGTATAGATGTTGAGATTTGAGGTGAGGGCAAGAAATGTGTAAATAACGAAAATATTTGAAGATATAAAAACATTTGGTAAAAGTTTGGAAATCATTCAGAAACGGCAAACACAAAAATTTGCATCTCAACTCTCTACAGCGTTTATCACTTTCAGTTTACCAAATGCTGTGCTACATCTCTCATCACACCATATTAAATGCACGAAGGGAGAGGAAATGAGATGTTTCATACTGAGCGGAAACATTCGGTCACATTTATCGAACGTCAATGACAAGCAAATCCTGCAAAGAAGAGGTCTGCGATTAAATCGACTGTATGTTTTGTGCGATAATAAGCCTACATTAATGCACACATCTTCATACGTCGCTTCACGATGAAAAGCAAAATGGTAAACTTTAGAGAACGGAAATCAATCGTTTGCCAATAGCAGGAAATTGCGATCACCGGAAGTATAAAAACTGAGATCACACTTGACTGATGTTGAAAATGTGAATTTGACTCTTATTTACTTGCTTCTTTTTCTCAACGTCAAAAAAGTTTTCTTTAAGAAGTTCGGAAGAATTTCCATCACCAACAATACGCATCCTTTCAGGACAATCAACCTTCATCCTCAACCAACACTAACCACCTAGAAATCTTAATGAGGATTAATGAATGCATTATAAGAGATTCTAGGGAAGGCGAGAGAAATGAGTGGAAAATAGTTTTATTGTTATCTCAACAAAAGAGATATATGATTATTACGAAAGAACTGAGTACCAGATGATGTTATTTGCAGAATCACTCAACTCTGCGGCAGCACAACTCTTTATTTGCGATTCCACAAGCTTGACTTCTTAAGTGACAGTGTGACAAGCTTACTTCAAGAATGTTTGAACTGTATATATAAAGTGAAGTTTTCTTCACTCATCCGTCAATATTCACACAAAACCGCGACTGTGAAGATTTTGAAATTGGTAAATTCTCAGAATGAAAAGTTTTTAGGAACGGAAACAAATAAAATGATTGGCGTGTTTACTCAGTCGATCAATCTGAAAGACATATTCACACATTCAAAAAGGATTCCTCTTACTATATTGCTGAGCAAATCAAATTTATCATTAAAAAAGAGTTGCCATGAACATTTATGCACGAATAACGCTGTTAAATAACTGAAAAAATTAATTAAATACCTGTCATTCCAGGAATGCTAAAGCGAAAGGAAATTATTTATTTCTATTCAAGCAATCTCGTGAGTGTGTCGCTATGCTCTGCGTGACGGTCATCTGCGCCTCTAAGCGATATGAAGCCAAGGCAGATAAAGCAAAGGACGAGGCAACGCCTCACAACATCCAGATTATTTTGCACCCATTTGGATCTATCAGATATTACTGCGGTAAAAACGTTTAAACTGCATCGATAAGCCATTACTCTGATAAGTAGTGAGTGGTGATCGTACGTTCAAAAAATATTGGAATGCACCTCCAACTCTGCACTTCGAGGAATTCCCTCTGATGAAGGCGCAACAAAGCAACATTGAGAGGAATCTTCAATGAACAGGGTTTCAAACATGGTTGTTAACAGGCTGTTCGTTCCTTTAACAGCCATTCTATATCGTATGCCACGGTCTACTACATTCTTATTTATTTCGCTTCCGTTTAATGACTACAAAAATACACTACTTCCGACGGCAATAAGCGAACTAAAATTGAATGGATTGATGGATCATTCATTTGCGCATATTGTTGACAGCTAGTGCAAAAGCTATAAAGTTTAGTCAAATGTATTCGGAAAGCACAAAAATCGAGATCTCTATTGTTTATTCCTGCAGTTTAAGATGCACTCAAAGGCATTTGCGCACAAGGTTCGTCTTTCGGCGCGATCTGTACAAATTATTACACCGTTGAGGCATGAGAATAACCCAAAAGATTACTGTAGGCAGTAAAACCAGAGCGATATACATCACAGGTACATTCGCATTGATAACTCAGAAATCACTATTAATTTGCTGTTTATTACATGATGAAATCCACATAAAAAGAAGTGATTCAATGTGATAAAAGTCGATGCAGTGAAAAGTTAAGCAACGATATGACTCCAATGGCGTTATATCACAAAAGTTTTGCGCTCGCAGTTCAAAAAATAACGAAGAATTAATTGCATAATTGTTCGGTAAAACAGGCCATTAGAACCTGTCGTAACCTAAGTCCTCTTTGCTCACCGCTTTCAATCCACGGTTGACGCAGAAGAAAATCTGAAGGTTGGACGATCTTGGCAATCAGCTTCGATGATGCAAAGTTACGGAGCCAAAAAAGAGCTAAGTTTCTCCTTCTCCAAAACCTCAGCTATTCTTGATAAAATTTTCGACGCTTCATACAAGAGAGATCCTGATGACCCAAGTATATCGTCTACCTCCCCTTCCCCCAGAAAAAACAACTGCTGTTGAAAAACTTCGAAGACTTTTCATTGTGCCCTCTCAGTACAAAGAAATTCAACACGCATATGAAGACACAAAAAATTCGTGTGGATCAGAAGATTAAAAGATGAGGTCAAATGTTTTGATATCATGAAGAAATACGGAAAAGAAGTAAAAAGTAAGGAGGCTACAGAAATGACCAGAAAAATGTCAAGCAGAGAGTGTTCTGAAATATAAACGCGTTGAATTCGGTTATATAAATTTGTTTCGTGCTCGAAGAGCAAATTTTCGAATCATCGACGCAAACTTCACCACCAATCAAAAATTTCAGTACATGGCAGCGCGGTCACATTATGAAAATTCAGCGGTCGAGAAAGCTTATAAAGCTGTAATCAAGTTAAGTTAATTAGTTAAGACCGGTTAGCTAGGATGGCATTCAAGTTGTAAAGCTCGAATATCCGAACGTCCGAAAATGCGAAGGTCACAAAGAAAAGCACAAACTGCTGCATGATTTAACACCGAGAATAGATTCCAATAAGAGCGTACTTCTCTCTCCTAACAAACTGCTCGTATTAGAGCAAATCTCGTCGTTAATGAAAAAGTAGCAGGGAAAAAAAAGAGGCACAAGAGTTCAAAGGAAAAATGAAGCAAAGCTATCACATCTATCAACCGAGTGATTAAAAGGCTAAATATAATGTTCGACATTTTCATATGCTGAAAAAACCGACTGGGGAAGGCAATTTTGAAGGAATATTGCTCGATCGTTCTGACAGACAATTTTGCAGAATTTTTTGGGCTTTGACGAAATTTTCCTGTGAAATAAGGGAAAGGAGAAA
Source organism: Toxascaris leonina (assembly GCA_022844705.1). Taxonomy (NCBI): domain Eukaryota; kingdom Metazoa; phylum Nematoda; class Chromadorea; order Rhabditida; family Ascarididae; genus Toxascaris; species Toxascaris leonina. The sequence goes on along the minus strand of JAARMF010000016.1, from coordinate 44,048 downwards.
ATATGCTGGAAGATTCTTCGAGAAGTAAAACGTTGAACAGGAGGGAGTAGGTGAGGCAGCACTAAAAACAAACATTGCGACACATTATTACGATGCTGAACGATATAAGACTATAGACACACAGTGATTACTTTAAACCGCTCAGAAACGCATTGCACTCAAATGAATTCGTACAGCTTAGAAAGGAATTGAAATCATTTAAAGTTCTAGCATAAGAATTCTGGAAATTAAATCCCTAAATGAAAGCATGAAATTCCTATTACCGTTGAGAAAAAACAACATTAGAAACGATGAGGTTTTCGAATACCATTACATGAAATACCAGTACCAAGTCCATTACAGTGTTACAATTATCGGCAGCTTTCGTGGATGAAAACTTGGAAAAGAGCAAGAGGAGTGATGGGCAAGAAGTAGGCAGATCATAAAGGATAAATGATCGATCTAGTTGTTTCTTGATAGGTGATTGGTGTACAGATAGAAAATTAGAGAATCAGTCGAAAGTAAGAGCAAATCCCACTTCACTCTTCACGTCATCGACAATTAAGCACAATCTGACGGACGCTGTTGTGGTTTATTTTTTTAGGGACAAAGCTGCAAAAAATGAAACAAAATCATTGCGACTCGGAAATGCAGTTTTTTTTACTTCGAACTGAACAAATCAATGTCTAAGTTGAGCAATGATACTCCTCTCAAAACCTATGACAAACGCCCATCAGCCCATCACCACCCACTTATTGACCTCAGATGCGCGAATTCTTTCATAGAAAACAACGCAATCGTAAACCAATGTCCAATTTCAACGGCTATCGCGAGTGAAACAAATAAACAACGGCATTGCCCCACCAAAACTAACTGCGTAATGTTTGAGCTGTGAATCCGTTTCGCATATGGAAAACATGCGCCATAATTTGACAACGACGGGATACGATTGTTGTAAGACAGTCCGACATAACTGTCGTCAGACACAATGATACGGATTGTCGCAAAAGAAAACTGATGACGTGCAAAAATTAAGACATCTTCGAAGATTACACCACTCGTATCTTCAATCACCTGTCACTAATTATCGGTGAATTATCAGCGAAATGCCTTTTCGTGCATTAGAGATTCAAATCTCTCGGTCCCCAATCCTCGATCCCCCCACCCCCAATTGTTAATTCATTTAGATCCAGTTAAATTAAATGATCAGGAACAAAATGATTGTGAAGCTAAATTACAACAATTATTAACTAAATATCCGAATATTACTAGTTATCATGANCCCCCCCCCCCCCCCCCCCAAAAGAAAAAAACAAGCAGCATTCTTCGGCGAACATTGGAGATGTCTATCGTCACAAAACTGCAGTAATTTTTAAAGAATTTCTGGTGAAACAGTGCATCACGGTTACTTGAGTACCGAAAAAGTAATGTCGAACGGCATGCGAAGAGCTGGCTGTGTGCGTTTCCGATACAAATGTGAAGGGAGTGTTGTACGTGCGCGCATTTGGGCGATTTTGTCGTGATGGTGCGCACCGTTCGCCCACAGTGGGGCATACTTCCAAACAACAATTTTACGATGAGTCATCGCGTAGCATGCCATTCGAGCGCGAGTGTGAAGCAGCATGAAAATATTTGGGTTGGAAGCACGAAGAACAACATTCCGATGTTGGCACTTAACTCTTAATGAGCATCTGAATAGTCTTTTTCTATTTATTACGATTGTTCGTTGTTATAAACCTTGGGATGCGCCGAATCCCATAGAGATATTTATACTGACGTTTCGGTTCATTCAGCCATAGTTATAGCAACAATCCTCAAAGTTGGGTTGCAACTTGGATTATCCAAGTTTGAGGATTGTTACTATGATTATGGCTTAATGAGCCGAAACGTCAGTATAAACATCTCTATCTGATTCGGCGCATCCCAAGGTTTATACCAACAAGCAATCGTAATACATATTATTATTATTATTATTAATATTATTATTATGCTTTTGAGAAGCAACAGTTTTGTCAAGGATATTCTTTTTTTTTCCAAGACGTTCCATTCTGTACCATCACGTCTTATTCCGTTTGGCTGGGCCGGAAACTTCAATGAAATAAAAACTATTTGAATTTAGTAAGAATGTCCAGTGAACCTCGTGGTCATTACTATATAACTGGTACTTTGAGGTTTTAAGCTGTGTATATAATATAATATATATGATGAGATAATTACTTGGTAATATCAAAATCATGGCGTACCAATGTAACATAATTGCATAGAATGATGAGTTGAGATACCAATCATCTACCCATGGTAGTGACAAGAAAAGTTCGATGAGTGCGGAGGGTAGGGGGAGAGGGTGCCGGAAAACGAAGAATCAGCAGAACATTGCAGAGGAACTTTGAAAGTAATTTGTTGGTGCGTTTTATAGTTTGGAGACGGACGGATTTAATCGGTTCACTTGGCACTTTGAAGCGTATTAGCAGTGAAGAAGACAACCATACCAACTTTGTGTTACTTTGTGTTATCACTCCCTCACACTGCTTGATCAGGGTCCCTAAACAGTATTTGGTCTAACAAGCAAGGACGCTGTTATATCAGAATCGATCCAATGCTACAGCTTCGGAAAGCACTCATCAAATTAGCTCCAATAAACTGAAACCGGCTAAGCCTTTGACTTTTTGAGCGGTTCAAATAGCAGCAATATGGGCATGGAGATTATTACGGTTACTTAAAGAACGGCAAGATGATTGCTTAAGCCATCAAATTTTGAAATCGATGACGTTTTCAGACCTTCGTAGCTTTGTCAAGGAGACGCAGTTTATGGGCCGAAAACAAAGAAAATCAAGTTTGCGGCCATTTTTCCTCTTCTTTCTCCCCGCCCACTCCTCCCTTTCTAATAAGGGTTGGGCGGAGAGTAAGAAGAGAACCAAAGGCCGTCGCACTATATGGTCGTCTTCGTGTACTATACACATATACGTAAAGATAGTGCATACAAATGACTGCGGCACATATAAGGCGTGCGAGTTTATGTGCACAGATTAATAGCTTTTAGATTTCCTTTACATGAAGAAGTGAAAAGGGTCCTATAGTCTAGCATATTCTAGCGAAAACCCAAAAAATGTGGGCGATATATGAGGAAAATGTTGAGCGTATGAGCGGTATAAGTGGATCGTAAATAAGACGCTCATTTGGCGTATCGATATGAACGATACACGACTAGCTGGTGAGCAGCCACAGAAAACGAGAGGCAAGAAGTGGCAATTGAGCGCAAAGTGTCACTATGAACGAACACCCTCACATCGTCAGACAAACAGCTCATGCAGTAGTTGGTATTAGGCACCCCCTACCCGATGCTGTCAATTGTTTGTCCCATCTCCAACCTTCTTCCCCACCTTTGACAGTCAGGGATTAGGAAAAGAATGGCAGCTACTCGTTTGGAAATCGAATAGTAATTGATTTTGATTTCAAGAAAATGGAATACATATTTCAATTTTTGGAAACATTCAGCAAATCGAAGCTCTTCAACTCTCTTTCCCAAAAGTCCTCTTAGAGATTCCACCTAAAATCCCATAAACGGCTGCAACTCTTAATGATAACAGCGGAGACTAATGATGAAATGAGCACTTCTATAAAACAAATGCGGTTGCTCTTAGATAGCGGTTTAAAACTGATAACTTAGAGCCGAAAATCATCCTTAACATATCAGTAAAACAAATCACCGTTATCCATGATTTAGGGAAACTCGACGGTGTCATACATTCCAATGCCGAGTCGTCGAACGTTTTGTAGGCAGTTATGGAGGTGGCTACGATTAACGCATTCGAGGTTATAAAGTAATGCAGACGATCGACAAGATCGTCATCGTGTCGAAAGCCAATCTTCCTCAGGAAATACAGTGTTCGCTCGATTGACATCCTTTATGAGACGAGTAAACGCGCGATCATTGCACCACTATGCGAATATTATCCAGCTGAGGCAGCAGATACTCTCGGCTACTTACTGTGCTCTTAGTGAGTTGAAGAACATAGATATGGCATGTTCAAGACATCAAGACCGTTTATAGGAGCCGATTAAATCGAACATGCAAACATCAGAGTTGTTCACCAGTTATGTCTTCAAGCGAAGGTGATGCACGCGCAGAAGCCAATGTGGATTCTTTACAGCTACGGTCAAGCCTCTTAGCAATAGCTCCACTTTTCCAGGTCAATCGCAAACTTCGATCGACAGCTGAGGTCAGCCTTCGTAGCAAGAGCTTCACTTTTTGAGATGAATCGCAAACCTTGATCCCGGAATGAACAGCTCCACGGGAAGAGTTGACTGTATTGGATGGTCGATGGCCTGTCACGCTGATCATTGGCAAACATAGACGCACATAATGTGGTGGCGGAAACCGGTTGAACGTACAGCAGTCGAATAAAGACACTCATCGAGTCAGATCCTTCTAAGTGAGTTGTCAACAGTGTATTCACTGAAACTACTGGCTTCCCAGAGGGTTAAAAATTCCAGGGAAGCAGTTCTACTATGCCAGGTTTGCAAAGCTGTTGAAAGTTCAACTTCCCTTTCTTTGATCTATGCCATGGAATATTAATAATATAGATTTTAATTACTGTTTTCCTTCATTGATTTCATATTGCTTATACTTTGTAGACGAAAACAATTTGCAGGGGAAGGAAGTCTACGAAAGTTTGACCGCATTAAAAAGCAAAGGAATTTGTAGAGAGACAAGAGCTTTTCAACTGTCGTTGCAATGCGTTCACGATCGCAGTGAACGGAAATAAACCTATATTCTTAAACGCCCTTCTCTGATGTAAGAGTAATTACACGTTGCTTGCTAAGGTGAAAGTTGTAAGCCCTATTGCTATAGTATCTTCATCAATTCCACGTTCGATGATTCGACCTAATGCATTTGCCTCATATATCAATCCCACAGACGTTTCAAATAGGAGCAATCCTTCGAGCTGGTATTGCAGACGATAAGCTCAACGATTATCATTTATTATGAAATGTGACTGAGCCATTGATGTGATCTGAATAAAATGGATATGCCTGCAGCAAACAATTTTATGGCTATACGCATAATATTTTCTTTATTCGCATTCAGCAATAAACAATATTTCTGAGCGCAAACAGTTACTAATGTGGAAGCGTTACAAACATCGCACACATCTCTAAGAGTCGTACTGCCTTCCCTCGAAATCAGGTTATTAAGGAGGAGAAATCGCAGGTCGCACATCCTGCTGTATATTTTACTCACAGTCCTCTAAAATATGCCGTCACATTCCCAATAACCAGTAATTTCTGAGAGATGTATATGTCATGCTTACAATACTCTGTAGTTGAAAAACTCGGTCATTTCCTTTTACCAACCGAGATGAAGCATTTTTCGGTTTTTGCCGAAATTCTTTTCTGTCTCAGTGCATTCCCATTTTTATAGGAAATTTTATACACGATAGACCAAAGACAGCGACAACAAAACGAGTACGAGGATATCGAAGATTCGTTGCAAGAAAGCGGAAACAAACTTGCGTACACAGTATCATTTAGTTTCGACGTAATGCAATCATTGAAGGGTGTATACAACAAAGAGACGTTAAATCGACACAGCGATCGCCTATAGTGGAGTGAGCACGGATAACGTAGTGAAGTGTGATAATGCGTGTTCTTCAATATTAGACGTTGATGTTCAGTTGTATTTCTCTATGAGATGCCGAATGAAGTGCTCTTTTACCTCTCAGAAATGAAGCACTCGTTATGTAAAGCGTCCTTCTAGTCTCTTTCCCTTTATTTCTATGAACTTTAATAATTATGAAGCTAGAAGCTAATAAAGAAAGTAGCTTGTTCATTTCAAACTTTGCTCAATACTATCTAAAGTGAAAGGCTCATGCAACTGAGTTGAAATTACCACGTACCATAGATGCACAATCAGGGCACAAGTGAGTGCACACATGTACAGCACAGTCTGGAATAAAACCGCTTGGCTCAGAAACAAAAGAGATTTTTAGAGCAGTAAGAGTCTTCAAAAAGAAGGAATGTCTTTCAGCACAAAATTTTGGCAGAATATCTAAGACGCTCTTTGTGCACGAATGATAGGGGTGATGAGGTTTTACAGTTGATAGCGGAAGATATTTCGCATCTCAAAGACGTTGCTGTGTGACTTATTCGATGTCAAACTGTACTTCATGAGCTACTGATGTGATTTTAAACTGACCAGCTGGAAGAACTCTTCGGATTTCTTGGGGGTGAGGCATCTCAGAGCACGACCGAACAGGATCATCGCCAGAGAGGATGACGCCATCGCCAGCAACAGCACCACGGTGACGGTCGAATGCAAGCGTTCGGGGAACTGTTCAAAACTGTGCATCTTGCTAAGAATATAATTTGCTAAAATAAACTTGACATTATGGAACATTACGCTCAATGAGCTTACTCTTTGCTGATGCCTCTTTCACTTGTGGACATATCATCGTGTAAATGCTGCCTATGGAGTAAGCGTTGGAAAGTGGAACACCGTCACTTCCGAGAGGGCAAGTGACCACATGTGCCAATAGCCGAATGTGGAAATGACACGTTGCACAATGATGGCGTGTGTTGGAATAAACAAAGCGATAAACAAAACAAAGTGATATCAAGTATCATTTAGTTTTGCATCGAATTATGGAACATTAATGGAACATTCCTAGGAATGGGACGATATCCGATTACTAACGAGAAGAATAATGACTTACGCATCATATGCATTCATCCAAAGAAGCTGCGACCGAATATTCCTTCAGCATTATTGACTTCAAAAACAACCCTTTATCTGCTACAACGAACGACTGCGCAATGTTTATTACTACCGCATTAAATAAGCAACTTCAATTTGGATTTCACAACTAAATGCTCTAAAGTGATCGACAACCACACAAGTATTATAAAGTGATAACTCGAGTTACGCACTGATTAGTTCTCAGCATCGATGGGCATTTGGAAGCTCATTTCACATTTTGTCATAAAAACGGAATTAGAAGTTGTAAAGCAGCTGGTTGGAAGTTGAGCTAATGTTGNTGTAAAGCAGCTGGTTGGAAGTTGAGCCATCTCAACAGATTTAATGTTCAACCAGATGGAAGCCAAATGGTCAGAAACACGATTGCCGATTATGACTCTCGAATTAAGCACAGTCGTTCAGCAATAATCCACAAAGAGGCCGAATGTTTAGGTTTGAGAGCTGTGAGCTCATCGAGAACGAGAGCAACTTTTCTCTATTCGCACTTTCTTTGCAAAGTGAGGCCAAAAGAGCACTGCAACCTTGAGGAGGCTGTGAAGTGATTGATAGGAAGCCATTTACTTGTCGATCATCACTCGCACTTCAATAGTTTAGGGTCTCGATCCTTGCTTATTTTAATCTAGAGGCCATAAAAAACGAACGAAGAGATGGAGGCTAAGATGGTGTAGTAAAGATCATCATCGTTCTTGTCATCCAAACGGATTGTATCTTCCCAAAAGTTGACGACTTCGCTTTTTACTCAAATATTTAGGCCGAGTCAGACCCGTAGCTACACGGCTCAAAAACCTCAACACCGTCGCGAATGACATAAACAGGCAGCAAGATGAAATGAAACAAAAACATAAATAAAGATGACTAATAAAGAAACCGTCAATCAACGAAATCCTAGTCCCCTCTCACAGCAGTCAATTTCACAACATTTCTCGCAAGTACTTTGCGTCGATCACAGCACGAGTATATCACAACACGCTCCTTCCCAAGTCAACAGATATTTTTCACATTGCTCACCAATCTTATATCCGATGCGTTTTTTTTCAAATTTTTTCTTCCAGAAAATTCATCGCTCTTTTAAACATAGGCGGCCAATCACTTTGCTAGAAAGAAATCGTAGTGAAGGGCACGTCCTTCGAGCAATAGTCATTGCAAAGTTTACCTCGTGAAGTGTGTATTAGTACTAAATTTCTTGATGCCAAGAGCCGTAAACGGATGCTTCAACAACGGTAATTCGTTCACATAACCACTCTCTCCTCTGCATGCAACACCGCTGTTGCGGTCACTGCTGCCATATGCCACAGCCTCTCATATGCTGCAACTGTAATGTCTGGTGCAATCAAGCATGTGCAATAGACTGCAGTTGCAATCTACAGTGCATTCAGCAATGTGCAATAAATGACATCTGCAGCCTAAAGCATCGAAGAAACTTACAACCACCCCTCTCTTCCCCGATAACACTGAATAACACAAATGAGATGGGAAAGCCACGTGAAAATGATTTTCCCCCCAATTGCTCTCAGTCCTCGAGGCAAATGTCTACCTTGCAAATGAGTTTATTTCATGATCTGAGGTGTTGCCCCATTAGTGCCCCTCATCCCCCAGCATTACAACTCAGAATTCGCACGAAAAAAAAGTTTTTTTTCAGTGCAGAAAAAAGCAACCAATCAAGTCTCGGTGCCGTGTTGTCTATTTCCATTAATTAATGGCCCCCAACATTGTTTTTTTTTCATTCGCCATCTTCACATGTATCAAAATTTCGAAGCTGCAGTAATTTCAATAAAACTTTTATATCCAATGAATCGGATTTCACTGCAAAAAAGATGCGTCAAAGCGGCAAACGTCATCTCAAAAGCAGAAGAATAAATTTTGAGGACATTTTCGCTCATCTTAATTTGCGATGCGAATACCTCCATGAAATATGGCTTGTTAGGTGCAATGTTTTTAAAGTGAAAACTACCTCTGCACATGTTCATTTGCCATGTGCACAGCTGTTGACTGCGACCGGCTGTCAATAAAGCTAGGTGGTGTCGCATGCGAACTAGCCAGCATTTTGTAGCAGAACAAGTGATCCGATGAGAGTACTTTATCTGTTCTGGTAAAACAGAACATGAACAAAACTGCGATAAATTAAACAAAAGAAAACTGCCTTCAGCGGTTGATGTTTTACTTTTGCAACAATAAAAGAGATAAGGAAATGCACGCGAATTAACAAAGCGAAGAGAAACGAATCCCACGGCAATCGTCTCCACCTCCGAGAGAAAACCTCATACTGTCGCCACAGGGGCTCAATCTAGATCTGCTTCGATCTCAATTGCAAGTTTCTTTCTCTATATTAAAAGCTAGAACCCCTCTTCGCTCTCAAAACCTCCAATTGCAAGTAAGCATAAAAAATTAAATCAGTCCCCCCCTATAAAAAACCCTTTAAACAACATTACATCAAAGACAACATCAGCACCTCGGAGACAAATTAGCCTTACTTATAAACCAAACAAACAAGGAAATAATATAAAGGAAAGTAGGCCATAAATTAAATTACTACAAAAATAGTGAAAGAAAACATTACAACCATATGGATCACCCAGAATGATTCCTCAACAATTATGACAATTTTCACAAACGGAGCTACCAAAAAATTCCTCTCCTGAAGGAATAAAAAACATCAAGTGATACTTGCAATTCACCTACCACCGACTTTCTCCTCCCCCAGACTTTGTGGGCAACTCTATTAAAAGTCTTCAATCCTTAAGGCTCCAGTAGAAAATACGGTGATCCGCATCCATAAAAAATATGACTATATTTGAAAATATCACATAGTTTAAAAATATATTTCGCATAATGATACACAACATTTCAATCACAAAAAAGCGAACATTTTGAAGAATTGCCAACTGAAAACTTTCACACATCGTTGGATAAAAATCACTGAAAAAAGATACGTTAAATCAATACACCGAAATTTTCTATTCACTTCCGAACAATCCTCTTTGAGCTAGTGAATTGTGATGGAGTGCCGAAATACGGCTCCACTTTAGCCTTTCACGGAATCGAACTGTTCCAAATTTCGTGCATAAGAGATCGGAATTATCGATAAACTCGATCAGTTCTTACCAGTGAGCAAATCTCACCCTTTCCGTTACCTTAATNNNTTAATACATCGCTACCTGAACGTGGCCAAACGAAACGAACAATGTCTGCAAGATGAAGCTTAAAGGCCGCCATACAAATCGAGAATGTAGAAGTGGAAGGAAGAGAGGACCTGAACAATAGATGACTGCATTACGATAACGCAAATCAACGAAGTGATTCTTTGAGAAGCACAAATACAGCAAATAACAGCTTTGATAAAACATTTCTCACTCGAGAGTCGGATATATCGGATCTTCGTCTCTCTTTGATGGTGGAATAAGATGTTTAGGCAATTCAGTTGGCAATTCATGACCTGAAATAAAATGAACAATTGCGGTTGTAATAGGTTTGCTCGTATTAATATCCTCACGGACAAATATTTGAAATAGTATAAGGCAAGTGATTATGGAAAATCGCGGATTCAAAGGAGGAGAGCAAATAAAAGAAAACTGCTGCATCTTCAGAATTAACCACTGCAAGAAGAGAACCAGGGAGTTGGTTTAGGGCTCGTTAGCACTGAGGAAACCGATCAAGCCGAACCGGATTTCAAGTCTGCGTTACAACTACCAAGCAGCCTACATTCAGCAGTAATAAGCTTTATCAGAGAATCAGCAAAATCGCTTTTGGCACTCTCGCAGATAAGAAGAGTAATGTTATCATAAACGGAAATCAGTTTCACCTCACTGTATTGCTTCAACTGCGTTGGAAGAAAAACACAACAAAAAGAAGCGAGCTCGACACGATCAAAATTATATGAAAAAGGTAAAAGTCACTTCAACAGCACCAACCGAACATTTTGTTGGAACCGCCGGAACGGTTTTTTGCTTCAAAGAAGAGAAATAAAATTTGATAGAACATTTACCCTCAAGTTTGAGATTGATAAGGTAATTGGCAAGAGCGAACTCGTCCGAATCGAGCATGCCGTCTTTGTCCACATCGGCCAATTTCCAGATCTTTCCCAACACCGAGTTCGGCAGTTTCGACTTGACCATATGCTCCTTGGCTGCACGACCTAAAATTTCGATGCAAATTGACAAAAAAGAGATGCTGATGGCCTTAACATCACAAAATTCAGCAGATGAAGTATGAAGAAATAAAGTAACTGAGAAAGCCAATAACCATACAAGCGCTTGAAAATGACGCTGGACAGCCTGCAATGCAACGAGACAATATCGGGCAAACTTAGCTTGGCTATAGCGGGTAATACTGGCCGATATGGCCAATTTTTGATGGAACACCTCCGCTACCATTAGCTACTTCAACTATAACTCCCGATTAAATACCGCTCGTAAATGTTCAAAACGTCAGAGAAAACAGCTAAAAGTCGAATCGAAGGCGGAATTAGACGAATATATCAATAACGAAATTGTCATTAAACTTCTCCAACACCAAACAACGCCATCATCAAATTTCAGGCACCGACCTCATTAATCTATAAACGGTGTAATATGAAAGCAAAAGCTCAAATGTCAGCTTAACAAGCCTTCAGAGTTCTTATTAACTATGGCAAAGGTTCTTGCTGTGACATTCAAAGTATGACAATAACCTCGTTCACCTACAATGAATAAAAAAATTAAAAAAGTAAAGAAAAATTACCAGTGATCTTCCCATCGATCGGCTCCAGAGTGTCAAACAACTCGTCGGACTTGTACCTCTCCCTCGCCACAACCCACTCGTTCTCGTTAGCTCCTTTGTCGAAACCTTCACCCTTACCGAAACCAAATGGCGTCTCTGATTCTACTGTTTGATCGAACGCTCCTCCGTGTACCTTGAACTAAACCTTAACACTTCCCGGTTCAGCAATCCAATAAAGCTACCAGAAACGGCAAGCAGGCAAAGGGAAGGACGGAAGCAACGAAGTATCACCAATGGCACTTGAATTTCAGATGACTTGCACCTCGAAAACAAGTAAGCATCAAGATGTGGCAAAATATACAGCAAACGGCTTTGAAAAAAAGGGCCTTATATTCATGCGATAAAGAAATCTAAGCAGCGGGGAACGAGCAAAACAGCTGCAACTCGAATAAAACAATGGAGATCAAAAATTCCAGGACTTCGTTGCTTTGCATGACCTTGAAATTAGGGCAGCGACGCATCGAAGCAGTTAAATGCCCAAGCAAAGGAATTATGAAATCACTTCCGTGACTAACATGAAGGCGGATTTGGAAGAAGGAGTACCACCGTATTGGGTAGTATGAATCAATGCGAATATAACGATAAATAATCCACACTACTCACGCCTCTCCATCCCCTAATCGAAGAATGACCCTCGGGATACAGCTCATTCAAAACATTGAATATATCATTTCAATAACGCAAATCAAGCAGCCAACAGTGACGTCAAACGCGAACCTGAGCAGTTGCCGCAGATGGTGACTCGCCATTCACTACTACACCAGCTGCTTCCTCCTTCGGGATTTGGGCCATCAATCGTGCTGTAATAATTACTTTACCTCATCTAATATAATGAACAATTCGCAGCAGCATTAAGCTTATTTTGCAATCAAAACTTTAACTGTGCATGCATCACTATACTAGATACATTCACCTGTATCTATGATTACGGAGAAAGGGAAGATGAGAGAGAGGGTGCTGGAACAACAGATCAAATTGGAGAGTTGAGCGCCAACTGCAACAGTGATAGATGGCAGCATCTTCAAAGATATTTCCACAAGTCATTGTCGTGCTGGGAACCTCTCAAGAAGTTAAGATTAGTAGTTGCGGGTAGAATCGACGTTATTTATGGGTAAAGTCAACATTGCAAGGATCATGCCAAAAATAGGCGAACATTTATCCGAATCGACCATTTTGCAAACGCTCGCGGAAGTGTCCATTTTCGAGACACGCACGATGAGCAAACCTGCATGCACCAAAAAGAACATCACAGAAATTTATTGAAGCGGAAATAAAACCAAATTCGACGACATGTCAATCGAACATTTTATGACGGGAAAGGAGTTCCGCTTGAGACTCCGAAAAATTCAAGAAATATGAACGAGCGGTTAGCTACAGACAATTATTATTACAAATATTTTTTCCTGTCGTCATCTCAAATAGAGCAATATCTCTCTTTATATACAAATAAATGCGTTCTGCAATGCATAGCTAGTGGTGCAATGCGCAAAGATGCAACAGTCCGATGCAGAACAAAGGCACAAAGTTCCCAAAAAAGTTATTGCAAATCACCATTCAGATCTTTGCAGCCACCTCCCCTTGCGAACCAAAATAATCTCTGAAGGTTGCTAACCGATGTCGGAAGCAAGCATTCCATCAACCACCTCTAATAATCTCGGCTTGATCGGATTAAACCTCGTAAAGTCCTGATTTTGAAGATGGTCGCGCATTTTGTTCACATCCGGGAAATCACCAGGTGAGATGTTGTGTTCACGCTGAAAAAAGAAACAACAATATCGATGAGAATAAGTCGGTCACGAAATCGTCTCAAAAAAGAGAAATTTCGCAGTTAACTTTATTGACGATTTCATTTTCACCTGTGAATGCGTGTCGATCGTTAATGATATTCGCTCAACGAACAAACGGATATCATAAATTAAACAAATCTTGAATCGATTATCAACAAATAATTAATTGCCAACCAACGAAGATCGAATCAAAAAGTGTTCACACTTCCACTGAAAGTGAAGAAACTAAAATTAAACAGGTAGATGTGTTTTGCTCATAAAAGCGTTGCAGGCTTGCCACTCTAGTGACAATCGAACTCAAACAGCACACATTACATTCGATAATGAATAAAGGTATTTCTGCTAACGAGAACGGACGATTAAATGAATTCTTCAGCAAAAAAGACCTGCAGCTGTTCGAAGATTTTGTCCAAATTCTGAATGAGTTCCTTCTTTTTCTTCTCCTTACCGATCATCGTCGGCATTTGCTTACGCAATTCGGCGATTATGAACGCATGAACCTGTAAAAATATAACTGGATCAAGAAATGAACTCGATAACAACGGCATGCAGGTACATTTAAGACTATAACAACTGAATGGCTACTTGATTGTAGAGACCTAAAAAGCATGGTACTGTTCCCTCAGTTTGAATGAAGGCATCACATTCACCTAACCCTCACGAAAACAATATTTAAGGACAACTGCCATTACTTCTACTACTGCCGCTTTTCGCCTTGTTGAGTATCAGTCGTATACTGTTACGGCATCAACAAATCGTTAAGAAGAAAGGAACAATCAAGTACTGATACTGCAACAAATATAAGCATTGATAAAAAGCAGCCAGCCCTCTTTCTTCCAGGCTGCAAACCTGCTGATGGGAAAATGTGTCTACCTTTGCAAGCCTGGCACGCTTGATGAGATCATTTAACTTGCGAAGAGCGGCATTCCTCGGCAATGCCTGAAGATCGGTGAACAGATCGTGTTGTTCATCTTGGAACAGTCGACGGTTAATATCGTAATGAAGCGGGTGATCCCAGAATGTTCCAATATAAACGCGTGAAACTTCCGGTGTTTTGAAGACCTTAAAGCCAATCAGCTACGAAACATCTCTGCCGATATTCTACGATCCACACATATTGGAATTAGAAAACACATCTAACTCCTCAATTCGTACGAAGCAAAGTTATAATGTGGTAAATCGAAAATAGCATGCATCGGCAGCCTCATGCTTCTCATAAATGACAATTCGTTTCCACTCTCCCCCTTTTCCTCATTCAAACTTGTCGGCTCCCATTTCATAAGCAGTATACAATCAACATAATATTGTCAAATCCGCTGTGCGGCGACCGAAAAAAAAAAACGCTGTTCACAGAAAGGTACAATCCCGCGATCCACTGCTTACGAGGCGAATTTAATCGAGTACCGAATCCTCTTTTTTGCAGGTTAAAAACAGTTCACAATAAAATTGCTTTCATTTTTTCTTCAATTTCCGATATTATTGGATGAGGATCTAATTATTCAACTAATAAATGGAGTTGAAATGGTCGAATAAAAGACGCAACAATTGACCGCCATCAATAATTTCAAATATATAAGGGCAGAGATGCGAAAACGAACCTTTCCCAAAGACCACATGAGTGCACCATACACACGCATTAATTGTTGATGGTCTACCATATCCGACTTATTCAGAACAATTCTTATTTTATCCTCATTTCCTGAAAAATCATTAATTATTACCAATTCCACATAGCGTAAAAGGCTCATTTCAAATTGCAACACACTATTCGCATCGATCAAAGAAATATTCGATAAAAATCTAATTTCTGCATTGATAAATATACATCTCAATAAACGTAAGAGTGGAGGCAGAATACATAAAAATGAATTTTTAACTGAGCACATGCAGTCTGGCTAAAATATTTGTTTGCTTAGTTAATAGCTGAGAAATATCCTGGAAACTAAAGAATTACTTCCAGGCATTTGAAGGCAGATTTGCGAAAGGAATTAAACTACCAGAGAGTGCTTCAATACAGCGCTTAAATTCGTCCGAGATATCCAATTTGTGTGCATCGAATAGTAAAATAATGCGATCCACACGTTCGGCAAACCATTCGAGTACACCTGTGAAGTCATATCCACGATCGATCCTTAAAAATCAGTTCCTTACTACAACATAAGGTTCAACCGCGACTGAAGTCTTCACACGAGAAGCTTGATAAAATCTGGTCTCAGTAAGCATAACGGAGTCTAAATTACCGAAATCGGCATATTTCCAGCTCATTTCATCGATAGATTAACAGCATCATTGAAAATCATGAGAATCTAGCATCAAATCTACGGTAGCACCAACAACCTGCGCCCCTCCTCTCCCTCCAGAAGACTAACAATGAAACATGAGGTCGAAAAAGCGGAAATGAAATAGCCTTTCAGAAAAACTATGACCTCCGAAATCTGACATAAATAGTTACTCCTCGCATGCAGCACTTCTCGTCGCGGCATAGCAATCCGTGTAAGAGACGGACAGAAGCATTGAAGCGCTAAAGAAACGACGAACTCACGAATGTGATGGAGAAGCAAGAAAAAAGGCTAACGGTTAGTGCAGCGATGCACGCTCTTTCCTCAGCTTAACGTCACACTCACATGCGATCCACTCATCCCCTCACAAGTCGCAGTATTCAAATTTCATGGCCACAACATCATATCTCCTGCAGTACTATCAACGGCGAACAATCACATTTGGATATCCTGACTCCTTTCTTTAAAGCATCCAGAAAAATTTAGCACCAATACATTTCAGGCGGATGAATCTCGCGAAGACCAACCAAAAGAATCACTTGCAAAAAGAACTCGAAATAAAGTGTATTTAAAGACCTGAAATTAGATGTCAATTCAGGATGGCAAGAAGAAACGAAAGAGTTGAAGCATAATCCTGCTGAGAAAACAGGTATTGTGGTCGCCAGTTTGCACACACAGACCACATATCAGGCTTCCCACACCATCACGTTCATCGAAAAACAATTGGAACAGTTTAAAAGGTGGTTCAGACTTGAATTTCGCATTAATTAAAGGCTTCTACTGAATAGAAAGCATTCTTATCAGAACGGCGGTCACGAAAATCTCCCAGGTGAGAAGATATAAACTGCTGATAACTTCACATCCCCTCGCTCTTTATAACTCTTCGTTACATTCAACAAAGCAGTCTATATCCACTGAACAAGTAAACAGCCATTTCAGATTACTGTATAATCATCACAGCAAAACACAAACAATCTGAAAGTGTGTTTAGGCAGGTGTTAAGTAACCAACGAAATCAGCCGAGTGTAAATGGGAGGAAAAATAAGTGGAAAAATGATAATTCTGTTAATATCACAATGAAGAACGCCGAATCTAGGAACTTTTCAGTGAAGCAGACGTTAGTTAACTATGTAACACTAGATTCAGTTCAATCTTTTATAGAGAATGTCCTATAAAACGTGCAACAATAAGCTGACCCATAATAACGACCACTGTCCAAACCACTGAAATTACGCTTTCCTTAAAGAATATTCCGTGAGAGAGAAAACTGTCTCTGCTAAAGTTTTTTTTTAATCTTTCAATGATATGTGGAATCAAAATAATATAAGAGAGCATTATTACAACGATGGACATCTATTATCATTGGCTACTTTAAAAGGTATGACATAACAATGGAAAGAATGCCTGAAAGCACACTGTCCGAACCTGATGCAAGATGCACGCAAGAAAATGGCACCTAAGAAGACACTGACAATGAAGGAAGGAGTGGTGAGAGGGATGTCAGGGTGACGCAGGTGATGAAGTTCAAGTGGAAATAGAAATAAAATAAAGTAATTGAAAACAGTAAATGAAAGCGGAAGCTAAATCTTTCTCCCTGCGAGTCAACAACCAAACTGATGCTAAACAATTCAGATGCATTTGCAATCGAAACCACGCATAAATCAGATTTCAGAAAACATATAGGTATAAGAGAATATTACCGATCAAGGGTTTCAACTGCAATGATCAGAATGAAATGAGGGATTCACATCACAAATGATATGTGAGATTCTTGCTCATTTCTTCATCGAGTACGGAACAAAAAAATGATAAGAAGATGAGGCAAATTAACGAAGCAGGTATGAGAGCTAAAAAACGAATATAAGAAAGCTCTTTACGCAATAAGAAACAATCAAACTATCCATCATCAGTAACGCAAGATGAACTGAGCCAATCTAATTTCTTATAGTAAATCTAGCAAAATTAGAGATGTCTTAAGCTATAGGAGACTCGTAAGTGGGAGAAGCACGATACAACTACTGAGTACCGGCGAATATCCGAGTAACCACTGACAAACCTGAAGTATTTGCTATAACTTCGAACGAATTCATAACTTCTAAAGGTACACCTACCTGTCAGGTGCAATATCCACCGCCCTCCCCTTCGCTTCAACCATTTCGACGGCTCAACCTCTCAACATTTTGTTTACTACTGTTTTATTATGGAATCACTAAATGTGAGTGCTAAAGAGCAACTGTAATGCTGAATCGACGAATACAGCAATACGTCTTAAAGACATGAACTGCAAACAAAGCGAGAAACAAAGAATAGATTGCAGCAGATGAATCAGTAAGCAAAACGTGAAGTGAGTGGTGCCGTGTCAACCGATCTCTTTCAAAAAGTCAATATAAAACGACTTATAGAACATTTGAAAGCGTCACACAAATGTGTCAGCACTATTGTAAGCCAGTGAAGCGGAATGGTGGTATCAACACTTACAGAGTACTGCGATGTACACCGTAAACTCCTCTTAAATCAAGCAGTATACTCACCACCCAAGGCAACATCTCATCTTGGGGCATTTCAACAGCGAAAGCATACGATCAAACGATCATTTAAATAAAATATTTTAGCAAATCGAAAACTGCTCATTTGTTCTTTCGGATGGGCTGCTATCAGAATGTACTAAAGGGGATAAATATTTTCATAAGGAACAAAGTGATATCAGAAGGCAACCATATAGTAGTACACCTAAGCTTTCTGAATATCACTACTAGCAAACAGATAAAGGATTGTGGCAAACTAGTTGACTTTCTGGACGTCTGCCATATTTACCCACCGAAAAATTCTCACAGTCTGCTCTTTACTCACTAAAATCCAGACATGATCAAAATAGCAAAAACCTGTTCTTACTCATTTCCACCCTTTGCAATTTCATCGACGCGTCATTGCACCGAATAGGGACAATATGACAGGAAGAGAAAGAGAACGAAGGCAGAGAGGAGGCAGGAAGCACCATTATCACTTCGACACAACTCTCACGTGAGATTACTAGAAAAGCCTATAAAATTCTCTCAAAAAAGGCAACCAAAATGAGTCAAATATTAGCAACGAACAATATTTGACTATATTTTTATGTTCGTTAACTCTATTATAAGAAGGGCAGAAAAAAAAAATCTTCAACACAACAGAAACAGACTGCAAATAAAAGAATTCTGCGCATAGCTAAGGAATTAAAGCACGAGCAATTCATTCCCTAAAGTTTCACAAAATTCAAAGTGGCAACAGTTTCAAAGACGATAAAGGACACAACGGACTTTGGCCCTAAAAAGAGGGCAGAAGATGACTATGAGTTGAGTAAGATGACTATGTTCTAGTCAAGCATCTTCTACATGCGTAAGGCAACCAGCTGAAAACATGCAACAAAGCACAAAAAATTTCTCAGCGATGCAACGATGAAGTTAGTGGTCCTTAAATAAAGAGGACCATAACTAGAAAGGACATACATGAGGTTGTCGTAAATGACAAGAATGAAGCAAGGGATGGACGCGATTGCAGCCCTTCGCGCTGATTTCAACAAATACGTATCCACTTATCTTAGTGCGCAATTCTCCTTCTTCTTCAGCTTTGAACGTACTTTATCGCAAAGACCAACTACCAAATCACACTCACGTAAATACTGTCTTCTCTTCACAAACATAGGAAGAAGCATTACATGAATCGCTTCCCTTTCTTCCCCTTCAGTTCCACGATGCTCGCATATCAGTTAAAACTGGTCACCTCCCTCCCCTTCCAAAAGAAAAAACCTGCTGCTTTTCACCATTAAACAGCTGCAGTGATAATGCACCGTGAATGAGGAACATTTACTAAAATGCGAAAATAAAGAGGCATAAAAGCAGACCTTTGCTTCTCGCCACTCAATATTCCAGGCGTGTCCACAATTGTGACACTCTTGAGAACTTCATTGTTGAGAGTCGAACACTGGAAGCGATTGAGAAACGCGTTTCCGAACCTCAAATTCGACAGACTTTTAATATCCGCCTCAATGACCATTACAGTTGCCATCTATTATGAGTGAGTGGCAAAAACAATATAGCAATTGATCTCGAATAATCAGAAATTTACTAAACAATCGACTGTAATTAATGAGAAAATGAATGAATTAATAAACAGTGGTGTTCGAATAGCACAATGATAAAACTTTGAGTGAAAAATAGTCAAGTAAAGCAGCAAGTACTCATTGAAATGTTTGATAAAGCATGTAAATAAGAAAATTAGTGAATATGTTTGCGATATCGATTTTCGATTTAATNTTAGTGAATATGTTTGCGATATCGATTTTCGTCTTACCAGATGAGCTATTACAACATCACAGTTAAAGTCTCACCACTTAGGACGAAAAAGAAAAACAACATGACGAACTTCTGCATATTTGTCATTTAATATTTCAAGCCATCAAAAGAAAAGCCTGAACAACGAAGGTGACAGGTACACTCAAGCAATCAAAGCGACACTTATTGAAGGCATGTTGAGGTGCATCTGAAGGCGAATAATTCCTCCAGCGTAAATCACTAAAGAACTGCCAACATCGAAAACGAGTACACAACGAACAATCGCTACCTATAGTCATCCTGCCGTACAGTTGAACTCCCATACCCAATGACAACTCTACTGCAATTTTCCACCACAATCCGCCATCACCTCATAAAGACTCGCCACAACTCCCTGCATGGTAACTTCATCGCCCCTTCCCTCTCTGCTTCAGCATTTCCTGGAACTTTAAACTCACAGCGAATAAAAATTAAACCAACTTGCTAAGTGCTCTAAATTGCTTCTTAGCGTCAACAACGAGCGCGTTCCCAGGGATGGAACCTTGGTCCTCACCATACATCACCGCTATGAAACGATCGGTGGTCGGCTCAGGACCTATCCTGATTCCAGGAAAATCCTCTTCCAACAGGTACCGAATGAAGGTCGTTTTGCCAGTCGAATACTGACCGACTAATAAAATCATCGGCTTTGCATCGAAGTCGGGATCATCTAAAAGCATTTAGCGCGAACAATTCTGCAGGCAAGAAAATACAGCTTTATAGAGAAGAATCCTGAACAGAAAGAATCGCACAAAAATAAAATTGCTAACAAGATATTCCTCGTCTCAGATTACTTGGCAAATGGTTAGCTAATGCTGGCTGACAAGTTGATTAGGGATGCAACGTTGGGGCGGATGTCGAGAACCATCGCCAAAAATCCCATCCCGAACAGGGATGAAAATGCGATGTACTAGTTGCCCTCCAATCCCTCTTCAATAACCAAACTTCTGATAGCGCCGACGAAGGTCAATTGTCCCAAAACGAGATCACCTCTCTCCCATCCCTAAATTTTAGTAGCGCCCTTGAAAGTTTGGGTGCGAAATGTAACATGAATGGAAAATGGGTTTTCAGAGGCACGAAGAGTACATGTAACAAACAATAATAATATAAATACCAAGTACGGGGGAAGAGGGGACATCGCATTATGCAAGCACAACTGTCCCAAATCAAACATTTCAGAGATACAACCATGCTTGGAAGAACCGCAATTTCCAATCTGCTGAAAAAGCAGCGTTCGTAAACTTCTGTCTATCAATTAGTGAGCACAACAATATAACAATACTGAAAAAGTATGATATACAAAATGAAAATACTGAAATAGATACTGATAGTGAAGATTATAGAGTTACCGAAGAATCAAAAATCGCACTCCAAACAGATAATAAATAGGAGAAAAACCCTCTTGAATAAAGTTCTCTCGCGAAAACTGATAAACAGCGAAAAGGGATCCTCTCTCTACTCAAAGAATATGATGAAATTATGGGATTTAAAAGATTCAATCGCCACTGAAACTTTATTCGAACGAAGAAATCAAGTTAATAAAGAAAAGGAAAAGTACCTAATGCAGGAGAGTGGAACTCGTGAAACTTGTAGTATTCCTCGAGAGGCAGCAGCTTCTGCTTATAGATTTTGCGTAAGCCTTCACTCACCGATTCCAGTACCTTAACATCTCTTCCGTTATGAAGCACGATACGAACCATCACGTTCCTACACCTCGTCTCACCCACTCACAATCCAACCGACCGTCTACGAACTGTGCGAGGTGCACAATAATCCCAAATAATTGCACATTGATGCCCCACTCGAACTCAAATTGCCATCCACTACAGTGCGACAAGTTGCCACATCGTCGAAATCAATTAACAGAAACCAAAGCTATTCTTTGACACGGCACCCATTTCAACAGTGTTTTGACATGAATACCATACAGCCTCAAATAAAACCCCACTGATTTCAGATTTCACAAGAGTTTATGAACATTGGTCGTGCGAGAAGCACAAAAAAGGAATGGCAAAGCACATTAACAGTGCAAATTTCAAAGGTGCGAGAATAGTTATATGACAGAAAGTTCCTCGGAAAAAGAAAGAAAATTCCTGAAAATTTTCTTTCCTCGCAAACCCTTGGAAACGGTAACCAATCAATTTTTAACGGCAAATCCGTTCCCATTCCCGATCTTCGAGTAACAGCTCATTCCAACTAGCGTAGTGGAAAACTCTAGAACAATTCATCGGGTACGGTCCATGAATGATTCGGGAGCGTATATTTGCCACTTTTCAAAATACGCTTAGAAAATGGAAACTCTTTTCAAAGGAAGGATATTACATCGAATTTGAACGAATTATGGCGTAGATATGCTTTGGTGTCGTGAGATTACGCAAACAATAAAGCACCTAACCTCAATTTGGTTAGAAGTGAGGGATTAACAAAAGAATAAATAAATAAACACGAGAGTTAGTAGGAAGAAAGAAAATTAATGGAAATAATGGGGAAAGCAGTGAACCGTTAGTTGATTCATTTCACTACCGATAGCTTACTTCCTCATAACCAGTTAAACATAAAGTACTTTGGTGTTTGAATGGAGAAAGGAAATTTGAAGGACAGGAAAGGAGCAAAAGCTCACAGAAACCTGCTGCTGCTTCTTCTTGGACGAATCTCCGCCAAGCCAAGAGAACATCTTATGCGGTTTCCTTTTCGATGCCTCCGGTTGACGCTCTATAACAAGAATACCTTACCTATCAAATCTATCATGACAGAATTGCAAGTATAACGCAAAATAATTCTGCGAGCATTCGGTCCCAACCTGGATCGCGAACTGGATCGGACGTATCATAAAGCTCTCTAAACAGTGAAGAGGGTCAATAAAGTATTACATAAAAAATATACAGCAATAAGACTGAAGAAATAAACAAAAACATTGAAACATAGTGCATAATACATCGCAACACATATATCAGTGTGCACAACACACTCCATCCACCAGTTGAACAACATCGACTCCACATTGCAGTGCACTGATATTCCCGTGAAAATAGCGAACCCCATTCGATTAAACCACAGCAGCAATATTCCACTGCAATCAAATTTGAGCAGTAGCACTAGTTCCCGTTAATGTCCAAACCCATAGAAGGTTACCACCCAAGTGGTGCAGGAAGTAGTGAGCCTCGAACATATAGATGCAACTCTTAAAAGTACAATGACAAATTCATAACAGATGGGAAATGCTACAAGTTGGCTGTCCACTCATGACCGCATTTTCGGGCCATACTGTTCGTGAAGTAACCCATATTTGATTTCACTTTCGATAGTTTCAAAGTTGAGCTTTACCTCCGTTCGAAGGCGGTGAAGTCATGGGATTGGTGACAACCGGCTCCACACTGGCACTGTCACGACACATCACTTTGCCAGAGGCAATTCAATTCCAACCAAAAACGTGGTAGAGGAATGCCTTTGAAAGCGAGTGCCAGCACGCGTGATAGCCACATCAATAAACGAGAACCGCACGCTACGTTTTAGGCGTGTTGCGTTGCTTGCAACAGTTGAGTGAATTCCATTCGCTTAGTTTCAGAAGATCACCATAAAAGAAAATACCTCTTAGAGGATCTGCCTGGTTCAAAGGTTCTCTTTAAACCACTCATTCCTTGATTAATATTGCCCCAATCGTCTCGTCTAGTGCCACAACACGGTTAAATCGTCCAATCTCACACNNNTAAAATCCTCGGTCATGCAAGCTTTCTAGTTTGAACAGAATCAATGCAGCTTATCATCAACACCACACACGACGTCATTCTTGAAGCAACCATAAGCGATCGTGATATATCTACTACACACATATCTGAGAGCTGTCATCATGTCATTCAACAGCTTCGAGAGTAATCACTTATCAGTTTCGTTGTTATCAGTTATTACGACTTAAAGAATATTTCAAATCCTCACCCCCAAATATGTCTATCGAAAAATTAAATACGAACTACTTTTTTAGCATCAAGACGCAAGTTCTCATTCGCAAAACACACTGCGAAGATTCGTTTCTTGTCATTCTGTTTAGCAGCTTCACCTCGAGAACTGCCAAGGTTAAACGAAATATGAGCAAATTTGAAACCGATCTACCAAGTATAAAAAACATCACCGACAATTTCCGGTATGCAAAATGTTTACAACCAGCCAGTGATAAAAACAAATTTTGAATCAAGAAAGAGCATAACCTTATAGAACACTCTAAAAGTTAGCGCGCTGCTCCAAAAAACGGCGAGATTGGAACCGCAAGAATATAAAACATCTCATCTAATAAAAATATTTATATACCTTACCTGTCAATGGCGTAAACGGTACAATTCAACTGGTAGTTCTTGCCCCCATAATAACCTTTCGGTGTGCTTTTAGTTTACTTCAGTTCCGTTCGAAAGCACGAACCCCTTAGTGAAGCGATTCTACCAAAAACGGAGCATTCACTGAGGACATATAACTGCTACGGTGTTGCTGTTCATTGCTTTTATAAAACTTAGACATTCATTTGTCACAAGAATACAGCGAGCGGCAGTGCAGTAGAGGGGAGGGGATGGGGGACAGGTAACGGTCGGAAGGGGATTGGAGGGGCGGAATCGCATGCGTTTTTCTGCGGCGGTATTGCTTTAATATGCTGAAAAGCTGAGGAGAACGGAGATGTAAAGGAATAACCCTTTTACGAATATTTCACTGATATGAAGGAAAGGGCGATAGGGGATGGAAAGTGCAGTTGAGGAAGGGGAGGGGGAATGGAAGCCGTAGTTCGGCTGCTACCTCTTTACGAGCATTACACAAATACAAAGTAAACTCCAATGTTCCCTCACCACTCTATCCATAAATCACCCCCCACCAAGTGTATGAGTAAAAATGAGTGCCATTTATTTTATTCGTATGTGAAAGGGTGTGGCAAAGGGTGACGAGTACACGAAACACATAACACTGATTCACTTCAATCATTCAGAAACCGACCCGCAGTTCTTCGCACCGACGGCAATTTATCACATTTTACACCTCCGATTTGCTTTTTTTGAATTCTTTTAGCCAACAATTCAAAAATATATTCTCAAATACGAAACGGGATTTCATGACCAATAAGAAAGGAAAAATATATTTCCCATCCCCCGTCAAGTAAGAAGAATGATATTTCACTGTTACTTCATCGATGCGCATGCTTCACAGCAACTATAGAGTCAATAGCCGGCACGTCCGACTTCAACAGGCGAATGGAATTTCGATTGGCTTTTAAGGACCATAAAGCATCTATCGGTGAGCATCTTTGGTCTCAAGGGATTGCAAGTCGTTATAACGATCGGTTGTAAGTGGACGCCTTCGCTTGGTTATCGACGTAAACAAATTTCGATCACTGCCGTCACTAAGTGTTGATTTGTTTGATAGTGAATTCTAATCAGATGTATGCGATCCGAAGATGGCAAAAATAAAATTGCGAACGGAACAGAGAAAACGCCAATGTAATCAGAATCTTTTGTGGCGAAAATAAAAAAAAAAAAACGATGAATTAACAAGAAATTTCAGCTTTTAACATTCATTTCCTCTCTTCAAATTCGTTGGAAAGTAGTGAAAACGAATTTACTGGGCTCCAGTCGAATATAGGATTACAAAAGTGAACAATACATTTGCCCCATTTGGGTTCATTTTCAACGGCCAAGGTAAAGCTGAAGAGGTTTTAGCTTCGAGAGTCAGCATCGAAGGGTTATAGCCTCAGCCATGAGGGTCGAGTTGCGTATTTAACAGCGTTACATCTTACTAGTAAAAAGTGATATGCAAACTGCACTTCAGCGTCGTCGTTCGAGAGTGAAAGCATTGCCAAGCAACAATCAACGACACGTCAGCAACGGCAGCAAAAACACGGCGAGATACGATCAATACTCCTATGTTTACGACACATAATAACCATCCAGCAACACACCCTACTAGAATATTTCGGAAATATAAACCCAGCATCGGTACCGTACGCCCTTCAATACAAGCCCTTTCTCAGACGTACAGAAACGTGAATATCCCGTCACCAGTTCCTTTCATTCACTGCAAAGATGAATCTATGAGCCTCGCAAGTTTGGTATTTTACTTCTCAGTGCAAGCGAAACCTCCATTAATACAACTCAATATGGTACTTATGTGAGGTATCGAAGCAGAGTAGGGATAAAAAGCAGTATGCGCTTTCATCAGCAGCAATAATGGTACACAGACTAGGCAATAAATAAAAGACATTTGGCAACGATGTCACAACTGATGAGAAATGAAACCAAAGATATTTTCAGACGGCACTCAACAGCGGAAGTAACTTTTGAGGTGCATCGAGTGATCACATCAGGCGCTTCCCGTCAATTATCGATCGTTCACTACTACATCACCTCACACAGTCAACGACCCACCTCGACAGCTGCGTCCCCAACTACCAACGATGTGCCCTCAGCTAGTAAGCAATCATTCAAGACTTGCGCTTATACCATCTTCTAATACTATACTTGACTTTCTAAAAGCAATTAAAATAGTAACGCTCTCGGTTACCATACAGCGTTTTCATCGCTTAGGCGATTGGAGAGTGCTGAAAAAACCTCGATGCCGATATGCTGAAATGGTAGGTGTATTAGAGGGAAATCAGGGATCTTTATCTCCTACAGGTGGATGTCACTTACGATTCTGATGTGACTCTAAGGTGATGGGCGAATCTCAAATACACAATACATCTAACTGAGCAGAAAATTAATGCGCCGAGAGTTCCGGTAGACCACCGAAATTTTCGTGAAAAAATTGATGTAAAATTAACCCGTGAAGCCGAGAGTGGGGAAGACGAAAGGGTTTCAAAGATGACGACCACCGCTGTCGAGAAAACAGTGATGACTCATGAGAGTGCATTAGAATCAATGCGGAACGTTGGAAGTTGACGATGCGAAATGCCGCAGAATGGAAGAGAGGAATGACGTGAAACACAAAGTCAGAGAATAGGGGGGGTCACGATGCAAGAAGCGATTCCACACCTCTTTCTCTTTCACACACTCTCTGCACTACAAATATTTATTGTAATAGCTCATTGAACGCAATTATAAACACATCGAACGTCCTTCGTTTCTTTTACACCCATTCCAGAGGTCATATAAAGCCTATGGAACATTCGATATTCGAGGCAACAGAAGGGGGAGGGGGGAGCGGGAGGGGGAGAGAAGAAGCATCGAGATCTACTGGGCAACATTTAAAAACACCTGTGGGAAACTCAAAATTGCACTTCGCTTATGAAAGAGACTGTTGGAAGACAGCCGAGACACTTTATATAGCGAGCATCATTGAGTGGCACTATGGAGGCATAAAGAGGAAGGAACAGATGAAGAAAGGAGATGATGTGTCACTGTGCCACACATCCCTCGCTGTGTACATCTCGCAGAGGTCTATTCTCAACAACTCAGACAAAAAGAACATCGAATCCACTTAAAATACACTCAAAAATCTTTGCACAATTTGCAAGCTCTTAACGCTAATTTCTCTGTTGTCATTAATTTTTAAACCAATTTCAGCCATAATGAATTTAAAAAACTCTTTGAAAGGGAAAGAAAAATAAAACAGACATTGAAGAATATTTGGGGAATTGAAAAGAAAACTAATTGAAGTTGTGTTCCAATCGAAAGTTCTCTGGAGAGCCTTAAAATGGCACAGCAATATCGATATCACTCCGCGATAAACTCTCACATCCTTCCCCCCCCTCCTACCCAATTCTTCCGAAAATTCTGCCGTGGATAAAATTTAGAAAAATTAAAATGAGTAACACGTCCGCCGCAAATCATTTCGAATATCGATTAAAAATCTCAATTCTCTAGATATAAAATGCGATGAGATTTGCATTATAGAGCAGCATAGCGTAAAATCTGATCATTCATTGTTATAATATTGATCAAATCACACACAACAATCGAAGAGAAAAACGAACGCATTGTTTATGTTGGCATTGCCGCACTATTCATGTGAAATTTTCAATAGGAATATCGATGACAATCGGCTTAATAGCAGAATGCCGTGAACCTTCCCATCAATACAACGTCAGCAAACACACTTTTGAGAGAACACTTTGGAGGACGAAAAAAGATTTTGGAAGAATTCAGGAAATACGCAGGTAATTGTCATAAAGAAGATCGGTAGTTTCGGATGATCATTTGCGAGTTTTCAATCATCAATTTAAAGCGTTCGGTTGCACAGAAGTGATAGGATGTAAAAACGTGACTGACATGTTAAAGAACAAGAAAAAAGCGCTAACAATACAGCAAAAATGGTTGAGGGGATGTGGGTGAGCATAATAGAGAACCTCAGAATGAAAGAATAGGACGGGAGACTGGTGACTGAAGAATAGAGAAGGGGGGGTGGAAGGGCATGAAGNGGGGGGGGGGAGGTGGAAGACAAGGAATATCACTATATGTGACACACTCTACTAATGCGTCGCAATCGAATTACATCACAGCACGAATCTTGTTTTCAATCGACTGCAAATAGTGAGTGATGTACCCGAAAAGTGGCTTGCTTGCGATCGTTAGGGATGGATGCGTTTCAGTGTGTAGCATCGAAACGATGACACCAATTAGGGCATCGCCCATCGAACAAATACTGCCGAAAATAAGCGATCACTCCGCATCACCACCTACACATTTCGCATACGAAGAGCTTACGTGGCAGACTATACAACACAACCATCTCAATGACACCTTCATAAGCTATAGCAAAAGTTCCCTTGTTGCAGGTTAATTATCAGCGAAATCTTTAAAGTGCTCATAATCATTGAGATCTCCTTCTGATGCCCATCTCATTCTGCANATCAGCGAAATCTTTAAAGTGCTCATCTTTAAAGTGCTTCTGATGCCCATCTCATTCTGCGCGAAACAATTCCTATGAATTTCGAGTTATACTGTCCAACATCAAAGCAAAAATAATTCCATCGGTGAAGCAGCAGTCATCGCACCAAAAGTTTCTCTGTGAATGAGTGACCATCCTCAAAGTTATTCTTTTTACCATTAATATAAACGTATGGGACAGGCATTGCAGTGCTAGTTTTGATCCCTTTCTTACTTCGGATCCGCACCTTAATAACTCCAAGTTCGCATAAATAATTTAGGAGAGATTATACGTTGGCAAATAAAGAAGACTAAAAGAGAAATGAATCAACCGAATCAAACTGCCAAAGCACCGCAAACTGCTCTAAGCATTCATTCAGACGATAAACTATTAGCATTCTTTTGGGACGTATCAACATTCGAAAGAAAATTGAGTTTGAGTACAGATGGTTTGAGAAAGACAGCAATAGTGATTATAAAAAACAATTGGAGTGCAAATAGTACACCATGGGCTATTATTCATTGATGCCTAATTATTTAATACAAATGAGAGTAACAAATGAACTCTGTAAATAAATGAAAATGTGAGTGGTACAAGGAGAGCAGAAATACACGAATCAATGACACGTTTCGACGTTCATTGAGTGAGGCTGTTGGAAGGAAAAACAGAGAGTGGGTTTATATTGACATTACATGTATGAAGAATTGTTTACTCTGGAAATATTCTGCTGATCTGTCCGGGTGACGTTTGAAGGCAATTCCATTCAGATTCGGAGTATTAGGTAAGCGATTTTAGCGATATGAAAGTGAGTAATAATTTGTCTTTTCGCATCCATCACAGAAATTCTATCTAATCAGTTATTAGCTGTAACACTTCATATATTCGAAGGAAGCAGCAAAAGGAAGAGAAGGGGGAAGGAGATTGAAATTGGGCTTGGCCAAGTCAAGTCACGAGACTGAGAAAAAACCATTGTGAACGCATCACGAATCGAAGCATTTCTTCATACAATTCGGAACATACCAATGTTTTGACTGATAAAAAGTGGAGGTGGAATCCTGTAAATGTCAAGACAGACTATATATTAAAAAAAGACGAATTTAGGTTTAAGCACAAGCCTAGCAGCTCTCTGAAAAAGACTGCGGCTTTTATGTACTCGAACTAAGATGAGAATGAATTATGTTACCTAATTGCACTATTAACACCTCAGAGACGTCCAAATAAAATGACGAATAAAGCGAATGTTGTAACATAAGCAGATATGACATATACCACAATATGCGGCAAAGGGAATTTGATTTACGACATAACAAACGAAANAGGGAATTTGATTTACGACATTACATACGAAGTAAAGAATTTCAATGCAGAGGAAATATTACGACATAATTTCGATACAGCAAATGACTGAAAGACGATCCACTTCAGAACACAAATTACGTTTCTCATAATGAATGGACAAAAATGGAAATTCTCAATATTGCAGGCAATAACCATTATCCGTAATCGATCTTATCCAGAATGGCAACATAACAAGCAAAGACTTTGATGAGTCATTCGCAATTGCTGCTTGACGTCGAGTGAGTGCATTATCATGACGTCATCAGCAATTGAGTTCGGCTTTTAGCCGTTGCGAAATACGAATTGCCTCACAAGTTCGGCACTGCAAATTCCCTGTAGAAAGATGGAGCAATAAAATAGGTACAGGAAATATTGGGCAGTAAGCAATTCACGACCAAAGATTCGTTAATTTCAGAATGAATAACGAAATTTCCGATCAATGATGGGAAACAATCAACAAAACAAGCGCTTATTTGAATATCTTCACTGTTAATCTATGGAGTTCACAGCATCTCTTGTTTATCCTCATTTCGTCTGTTCCTTTTTTCTATGAAAATAGCTCCTGCATAAAGCTTCAAAATATCAAAGTTGGCAGAGCTTCCCAACGTTCACCTGCTCGAAGAAGGACCTTAAATTTGGGGAGTTTCTATCCATGAACGGTAGGGGAGAATACTTCAAAGAATTACGATACATCCACCTGGACAAGAATAATCGAAGTGAAGCGACCAGGTCCATGCCTCTTCAGTGAGTTCCATCTCCAGCATATGCGAGTGCAGGTGCAGTAAAGGGATTCGAAAAAGATAAATCATTTCGGTCAAGTAAGGATTAAATTCGGTTCGGTGAATTGCAGAGACAGATCAGCATCATAAAACGATCGGAATGCACTCACCTAATGCTTGATCGCACCGCAGCACAATTGATTCCGCGATGCACCTCGGCTCTATTGCATTCAATATCTAGTATTGCAAAGGAAACGGTTGAATCGATCTTATCTTTGTATCGCAATTCATAAAACAATATTCTGATAAATACTCTCTACATAAACGGATAAATAAATATATAAAACAAAACAATACTCTCTCTCATCTCCAACGAACATAATAACAAATGCACTGTTCTTAATTACTACAAAGAACAACACTTTTATAGAAACAAATATAATAATTCAAGTGGAGTAATTATGCACTGTCATGTGAACTACAATAAAAACGGTGATACGCCCAGTGTATAGACGCGATGGTGTATCGGAGTAATGACTTCCACCACTGAGACGGGAGTTTTGTTACTTTTGAAGAAGGTTGCACAAAATGATGAGTATAAACTAAAATCGATTTGTTTTATGCATTCGATTCAACATAAATACGGTAATGAAGCAATAATTGATTAACCTCTCTAAAATAAGCGATATTCATCGAATACTCCAAACGCTCTGAAGCGAAAATTCTATAGTTGTCGTTCCACTCACCTTGTTCAAGTCGAACGGCAGAAAAAAAAACTGCTCGTTAAGGCATTGAAACTAGCTCATTTATAGTGATGTGAATGTCGACAATGGTATGGTGGTGAGTGCTATAAATGTATTTGTCTGTGTTTTGTGAATTTCTTCCTCATGCCAACTTCCTCTTCCTCTGGAATGTTTTCCTCTTCAATAATCCCTTAATAATTTATTGTTGTAAGTGTTCTTGGCCACTCATTCAGTACTCAAATATCGATGTTTCCAGAAAGTGAAGAAACGTGTCAGGTACCCGATGGGATTTTTTCTTACTTTGAAGCGCCTTCTTGCCTTTCTGTTGTAATTAACACCTTTTACATTTTGGAATTTTTCAGTGGCAACGCTGTCAACTATATTCACGGTACAACCGGAAAAAAGCGACGGGGAAGGGGAAGAGAGAAGAATGGTGATGACTACACATAAACCATTCATTACAGCCGATGAGCAGATAAGTTTGCCAAAAAACAATGTTGCTTGACTCTTTTGCCGTCACTCAGCCGGACTAACCATTTTCATCCACTGTCAATAGCCTATAAAATATATAGAATCGCTGGTACAGATCTTTCCCAAGGAATTCGTTTTTTTT
>JAARMF010000016.1:0-11252 GCA_022844705.1 Toxascaris leonina | reverse complement strand
CCCCCCCCCCCCTCTCCACCCCCCTCCCTCCATCTCTCCCTCAACGACTGCAGCTTTCGTTTTCGTTTGTTCATCACCTCCATTAAATGTACGATAAACAGGTTGTGCTAATTTTGATCAACTGAGGCAATTTCGAAATATTTCAATAAACACGAAAAGTTGGTGAAATAAATTCATACTACAATATACCTTTATTCATATATTAGGCGAACATCAATTTAGTTGTTTGGCAGCATTATAATTAACCGAAATATTCCAGTAACTACCTGGCGTTATGTTGGCAGGTGACCAGATAGACGATGAGTAAGAGAAGGAAAGCAAGAAACTTGAAGCAACGAACATAAGGAAAGTGTAAGCACGAAGCAATGGAACTGAATCTCGCCTAGTGTTGCACAGCAATTGCCGAAATTGATTTCCACTTTAGTGCGACTAGTGGCAACCAAAGGTAGTGGTTAACATATTGCAGAATGTAAGTGGAAGTGGGTAAGGCAGTTATACCGAACATATAAGGAGTTGAGCACCTGGTTCACGCATTTTAAACATTTATCAGAAGACGGAAGCAGGAACACCACTTAACGACAAGACTATCGAATAGTTTATAGTGAAAAGGTAATCTAACAATGAACCAGAGCATATACGATATTACAATTCCAGTTGATAAGCCTCCCTCAATCGTATCAATTAATGATTTCAGATATTACGATTCCAACCCAATTGTCCGATCTTCTAGTTAAAAGATTCTTCCCAAAGTTCGCAGTCGTTTTCACATAAAAACACACTACGTCAAACAAAAGCATTTTTAAACGTTTGAGTTATAGTTTTTGATTTCCCTCCTGCATGATCCGTAAAAATTAGAAGAGACACATCAGTGTGAAAGAGCACAATTTCAGTGCTCCACTACAAACATGAGTATATGTGATCTTATAAAATGAAAGGAAATAGTTTTTTCGGGAAAGAAAAACTATAAG
Organism: Toxascaris leonina; assembly: GCA_022844705.1. Taxonomy (NCBI): domain Eukaryota; kingdom Metazoa; phylum Nematoda; class Chromadorea; order Rhabditida; family Ascarididae; genus Toxascaris; species Toxascaris leonina. The sequence goes on along the minus strand of JAARMF010000016.1, from coordinate 10,284 downwards.
ACGAATTTGCACTGTCGATAAGTGAGAACCGGTTGCCATTATCAGAAAAGACCGTTTCCTCAAAGAAACGAACCATCATCTCGCCGTGAAGGTGACAATTCATGAAACCATACTGCCATCAATATGCCCAATACACTTCCTCTATAACTGCACTAATGATCCAATCGACTCCACCTATGAAATTTGCAAATATAACTCTAAACATCTAAAATAAGGCATTCTCATTTACCGCCTTCTTTGAAGTCATATTTTAGTGAAGTGATTTCTTTGTAGAAATAAATTATGCTCACATAGCACAAGTGTGCTAATGATATACACATTGAAATAAATCATTATTGCTCTTTTGAGAGATAAATATTGTGCAACACGGCAGTCTTATAGCATGATAATATACTCATCCATCATAGCGATACCTGCAAGATTGCAAATTTCATCGTTGAAATGCCAGTCGCATGCACATCAATATTGCGACATTCCACTGCGTTATCGGAACGGAAGTGCAATTGGTGGAAAAAAAAACTTTTAGATCCTCTGCGCAATTCAATCGAATTCGAGTTGCATTCTTTTTGTCAATAATAAGATCTCAATGAGACCTAAAAAATCTGTAGGGTTTGCGATTTCGCAACTAAACATCCAAATATTACTGAAAATATGAATTTTTAATTAATTTAGTGAGCTTTTGAAAAAAGAATGGCATTAAATATAATGAAGAAATATATCGGTAGGGAACATATATTATCGGCTCATTTAAACAAGCACTTTCACTGCCCGATATGTATGCGAATAGTTGATCATTAGAACGGCGACTGATTTACTATAAACTGTCGCAATCAGAGCTCCATGTGCCTTAGAAAAGTACCGCAAGAGCATTCACAGATATTTGATGCATCAGCACATATGTAATTAAAATCATGAGTCATGCGATGGGGTGGAGGAATAATAAAGCAGTAAAAATTTTTTGGCAAACAACTGGCAAATTATTTCAAAGAAGTATAAATTTAAGAGCAAAAAGAATATCACCATAGATGAACCTCAAAAGTCAGTGTACTCCGCAAAAACGTCATAGCTTCACATCTAATGAACGCAATCGGTGTAATTAATAATATCAGCCAGTAAATTATGTATATATTGGCAGCGATGTATACATTTAATGTTTGATGAAGTGAACGTTTATGAAATTCACAATAGGAAAATCTGATGAATGAATAGATGGAGGATGAGCAATAACCGATTTGAATTTTTGAAAGCGACTCAATGAATTCCCTCTCTCAATTAACATTTGAAGTTTTATGCCCAATATGAGGAGGAAAAAGCAATATGTTTGAGTCAGTGACAAATAAGATAAAAAACGCGACGGAAATATTCAAATTTGCCATTTATTTGATGTGACATATAAACGAGAATGTAAGATGAGCAAAAAAGTATTGAAAGAGGAGAAAAAGATAATCGAAATACAATATTGGAGGTGTAGAAAGGAGTCGAAAAAGGAAAAAAGAACATTTCCGGCGAAGTCCTAAACATAAAGATCACATCAGCAACGTACAAGTTATGCCAACGACACGAAGCATACCCCTCCCCCCATTTCCCATCTACACTGTCTATAAGTTTACATAAATCAATAGATTGAATGAAATTCTAAAAGAAAGGCAAAAAGTGAAACAAACTGAATGCAATATTAGTAAATCTGTAATGCTATTGAACTGGGGTCATAGTTCGTTTTAATGAAAAAACTTTTGGAAACATATCGTCTACGATAACAAGCAGTGAATATGAATAGGCAGATGAAGGGCACAAAAATGGATACAACTGTTGGTAAATGTACAACGATAAAGCATTGGCCACGCGGGACTAGTTGTTTTCTGAGATCATACTGACCCGTGACATAGGCGTGATCCATATTTCCTAACCACCTCGCTCCCCCCCCCCCCCCCCCCCCCCCCCCCCCCCCCNCCCCCCCCCCCCCCCCGCCCCCATCAGCTTCCTTCCATTCACATCCTATTTTCTGGTTGAAGAGGGAGATAACACAACCTTAGCGTTTTCCAAGAGATAACATTCAAATGCGAAACAATTGCGGTAAAAGGTTAAAAACTTCAGAAATTTTAAAGGGAACTCAATCTTGTGAAAAAAAACTTCTGTATCCTTTTGTGAATTGGAGCCATTTATGGCAATATAATTGCATAATTCTTAATTTCACAATATAAGAAGTAATTTCATGCTGCTTATCAGATACGACGGTTAAACTCCTATCAAGAATTCCCAACGATAGAACTTCTCCCAAACGCATAGCAAAGATTCTTGAACCAAGAATTCCCTCCGAGGATTTTGAGGATATTTGCTTGTGTGGAGGAAGGAGTGTGGGAGGTGGGAGATGGGCCATCTACCTGCTCAGGACAAGCTCGGCTGAATACATGAATAACACATTTGAANAAAAAAAAAACGTGAATAAATGAGGGGCTAAAACGCATACGTAAGTGAACAATGAGCATGAATTAAAGGAAAAGAAAGGTAGGCCAACCTCTGGGTGGTGCTCGAGGTACGGGTGCAGGTGGTCGTTGAGGCATATTAGAGATAGATGAATGCGTTGAAGCAACGCTGGCAACACTCCGAGAAGATGCGGCATGATTCAGTGTGCCATTCTCTAAATGCGGTGTTACCTCAAGATGTGAAGGGCTCGAGGTCACCTCATCCTTCTTGACCTCTTCTGTTGTTACTTCTGTTGACTCCATCTTAACGTTGCTGTTCTTTCAAGGCACTTACTGTAACGATAATAATGGATTAAGAATACGATCTTCTGTAAACAAATTTATATTATTTGCAGACAAATAGTGAAATAAATATTGCCACAGTGAAAACTGAAAAGTCGATGTGGCAGAGAAATGGAACGAACGGTGATGACAAAGAGCACAACTTGATGAGTGGTTATCTATTACCTGCGTAACTTAATGAATTCGAGGATTTTTAGGATTTAAAGGAACAGAATATGCAGTATGCAGCAACAATTTTTTTCTTGAATCGTACTCACTTCCACTGGAGAATAAGGAAGAAACTCACTTTCTTCTCACTTTTTTCGTGTAAATTATTTAAATCGAAAGTGCACGCTTTATTGATGCTAAAATATATGTTAGATAAGATTGATGGCCGCACATCGAAGTGAAAAAGTAAAAGTTGAATAAGGCAAGAAATGTACGAATACTCTCGTCAAATGGAACACCACTGCCAGTATTTTGCACTGTCACAAAAAGTAATTTCAGTAAAACAAAGTTCATAAGCCGACGGTCTTCAGAATCTCAAAGTTTTTGGAATTGACTGTAATAGCGTATTATAGTCGATGAGTTCTTACAGCACTGCTCATGATGTCAGGGGCGATGTGTAAACGAGAGGAGAAAATAAGAACTTATACTGGAACGGGAATATTAACTGGGGTTCCACCTCATTCAGATATAAAAGAGGACGATTACTCGCGTTTCACGATGTTTTTCTCGGGTGTGAGGTGCAATCACTTCGACGCAGGTGAACTATTTCCTGCACGACTGGTAGTAACCTTATATCAATTGCATAGTTCATTGCAAATATGATTAATGGACTGACAAGCAGTTAACATTAGCCGCAATTTAGAGAGTATCACCAAATGAAATAGGCAATTATAAGTTGATTGATGAATAAACGACATCTCCTTTATGGTGTTATTTATAATAGTCGCAATTATTAAACAAACTAGTGCTAAACACTAATAACATAGAGCAATTTTTTTAGCATTCGTGCACATGTAGAATACTGCAGTTGAGTAATACTCGAAGAGAAAGATTGGATAATACGAAAAGATGGAAATAGGAATTTAAGAAATTCAAGAAATATTCTGCAATAAAGTTTTCGAAAGCACTTTTATAGACATAAGAGGAGGAGCAACGAAACATCCAGTCGATACAACGGAAGCGGAATGTTCCACTCAGCCAGTGAGTCAGATGCGGTGTCGCAGAGTTTAAAAAAGATGATGCCAGATGACGTCACCACCTGCGCTAAATGCAACGAAAACGTTGCAGGATTGAGCTTGCCCTCTTGGACAACACAAATGAATCATAAGGTGACCCATATGTGCCACGTAAATTAATTTGCTCATTTTGTTATCGTTCCTTTATTTTTTTATGCGTTTCTGCAGAAACGAATTGTGATGATTTGTTGTCTTTGCCTAACTGTGAAACATTCTCTTTGCATGACCGCTAAGGTTGGGTTCCTACACCTGGGCAATTCTGGAGATGATGCTGCGGTTAGGGGATGGCTTTGAAAGCACCCACAGCGAAATTCAAATCGCTTCCAACTGAATGTCTATTTTGTGTTCTGAAATTTGCATATGCAAAGTCCTACGACTATTTGGCTGCTGAAGAGGGATTTCCACTGATCGACTGCTAAAAAGTATGTCGGAAAAATTATTGTGCGCTCCTTTTTTCGAATATTCGAACGATCAAATGGTTGGATGAAATCGCTTGCTTGAGGCACAAGTTATGCTAAATTCGCAGTGCTCTGGAAGTTATCCTCTTCAGTAACAAGAATTGTTGTGGAACACAAGAGAACTGTTGTGCATCGCAGTTAACAATCACGAAATGCCATCAGAAGCAACGAGATGTTTTGTGAAACAATATGTGTCAATGTCAGAGGATGAAATCGAAGCTGGCGAGTGCTGTTTCATGACGGCGATAATCGAGTAAGCAACGAATTGAAATAAAAGATGCAGTGCTGCTTCCTTACGCTTCATTCAGCCTACTATTGAGGCAAATTGCGATCCTTCACCCTCTCTTCAAGAAATTTTTTTATTTGTTTATTCGGTCGGTTTATTAACCTATTTTCATCATATATTTAATCAATTCATTTCATATTCCGAATAAACCTACGAGGATAAAAGGAACAACTCACTGATTCAGTTCGTTCCACCTAGGTCTGCATTGAATTAACTTTACCTATTGGAGATCGTCATCAGAACGATGTACACTGATAGTGACGCTCTTTGCCTTGCTATTAACAATTTAAACGGGAGAAATCTCAAAAAAGAACTCTTTGTGGAAAAAATAGATGAAAAATCATCGAGAGCTATCGAAGAGACTTTCATCAGTTTGTAGTGAAACATAAATTATTTGCGAATGAATTCGCAAAACTGGTTCGAGTTTAATGTTGAATTCGATATTCGAGTCTTTTTTGCATTCATATATTTTCGAAACAATGAAACATAGGGAAGCACTATTTGTTCACGAGAAAAAAAGGAATTTCGCATAGAGAGCTATCGAAGTGGTGATGGTGGTGCTTTGCGCAACGGCAACATTAGCCGACAGTGACAGCGCACACATGGTGAGCAGCCCGACACGAAATGTGAACTCGAATTGAGGGAACGAACGGTCGGCACAATGATGTCTGGCACGACACGGGCACAAAAACATTGATGCATTGGGAATAAGCAACAAGCTGATCCATTAGGACACGTCTCCGATATTTGATATCTCTATAATGTACGGCTGATCATATCCACATCATATACAGCACTGCGATGCAAATACAAACGCAGATGTGTTCGTTGAGATCGATGAGAGATAAATAACCGATTGTTGCGAATATGTAAACGTTGAAAACACTCGTTGAGGTATTCTGCTCTGATCTCTTTCTAAAGAAATTTACTACAGAGACCCTCCCAGCAATATTATAAACGAAATGATCTGTGGTAGTAGGCTTTAAACATTCACGGGTGAGGTGTGCAGCAACCATATTCGACGCAAACGATGAATTCTCTTTACATAATTACCAATTAAGTGATATAACGAGTTTGCACAATCAAAAACGCACTCATTGCTTAATCTCCATGAACGTACGCATTATCACATTTGCTTGATTGAGCGATGAAATGAGCAGCTGAATGATTGAGATTTAATCAGAATTGCAACCGGTACGGCGATTAGCAATGCTCACGGGTTTTGATTGATGACCCATGCGACAGTGCTCCCCCCGATAGTCAACGACACGATCGGAAGCCGTCAATGCGAATCGATAAGCCAGACACTGACACTATCATCGAAATCGAAGCACCTGCAAGCGTACTCCAAGAAACGACTGACACCCCCAAAAGGAAACTCTTGCTTTTCGGAACCACCGTTGAAAAATCATCGAGACTCGCAGTCGAGAGCAAGTTGATGACAAGACGTCACCCACTGAATTGTTAGACCGATGACGAAGTGCTGTACACTAAATACTTGATCGATAAATCATCCCATCGCTGCAAACTACACCCAACTCGATTATCTACATCGATCTTTGTTCCTGGCCGATTTGCTGCAATGTCCACGTATACTGTTGCATGTCTCCATGTGAACCCATCGATACTCGCAGTGGCAGATGGGCGGTGGGGAAGGGGGAAAAAGGTAGTAAGGAAAAGGAGTCCATAAAGAATGAGGACAGGTAGGAGCTTCTTTTCAGAAACATCTCGAAACGACTCTTCGTCAAGTCTCCAAGTACAAAGCACTCACGGTGCACTGTACCGCTAATGAACTATCAAGCCCCAGCTGGACGTAACATTACAAACGTTGCTCTTATTTTACATCTCGGGAGCACTAGAATCAAGCATACAACATTCTTTCAGTTAACCCCAGAATGACCCATCTCAATTGGCATAAGGCATTCAATGACTGCTTCAACACTATCTCATTCAATGACTGCTTCAACACTATCTCATATAAAGTAAGAACAAAATTAAAAAACAAACGTAAACGACATTCACAAAGGAAAACAATCAATGGGAGTTCGAAAGCAGCAAGAACATTCATACGGAGTTCAGGTTTCCTCACAAGTTCATATCGAATGCATTTATCGCAATCACAAACCCGTTGCTTTTAGCTGCTAGATGAAACATTCTTGAACGAATGATCCCGACTGCTTCCGACATAAAGCTGCATGAATTCGGAAAAATGCCTCCCGAGACAGTTCACCGGACAGTCAATTTAAGTTGCTGTATGCATAATCGCACCAGTAGCAACGTTGATCAAATTTTTTCAGCAAACGGGTTCCCATTCATTCAGCCATCATCCCCCACATATATCCACTACAAATGAAAAAAATATATTGAAGGATGACCCCTCGTTGGGACGAATAATGATGCAATATCCACCGTTCCAATTCTTCTTTCTACATGAATAATGGACTGTTTACGACACCGATTCAACGCTAGAACAAATTTGCATGATAGATGGTCTGGTTTCGCTGACATTCAACACGTTGGCTGTTATCCTCGGACCTGGGCTTTTATTCTCGGAATTAAATACACAGATAGTTCATATCGCCTAGCAAGTTACTGCAACGGCAAACTCATGTCTGAAATGTCTGAAAAAAGACCGAGTGCAATGCAAATGATGGCTCCGGTGAATGAAAATATGCATGTAGATTTGAAGAGGCACCAACATGAAACTAATTCTTTCTTGGCGACAGATACAAAAGGCGAGAAAATGTGAATGAAATAATGAGTTTAACGCTCCTTTGCCAATAGCTTTTATATAGCAAAATGTTCGATGATGTGAACAGCACCACTTTTATGAGTTCAAGTTACTTGCAGATTCCTGCTGCATCGGAAGATCCTCAACACATCAAAATGTCTGAACTTTCGTTAATGATTTAACTGAGGATTTATTGGGAAGAGAAACGAACTTCTGATACAGCAACACACTGCGTATGATCGTCCGGCCATATGTGCGAGCAAATTTTCCGCAGATGATCTTTGAGAACAATCGACTGAAAAGAGGACGAGTTTTTAACAAGAATCATACAACTACATGATTGGTACGGGAAAAACGCAAAAGCGAAGAACGACTGGAAAAATCAGTACAGCTGGCAGGTTGAGCGGGAAGAGGAAATTCTCAGCTTTGGCTTCGCATAATCCGTCAATGAAACATCANTCAATGAAACATCGGAAGGAGATTTTATTCGCAAGGTGATTTATTTGCGGCCAAATACACACTGGTTTTTGGGTTATGGACTAACGCAATGGCCAGCTGGAATTGAAAACAAAAATGTAAACGTGCCAAATAAGGTGATACGATAATAACATTCGAATTCTCCCTTACCTGAGAAGCCAGTTTCATCAATTCCCAATAAGTGATAAAGATACGAGGCATCACTTTCAAACCCCAACTAATCCGACTAGCAGAACAAATCTTAGAAAAAGTAATTTTTTTTGTGATTTACGACTAGAAAATGAAAAGTGACGGATGCAAGGAGGCACTATTTTCTGCCGTCAAATGTTTATGCCTCTTTTGAAATCTGATAGATCAACACGGCCAACGATTTAAAATTTAGCCCGATGGAATACATTTTGCTCACCAAACGCCGAAGCTTTATCTTCGGTGATTACCAAATTGAACTTACCGAATAAATTCATCATATATATATATATATATATATATATATGCTACATACACAAACACATACGCACGCTAGCGAAACGTGAAGTAGAAAGTCGTTGCAACAAGTTGATAGTGTAGAAGAACAAATCTTTAGCAGACAATTCTTATGATTCATCGGTCACATATAAAAAGATTTTGCTGACAGTGATATGAAAATTAGCCAAGGGAGAAGAAAACAAGGTTATTAGTAAATTTGGGCGAAATGAGTGCTGCGATTTAAAAACGAATGACTGCAATAGCACGTGCTCGTATGTTAAGAGAAAAATCAGAAAAATCTTAACGCGAACTTTTGGCAGAGAGTATGTGCGCTAGTTCAGCCGACTGAAATGATTCGAAAACTCTTAAAACAGCTGATTCCTCATGAACAAGATTCTAAAAGACATGAGAATATTATTGTCCTTTGAGAACGTCTTTTACTGGTCATCTGTAGTAAATTACTGAAGCTATGCAGTAAGTTTAACAGACTATTCTTTACGATGGAACCAAGTAAATGCGATGTCTGCTGCGTGAAGACTCAAAAAGTCCTTGCAAACCAGCTCCCTATCAGCACTCCTCTTTCAACCATTTGTCATGTAAGCCAGTTTTGCGTAGAATTTCTGCGACTTTAGTTCAGATCAGCTTAAAAGGGAGTAAACAACCCTTGCGAAGCAAGTTACTCAGCAGCCGCACTACGAAGAGGGCACTGATGAAGTTACGTTCCCCCTCTTCTGAAGTCGCCTAACCAGTCAGCAGACACCTCAGACAACAGGGGCCTTGCTATCGCAGATTCAGAGGACGGCGTCATAACCGTTAAGCGGAGATGGTTCAGATGGCCGTGCTACCATAATGGAATGGGACATCGTTCAATTTGTTGAAATGCTGTTACCGCTTTATTCGTTAATTTTCATGAAACTAACAAATACAAATCAAATCCGAGCAGAAAGCACTCACCGAAGTCTTCTCGCATAGGAGTCACCCTCGAAGAGGCAATACTACCGCACTCCATGGGTGCTGCTGCATCCTCATAAGGCTCCATTAAACTTGACGTCCGCNGAAACGCTGATCCCCAACCCCCCCCCCCCCCCCCCCCCCCTCCCCCTTGAGGGGAATGAAGAAGTTTTGCTGGCAGCTATGCACAGAGCATCCCTTCGCTGAAAATGAAGCGTCGTGGAAAATGAACGCATATGACAAGTTACGTAGACGTTGTGGCGAATCGGCGGATCGGCATTTTCGTGGCTCTCCCCCTCTCTCTACGAGTCCGCTTTTACTAAAAGCTTCTAGTCGTAAGCCATCCACAGTTTCAGAAACGCTATGCGACTCTCATCGCTGGACGCCAAATCATGAATGATTTATAGCCTATATGCTGCTTACGAAGCGCGCCTGCCTTTACAATTGCCCTCCTTCACATCTCCTTATGGCAAAATGCTTCAAAACCGAAAAGAATGGATCCACTATCGAAGACATGTGGAAAAACTGCACACATGCGAAGAGACTAATTTTATCTGCATGCAGGAATCCCTCACGACGGTAGGACAGCGAAACGAGAACTCGGTTTATTGTCTAGATATAGTTTCTGTTGCATATGACAATAGGTCGGTCACTCATGTTCCCTCATCANCCCCCCCCCCCCCCCCCCCCCCTCTAATTTACCGTTCCAAAAATTCCACCGTTCTACTACATAAGATTTTAATTTTAAAGACGGTAGTGAGGACTCTGTCTCTGTCCGGCTTCAGCACCAACCCGCCTCAGAATGTTCGACAGAACAGCAGTATTCCACCGCACATCACTCGAAATTCCAGGCTTTCAGCCCGAAGTACCACAATGCGTTGTGCCTTAAGATATGGCAATTTCTTTCTTTCACAACAACAACAAAAAA
>JAARMF010000015.1:114628-279998 GCA_022844705.1 Toxascaris leonina | reverse complement strand
ATCAGCTGGTAGTTGATTCCATACCCGAATGACTCGAAAAGAAAATGAACTTAAGATACCCATTTTGGTAGAAAATCTACGTTGTAGCTGAAAACGATGAAATCAGGAGTGTGTGGTTAATGGGGCACACGCAAAGATACTATCGAACGGGATATTCGCAGCAGCCTTTCACTATCTTAAAGAACAAGTGGAGATCAAATTCAAGTCGTCGGTACTTTAGACTTTTCAGGCCGAGAATCTGTAATCTTTCGGGATAGGAAGGAATAACGGAATCATGAAAGGCCTTGCGAAAAACACATTTTGTGCATCGCCTCTGCACGCTTTCAATCATTCCAGTGTCTTTATCAGTGCATGGTGACCATATCTGAGTACAGTATTCGAGAAGAGGGCGGGTAGCGAACGCAGTATAANNNTACAGTATTTGAAAAAAACATTTGAAGTTTAAACTGATATGCGGACCTAAGTCCCTGATAACATCTTGCGCGCAAAGCTTACTCCCATTTAGACGTAGAGGGCAGTCATGATGAAAGTTCACATGAAAGAGACTACAAGACTGAGAGAAGGTCACTCGAAAGGCGAGAGGCTGATGATCTCAAGTGGATGCTTGCCTGGCAAAGGCCTAGAAATTGATCTCTTGTTGGAAGCTCACAGCTGTACAGGGCTCCCGAGGAATGACGTTGTTCGGCACTCGCTCGAAGAGAAAACCAAGATCAACTGTTAGGCGCAACAGAAACAAGGCGGAGGAAGGATTGATAGCCATCTTGGCAAACGGAGTTGCAGCTTTTCTACGGGAAGGAGCTGGAGTGCAACAAGTTAAAGGGATTGGCTTTATCGTCGACAAAAGAACACGGTCAAGTATTCTCGATTGCGAGCTGTTGTCGGCAAAGGTTGATTGAGTGAAGAAACGACCCTTGAAGTCAAACAGCTCTATACTTCCATGCCCGCAAGTTGGAATTTAGAGGCCTTTTATGAAGAAGACTTTTATGGTAATTGGGACTTCAACGCCAAAGACGGAAAAAGGAAGCAAGGAGAGCATTTCATCGACCGGTATGGGCATGATGAGCGCAACGATATAGTTGGAAATATGTTCGAAATAGCTGGTGCAAGAAGAGGAGTGCAAGGAGATTGGCGTGGATATCCCGTGAACGCGTAAACGAAAAACGAGAATGATTACATCCTGACATATCTTCTGTGCGTCCTAAGAGACGTTCCGTGGTTCCATTGTTCAGCACGGTAAGTGACCATAGAATGCGACGTGCGAAATTCCACATTTAGGGAGCTGATTGAAGAAGCGGATTTGTTAGAAGGCCACCTAGAACGATTATTGAGGAATCAGAGTTCATAGCGTAGATTGCAGCTGCCTCGTGGGAGGAAGATGACAATATAAACTAAGATTGCCGCTGTCCTTTCATGAAATTTACATCTATCGCAAAGTAAGCGTGACGAAGACTCCAAAAACAAGGACAGCAATATACTACCTGGTACACGACAGCTGATTTAAAAGAGGAGACGGAGAGAAAGAGACAGAAAAAAGGTATCTCCAGTAGCGGATACTCTGCAAGCTGATTAGAACTCGGTTGAAATAGGATTTCAAGCTGGAAGCGGAGTAGAAGGATGCAAGCATGAAACGATGCAAAAGAGGCTTGGCGCTCTACGGAAATAACCTCGCCGAGCTAAGGGACACCGCCGGTGAGAGCGTCGAAAAGTGAGATAGAAGTCTGTATGAAGTTCTACACCGATTTGTTCCCGTCGAAGATCGATGTGGAGGACTGACACTGCACCCTCAGGAAGAGGACCTTTCGTCAGTCACGACCAACGAAGTCCGCCACGCCGTAATGGCCATGTCAGACAAGAAAGCTCCTGGAAAGGATGGAATGGCGACCAAGCTGCTGGTGGCTGGCAGTTTTGTACTATGGAAGGCGTTTGCAGAAAGGTTCAATCGTACTTGAAGGAACGAAAGGTGCCGGACGAGTGGAAGACATCCAATGCTATCCTGCTGCACAAGAAGAGCGACAACAAAGACCTCAACAACTACCACCCAGCGACAGCAAAGATCTCAACAACTACCACCCAATCTCCTTGTTTTCGCACATCTACCAGTTTTTCATCGAAATCAACACCGACAGGATAGCGCTCGAAAAACTGCAGCCTCATGAGCAAGCAGGTTTCCGTTGAGATTCCAGCACGCGGGATCACATCTTTGTGCTCATCCAAATCTTCGAATTTGGCACTGAATATCCTCGTTGGAAAGCACCTTGTTGAACAGTCTCTTCGAGGCTGTCCAAGGTGCAGTGCGCGTGCCTCCTGACTCTGACTTCATTGTTTCAAGTCAAACATGGCAGAAACTTTGCTCATAGAGTCACGCACAACGGGCAGCCCCTCCACGTCCGAACTAACGCACTCGAAAGCTTATGCAGCGACTCGAAGAGGAAGTTCAAGGCGGTGCTGGATTTGTGCATATATCATGCTGCTACTCATTAATCAAGTGCTTCGATAACAGTTTAGTAATCAAGTACTTCGATATGCTGTTTTAGTATTCCACTGGTGCGCGAATGCAGGGAAGCTGGGCATCTACACCGAATTACTTTTCGTGCATCAACTGAGCTGAAATCTAGCACAGTAGCACTATTTGGCATTGTTAGTCGAACGACCGATGAAGATTTGCACGTTTCTTTGCCGAGCTATGCAGTTGAGTGATGAGGTATTGCGCTGTTGGGTACGTCTTGCATGAAGTGCGTGCTATAGTAAGGCAGCGTACTCCGAGGCGGGAACACGAACGACCTGGTTCGCAGTTCGCAGGCAGTGTGCCCAGCTTAACTTCAATTGTGCTGGCGCAGTTTAAGTTTTTTGGGGCGCGAGGGGGGAGGGAGGGGGGTAGAGTATTGAAGTATTTCATCCCTGGGAGTGAATAGTTCAACAATATTGACTATGACGGTGTACAGTGGGCAGTGAGCATTTGAACAGTATGCTAATGAAGACGATCGATGACCCTGTGAGAACTTCCGGACAAACCGGCTAAAGTGCAAGGCCGTATCGAGCAACTGTTTTCCTCAAACAAGCTGTTGCGTTGACTTGACAGGTTGTGTTGCGATGTTATCCCATTGTGAAAGGTCGCATTTATAGGCGAGTGCTGCAGTGATTAGTGTGCTTCGCGTGTTGTGAACATTTCTCTCTGTATTGTCGTGAAGATGGATATTGCATTCGGATTAAATAGATTCGATTTCGTTAATGAAACATACGTAACCAGCTTCAATATTTTCTGACGTTGCACACCTTATCTCCTTTAAAACATCCTTTTGTTTTCCACTTTTTTCAACGCCCTTCTTTTAAAATTGATCCCACCCCACCCAAAATGAAAAATCGAAGGATGGTGTAGTTTCCTCCAACTCGTCTACGGAGGTGAATGCAGTGAAGTTCATATTGCTTCACATGTTTAATGGCTTCGTTGCCTCGACCTTTCTTACAGTGATTTTTGTTCATCTGAATATAGCCGACCTCATTCGCTGTTCTTGTATGAAAAGCAATCCAAGTCCACCTCCGTTCCGTTTTTTTTTTTGCAGCCAGCTGTTATCGACGTGTTTCGTCCTGTTGATTCCCTCGTTGCCAGGCGTTCTCTCTCATAGTCGCGCCTGTTGATTCCGCACGTTCCATGAAATTTTCGATCGGGCTCATTTCAAATCTTGCACTAAAACCTCAAATGATGAATTTGTGTATTGATTCCCCATCTCCTCGGGTTGCAACTCACTGTAAAATAATTTGCGTTATCATCGTTACATATGCTTGTTGGCACCATGTGCTTGAATGACTTTAAGGATCTTCTTTTCACAGAGCATTTTGCTCATTGTGTCAATCTTTCGGCTCTCATACAATATGTGACCTAATCTGTTGTATATATGTGCTTAGGATGTACCGCTCATATCTGTTTTATCGGAGTGTGCTCGTGGTCACATGTACAGTGGTGCCTTGTTTCGTCATCGAGTTGAATCCGAGCTGTTTACTGCTTCTCCTGTGTTTAGCTGAACAGGGCTCGTCCTTCTTTAATGATATTATGTGAAAGAGAAAAAGGCAATGCAACGAGTTACTGATAAGGTAACTATAGGGCACAACAACGATACTGTGCTGCTGAAAAACGCTTCTTGATAACTGAAATAGCAATAGATTAAAAGAATGTATTTGGGCTGAATGCGATCCTGATCCGGGAGTGGATAGAAGATTACCGCATGACCATGACAGGGGCTAAGGTGTTATCATATGGTCACGGTTTCAGCTCAGAGGCGTATTAACCAACATGCAAAGATCATTTTCATTTCGCTTATTAACTGTCCATTAAACGCATTGGGGGTCATGTTTTTATTTTCTGCTTTTGTCATCCGTTTATTCGACCTTCAAAAACCGTCGTTGGAATTTTTTTCAGCAGTAAATCGCCACGACGTTCGTGCATTTATTCTGTTTGTCAACTTGTTTACTGTTTTCTCATCGAATGATGGTCCTCCGTTCCCAGCTTTTCTTAGAACTTTACCATTTAACATCCATCCCAATTCCTATGATGTTACCGCAAACTGAACTTGTAAAATCCTCCTAAAATAATTATGAAATCCGCGAGAATGAGTTCTTAGATGCGGGAAAGATACGCTTGTAGAGATGTCGAAGACAGAGGGAACGTGGGACGAGGGTTCGATTGGAGAGAAAGCAGTAACAGCGGATCTAGCATGAGCTCTCGTCCATATATTGGCTTGCTTGTATCGCCTCCAAACTTGCTTCGTAAATTCTCTTGATAAAAGTTTCCCTCTAATTATGGTCGGTCTTTTCAGCGGGTCAATACCATTTGAAAATATTGAGGAATGACGATGTCAGATCCGAGAGGGCATCGAAGGAGCGGCACAAGTAGTCGTCTGAGGCGGTTCACGCAACCTTACCTCACGTCAGCACAACACCTGCAGCCAAAGCTTGTGAAAACCGTACTCGAACAAGTGGACAGTGTCTATCGCTTGGGTAATGACTGTGGTTTTCTGAAAGGTGGTCTTCTAGATGAAGACGGTATTGCCGTTGAATGTAGCAGAAGCAGGACGGTGCTTCTTCCTTAGTGACTTTCATGAAAATTCAATTGTTGTTCGAATCACGATGCCCTCAGTGTGCCTAAATGTGGGCAGGCATTTTTTGATTTGGTATTGCTGACTGCTCCAACAGTACTTTTGTTATTTTTCTTTACTAAACCTATTTCTCCGTTTGCAGCTTCTTTTTTATCACCGCTTGGTTGAAGTTATCATGTGAGCCTGATTTGCTACTCATTGCACATAGAAACAAAATACGGCTTATTGTGACGCTACATTATTTGCTTAATTGTGCTGCTTCGTCAAAGAGTTTTCAACACGCGGAATTAGAGCACAGCTGTAAAAGTTCCAGCTGGCCATGTTTGCTTCGGCAGTGGAAGTAAGCGGGAAGATGGGATACCAGGCTTGTGCTTCAGTTCAACGTAAACTTGCTGAGAGTGAATGCGATGCTTTTAGTACAGCTAATAATTCTGGATCACCAAAGCGTTACGAGTGGTCTTTTCCCAAGGTACTCAAAAGATCGGAACATCGGCTATGCCAAGGACAGTATATATTGTGCGCTCGCTTGCTGGGCATGCTCAGTCGCCTACAAGTAAGCTTGATCTACATGTGCACATCTGACAAGAGTGGCGCACTGGTTTTCCATGATTTTGCTTAATAAGGAAGGAAGCATGCTAAGATATTGATTGCGGATGTAGCTTTCATATAGGCTTCACATTGCGGATGCAACTCTCCTATGAAAGTTATTACAGCTCAGTAAGGGACCCCTACTCATATGCTCTGTCGGCCGTGTCTGATGGTGATGTGGGCTGACAGAGCGCTCACTATTAGTCAAACTTTACGGCAAACCCAAACCGTGATGAACATAGCCTAGGTGGAAAATAGGTCGAGAAAAGAGAGAAAGAAGGGCTGTTGCGGTTACAAGTTGCAGTGCCTACTTTTTTCTGTCTTGGATTTGCTGTGTTTAACATGTAAATTGATTGAGGCGCCTTGACGACGATCGTGGTCGCCAAACCGAACTACGGCAATCGGCCGTCAAAGCGATGAGGGGAATTATGTTCGCATGGATGCAGCAGCTTGATAATGTAAGCTTAATTTTTATTGGTTACTTTATACCTGCGGAGGTTTTAATGGAATAATGTTTCAGCTTCAACTGTTGAGTTGTTCCTTCTGAATGGAATTTATGAACAGTTTATAACGTGGAACTGCAAATGTTTGCTGCTATTGAGAAGACTGTGGGAGATCCTTCGATCCGTGGTCTTGCTCCACTGGTCGAGTGGAAGGTTGATCGGTTCGTCAGCTGATAGCATTTTCGAAATGAATGTCGAGATTCTACTGGGCGCTGCTATGATGGGCGTGCTAAAATATGGCAGGGGGCGTGAAACCTTTCCGTATCGTTTGTGGCAAGCATATCACCAGTGATGATGTCTAGCAAGATCTAACGGGATGGATTTGATTTTGAAAATGCGAGAGTGTGGAGGCGCCAATAATTTATTACCGAGGTTTTAAACGGTTGATAATCCGTCATTGAGGTTTTAAACAGTTGATAGTTTGTTCTCGGGATTTCCAGTTGCTACATGCTCGAAGTCGAAGTTTTATAGATGGTTCAGAAGAAAAAGAGGCGCACCTTCACCATCGAATGAATAAAATTTGCTTCGATTTCCGTTACCGATTTTATCCCGATATCACCGATTTATCGTTCCTCACAGTGAATCCTCTAACCGTTTTGACAAAAACGTCTCTTTTCAATGTTTCGATGCGAAACGATGATTATTGAACGAATCGTGGGATAGCGAAAAAATTCTTTGTAGCTCTTTAAAGAACTCTCAAAAGGGAAGAGAATTGTCAACCGCAATGTTTTTTTATTACGCTTTCTCCTGCAAACTTCCGGATATTTCATGGCTCTAGGTTTTCGAATATGTGTTATCGACAAATAATGCCTTCGTTTGGATGTGAATCCCTCTTAATCGTTGTCGTTGTTGTCCACAGACGTTTTTGATTGATCACTTACTGGGAACCTGTGACAATAGTTGTTCATGATGCATTACGGATACCATCTTTGAACCTGTCTTTTCACTCTTGGGGACAGTTTATTGACTCATTCTTTTATGATTTGCATCCCATTATAATAGCCAAAGAATTTGAATGTCTCATGGTTATGAGAAGTGAACTCTTATTGTATTCATTTGCAGTTGAATAAATTCAAGGACAAGAATTCACCGGAATACGCATTGCATTCACGCTTTGATTTGCATACTGGCATGGTGCTGAAGTCACCAAATGATAAGGTTCCGCTTTTTGCATTTTCCTTGTTTTACAGTTGTTTCTGTTCTACAAAGAAAACAGTTTCTTTTGTTTATCTACTGAAAAATGATCTATGATTGTAGAGTTGAGACTTTATTCTATGCTGAGTATGCTCGAAGCACAAAAAGGTTAATGAGTACTGATGCAATGAATATGTAAATTCCTTATAATTGTATTTTGAAGGAAACAGTGATATCACTTGTCTTATTTGAAGTAATGAAAGAAAGTGATAAGGTAACACCTGGAAATCCGATCCAATTTTTGGGTGGTAAATGTTGCATTTGGCTGTCTTTAGTGGAAAGAAACGAAGCGGTGCACCTCCGATGTTTTTCATAACAGCATTCAGCTGTGGCTGCCTCGCAGTTTATCATGTAATAATTCTTTCATCGCCTTTTCTCTGGGTAAGTATCTTAAGGAACACTTGTGCTGGAACGTGTTGCTTTCAGGCCTATGGTCATCTACAGATGGACCTGATAGCTCTGTACCTTTTGGCCCTTGTCCAAATGACTGCTGGCGGTGTCCAGGTGGGTCTGCTACCAGTGAAGTTTTAAAGTACAAGCGCATCGCAAGTACATATAACTGATCCGCTCTCTTGCGAGGTTCTATAGCTAACGTTTCCCTTATATTCGCCAAGGACAAGATATAAAAGCATTATGAACGCGTACTATTCGCTTGGAAATCCGTTGTCATAAAGTATTCTTCCGTAATCATAAAGTATTCTTCATTCGCCTTCCGGATTTCGAAGACCTTCAAGAGAAGATCAGGTGCGCCAATTACGGAACCAACTTCCCACATTTTCTATATTTTGTGGCTTTTCAGAGAAGATCAGGTGCGCCAATCAACTTCCCACTCGCAGTCTTTTTGATAGCGCTAAGTGGGAAGATACTGTTCCTGCCAGTTGTTTACCTTTAAAGAACGTCACTGGTGTAATCAGTTCCTTTTAGCGATCGTCTTTAATGTAAACATCGTGTTCCTAGTGTTCTCCCTGCATCGCTTTCTTTGTATTTATCATAGTCCAGGAAGGCAGCATTTTCTTGCGGCGTCAGCGCAATCCTTTTCACCAGTATTTATCATAGTAAGAGACATTGAGAGGTGTGGCAAAGAGGAACAAGTTATAAGTTTAAGATCCCAATATCAGCTTGATTCGGAATGATGAGCATGTGTTGCAGACACACAGTGAACACCGCACCTTCGCTACACGAAAGCAGCCAATGAATTTTCCTGCTTTCTCAAAGATATGATGCTTGCAGATAATCTATACACATGACGAAGTGTGTTTCGTGCAGAATCTCGTCTTCTATATCGAGAGAACGTATCGAACTCCAGATTTCGGCATGTGGGAAAGAGGTACACGATACAATGTCGGTGAACCTGAACTACATGCTAGTAGCTTAGGCATGGTCAAAGTATGTTTCTTTTTTTTGCTGCCTATTTTATATCATCATCAACGGAGATGTTGGCGATAGCTTGTTTGTAGAAATCTGTTCACTTATCACACTGAGAGTGACCGCAGCACTTATTTCGCTCTGATTACTTCAAAGAACTCCGTGCAGAATTCGCTTTGCTTCTAGTTGGCTGCAAATTTTTGACGCACATAAGTGCACATTGATTACTTCAATCAAATAGGTGTTATCTATGCTTTGTGCTCCCTCAGCATTGAACTTTATAGAGAAAACTTTTTCCGAATAGTAGTAATTCAACACTAGAAGAGATGAATGGTGTAGGAGCGAGGAAAGGTTTTCGGCGAAAATAGTTACAAACAATCAGCCCTGTGGAGAAATGTATTTCCCATCCCCTGCCTCTGCTCTTTCCCTTCCCCATTTGTCTCTTCCTCCCCTTCCCACTCTTTCTCCACCGAGAAGAGAATTGCCTATAGATATAAAAGATCTTTTTAGCATATGTAATGTATTATCACTTTTTAACGAAACTTTTGACAGCGAAAGCCCACATTGGTCTTGTAAGGTTAACTGCAAACGGTGTTGATGAGTATTTGCATGAAGCGATGTACTTATACCGAAGTTGCAATTATTCCACGGCATCCATATGTCAGCTTCTAATCTTATGGAGTTTATATTCTCATCGATAATGCAATGATTGGGCAGGCAGCACTGGAGGCGATAAACGGCTTTAATTTGTATGGCGCATCGGGTACGAGTGCATCGGTAATTTATGTCGATATCGATGGTCATAACAGGAACCGAACCACCTTCGAAACTATTCTACCCAGAGAAAGCAATTCTAAGGTCATTTTGTTGACCACACTTTATTCACTTTTGCAATTTATGGCGTATTCTTCGGATGAATTATGGTAGGACTACGCTGGGAACGACTAGCTCGAATTTGGTTCTCGTATATAGCACGGTATAGAGCCTTGCATATTATAATGTACTACTTGTTTCTTTAATGTTGATGCTGTAAGCGACGTATTTGTCTGTTATATTCCAACTCTTTTATGGAAGATTTTTTTTTACAACTCTTTTATGGGAGATATCCTTATTCACAGTCATTTAATATTATACAGTTTGTTTGTGAGAGATATTTTTAAAAGGAATGATTGTTCTGCAAGTGGTTTTTACCCTGTTCAGCCTAGACATCATTAATATAAGTGGAGGGAGAGAAAAAAGAGAAGCGCAAAACATCCGTGCAGCACGGTCGGCTGGCTCTCCTTTTCGCTTCTGTGTGCTTGCCATGGCGATGATTAAAGGTTTCTCTGAGCCGTATCTAAAACACTTGGGGAACTAGCAGTGCCTGATGATAGCTGTTATTGTTCTCACTCTGGGGCTTGATAATAGTGCCCACCCATCAGCGCACTCAAGCTACTCTTTTTATTTCAAACTCCATCAAAATGAGGGGCAAAGAAGGATATAACCTCGTAAGCCCATGCTGCATTTCGATCTCAGCGGATGAAATATTTTGTTGCAGAACACAGACGCAGCATTGTTGCTTGCCGTTGGATGGCCAGCATTTGCGTCACATGATCCACAACTTTTCGAAAGAGCAGTCAGTAAATGTATTCGCCGTTTAGAAGGAAAATACGGAATGAAAAGGTTTGTAACTGATTTCTGTTCCTTCCTAACAGTAGATAGTGGGATGTGTTTGAAAATATTTTAGCAATAATGTGCAATGCACTTTTTGTGTTATCCAGTTTTCTTTTTTTTTTGCACAGTGCTGAATGGAAAACTGTTGTCTACGCATTTCGCGTCAAACCAAAGCCATATGCAGTGCAAGCAGATGCTGTTTGTTGGCTGTTTGTTTGTTGCACAGATACCTATTTCGTGATTTAGCACACTGCAATTTTTGACTGGTGTGAAAAAATGGCGATGAACTAGCACCTTCGAACGGAAAAAATAACACCTTGTTTTTCTGTTTATAACTTCTGGATGGCTTGTTGCTTTAGCGTCTTTGCTGAGTTTTGTAACAATAGGAGGGAGCCTCATAAATACAATAATGATGTAAGTAATCGCAGGGAAGTAAAGTGTATAGTGCCCAAACTTGATAGTCCAGCGGGCTTTGAATGATATTCGTTACAGATTCTTTCGAGATGGGTATCATACGGAGTTGGAAGACGCATCACGTCATCATTACGATGTGCACGAGACATGTCGTTTCCAGGATATCGAATGTCAATTTCCAATGTTCTTCGCATTTTTGACCATTACCTGTAAGTAATCGTTGTAAGTGGAACCGTCTTGTCATCTCTTGTAGCAGTTGGCAGCGCAATTTATTGCTGCGAATCTGTGAGGCCTCTGTAATTTGCGGTCATCTGCCCAGATTTGTGAAAACCTGCCAAAAATGATGACTAGAGTGAGTGAAATCTTGTTGAATATGGAAACGGAATCTCCTTTGCGATCGCCTTCGCAGGTTAGCAGTATTGAATAGCGCAATTGAATGATTAGACTTGCATGTGCTATCAGTTCGATAAGCCGTCAACCACGTTAACCCTAACTAAGAGTGCAGTTTAATATGCCGTCACGCCCATACACAGCAGCAGTTATTGCGATATGTAGCATGCTGACTTGTTCGATAGCTTCATTTGTATGTAGCACTTTCAAGTACGAGATTACCCGGCCACTAAGATTGCTGCTTCCGATATGAGATTGTTTGGCAAAGCGTAAATGTTGTTTGATGAATTTCAGCACAGTTGCGAGGTGATGAGCAATCAGCAAAAAAGTACTGGGATAAGCTCAAAGAACTACTTGTATCGTCCGATGATAGTGAGTCTTTCCATGTCGTTCATCAGTTGACTGTTTTCTGTTGCATTGCTCTTGTGGAGTATTGACCAGGTGAAGAAATGATCCGACAGTTTCAAGGTTGGCTCTCACCATCGGATCCCGTTTCATAGGTATGGAATGTCGCACAGGATGAACCCTTACATGAAGTGAGAGGCCGAGGGAAATCACGTTTGTGTGAGTTCTGAGCGATGAATATCTTTTTTTAACTGTGGATTTAACTGTGTTCCATTTTCGTCACCGCTCCTCAGCTATTAATCGGAGCGCCTTTTGCCAATATATGTGGTCGTAGTATATATGAAGAGTGGTGGACATGATCTTTATCAGCTTACTTATTCCAGGCCAAAAATCTCATCAAAACAAGCTTCCCTAACTTCTCTATATTGCTGAATAAGAAAGCGCTGATGATATAGTTGGTAAAAAAATTCAGGCTCGCATTTGGTACTGCCGGAGTGCTACATAATCGAAGAGGAGAACATGATCGATGAGCGCGAAAAGCCTAATTCGCAGGATTTCTACGCTGCGAGTCCTAATGAATTCGGGCATCATCTGTGGTCGAATGCTGTATACATCGTTGCACTTCTACTCAGTTAGTATGAAGTTGTATTGGCAGATGCTTCTCTCTTTTTGTTGGTGTCAACACATTGCTGTTGGTGTTGGTGTCATTGCAGTCTGCAGTTGTCCCCAGAAGGATATGTTGAGAGAAAAGAAGCAATGAATCGGAACGTTATTATTAGTCGCCTATCGGAGATTACTGAAATGTCTTTAATCATTCGTCGCACAAGCGGCGGAAACTTTTTATCGCTGATGTTCTATCATCTTTTATGTCGATTATTGCAGCCACAATTGAGTGTTTTTCATCCACGTTCAATTTCCAAGCTACTCCCCCCCGCCCCTCTCATTTGATTGAGTATCTACGAGATTAACATCGCAGTCATCGTCTGCTCTTGATATGTTTTCTTCATGAGCAACATGCATCCTTTACGTTAACATGTAACGTTTGTTCGATGCTTATCGTAAAATGGGAGTAGATAGTTCACTTCTATGCTTTCTCGCTCTGGTTCCCGAGCTTATGAGGTTGGGCCTATATAGAACTCTTGAGGCGTCTAGGCTTGCAGCTTTAAGACCAGCTTATCGCTGGAGTAATACTGGCGTTAAATTTGCAGCCGGTTTACGAACGATGAAAAATACTTGATTTTTTCACATTGTGTTGTCGTTGTAGGGAGTCAGTTGATTCATGCCAGCGACATTGACCCGATTTACCGACATTTGCCAGCCAGTCAGCGACCGTCGAACCCAAATCGGCACTCCGCATTTCAGGTAGTCGTTCCTCGAGTTGTTTACCAAAAAATACTTTATTGCTGCAGATGCAACAAATGGCAAAAATGGTTGGTTATATCAGAGTGTAATTGCCATTGCCTTCGGATTTATCATTGAAAATTCGACTGATGCAATTGATAAAACAGGGAGACTTAGAGCAGTGACAAGTTGGAGCCCTTAATTTGTTAGCATTGATACACTTGACGGTGTGGGAAGATGATAATGTGATCCACGCTGGACAGAAAAGAGATTGGCAGTCACAGCTGTCTTAAAATTTACCTCCTGATGACCTTGACGTTCAGCGGTGCAACAGTGGTAAGACATTGCTCTTGATTGCTCATGAAATTTCTGCCCTCGTGCGGGAGTTGCAAGGCATCCTCAGCAAATACTCACATTTAACTGCGCTGTGGTGGATTAATCAGGTTCCACATGGCCACATAATTTTACGCACCTGACTGTGAAGGTCTTTCGTCCATCAGTGTTTTTTATTTTTGATGTCTGTGTGACATTTCTATTTCTTTTGCAAAGATATTGTGGTGCGCTCTGCTTTCTGTGCATCTACGAATGCTAACTGCTCTTTATTGACTCAGTATAGCCTGGATGTGTAAAAAGGTTGGTCTGCTTTGAGTGTTTCATTCGAATATTTTTCGAACCATTTTGTCGGCTATGAATTCAGCAAGATCATCAAATTTATGTACTGGTGCATGTACGTATCATATGCATGCAGAATTTCCGGTCAAGGTATAAACTTCTCATAATCACAGTCGGTGAACTGCAAAAATTTTGCGAGCTTCCGTTCACGTGGCAATACATCGTCATCTCGACGATTTATCTTGTACGTCAGAGTTGAATTGTACATCAAGGTTCAATTTCAACTGCGAGTTTCCTCTTAAATTCTTGGCATCTTACTTGTCCAAACTCATGGTCATTGATCCGGTCGCACAACTGCTGCTATTCTGGATGCAAGACTACAGAAGTTATTTCATTGTGCCTCGCCCAAACTACCGCCATCGTTGGCCAAGTATCGCCATTTGATGGTCACTCAAAAAAGTTGTTAGTCGTCAGGTATTACTTGCTTCCTAGTAAGATCCTGTTGGTCATCCTGAGCAGGTACATGTTGTCCCTTTGCTCAACTGACGTATCTTTTCCACCTTCATGTTTGCCTAGGATGCCTTGCCTCCCCACATCTTTCCAACTCGTTGTGGACATTTGGACGTGGAAAAGTCAACCTGCACAAATTTAGTAGCTCAAACATGATTTGCTTCAAAGTGGGTTTCATTTATTTTGCTGTTGTGATTCACCAGTATCTGTTGCATGAGAACTTTACACTAGTGAGCTGCATCTTGCACGTCGTTTTCTAACAGTGGACATAGCAGATGTTTCGTTCAGTGATTCTTGCGACCGAACTATAGAAGGATTAGGCTTACTGCATGGGGCATCTAGTGTTGCCGTCTGCTCGCATCACCTTTTGATCCCATCGCACCCTTTGCTATCCTCGCAGTCTTCAACGTTTTTCGGACTTTATGGTAATCCCACATCCCAGCTTTCAGCACTTTTTAGTCATCCAATCTTAGATTTTTGGTTTTGTTGCAAGCTGCCGCTCAATTGTTAAGACTGAAGTATGTGGGTTTTGTGGGTCATCCGTCTCTCTCTTCCTTTCCCTCCCAACTTTTGACCTCTAGTTTTGTTATGACTCCTCCCAACTTCAGAATCAGTGAATGTTGTTGTACCACTTTATCCAGTTGCTCAACATTAGAAAGGCCAAATAAAAGTGCAATTGGTGAGTTTTATTTTGATCCTTCAACCTTTGCACTTTGCTGCACTTAACCTCACAAGTGCTGTTTTCATTGCTCACGAAATATTGCAACAACACTCTTCTGGCTGCAGATCCAAGAAGAATAATATTGTTATTGTATTGCACTGAATTCATCGATTTGACTGTTCAGCGCGACACCGACTTCTCGGATCTATCGTTTGTAAGTGACGCTTCACTTCGCATATTTCGAGCGCACTGCTTAATGCTTGCTGTGCTTGCACCACTTGCACAAACGCCTTGCTACTGTGTTTGTCTTTTATTAATTCTTGGAATAATAGTGAGAAGCAGTGTGGATTGTGCGGGAGAGGAGGGGAAACATCATAAGACAGGAACCATTTGAAATTTGCGCTTTAGTGCAGGCGATCCTGTCTATCATCTCTTCCATTCCAAAATATCGCCGCTAATATGAGAGCAGTTTGCAATGATTTCGTTATTTTTAGTGAATACTGCAAAATACTTGTTCATTACCAGTCACCGTGACCTATTTTATGGAAAACATGAAATTGCAGAGGGCAGAGGATGGAAAACTAAATGATTACTGGTAACTTGTGGACGATAGCAACTGTTCCCATGCGCATTACTGCACTTTCTTAGCTTGTTTTTCTTATATTTCCGTCTATTTGCGGCACTCTCTAAGCTTCTGCTAATCGACGATTTATTGTTTGCGTTTCAAATGGCAAGATATGTGTTCCGTTTTGCTGTTCAGTTAGGAAGAACGAGAATTCGGGAATGAAATATTCTTTAAATAATTGCCGTCAGTTTTCATGCGCGAATCTTTGAAAGTGTCGTTCGAAAGAGGGGTTTTATCATCTATTTTTTCACATAATTTTCACTTTCTCTGAAATGTGTTGCCGATACATAAAACTGCATTTTGTGGAAAACAAAGAGCACATCGCATGAGTTCCGAATTTGCGTCACAACTTCCTGGCGCGTTCTCGTGCAAAGTGGGTGGTACTGACCATTTAAAAAACATTGTTACGCTTAGGTGTTTGAACGGTAACGCGATGTATGAGGTTTGTTTTCAAGCGCGTGGTTTGATTTCCCTGTATCTATTAGTCCGCGTTATTCTTTGGTCCTTTTCTCCACGGAAAATATACTTTCGATTTCCTGACCTTTATTGACGGCACCACTTTATTTTCTTCACTTAAAATGTCTTTTGCCGGTTTTACTTCGTAAGCGAACCGATTGACGATTTTATGGTACTCTGTGTTGTAATTGATTCCAGCGATACTCACATTAAGATATAATGGTGTTGCTGCTCAAAGCTTAACGGTTATATGTCACTTGTTTATTATAGGATAGTTTTTATATTAATGTTTGAGTGCTGCCCATGTATGCATTACCGTAGAAGTTTGGCAACGGCCGATAATATGTCACTGATTCATTGTTTGCTTGAGCACCTTCGAGTAGTGGGCATAAAAGTAAGGGAGATGGTCGCAATAACAGTCTTTCCCCCTCCCCTCTTCGTCATTTCTTCCCCTTACTGTCCATTTCCCCACCTTCACTCAAAAACTTTTTGGACAGGTGATTTTGTATTGGAATTTCGTCTCCTACTCTCGTTGTTTCAATAAAGCAAATTTGCACTGCAAAGGTGAACTCGCCCGATTGTTTTCACTTTTGGTTGCTAAGGACCTTATGTTCCTTTCAGTTTCCAGTTGTTCCACTCGTAGTCGCCAATAGAGTCCCTGCTTCCACCATTGATAATTTTTCAGTGATTTCTGTTTATATCAACTTTTCGGGAACCTTCCTGTTTGTATCTCATTATTAGCTGTGACAAATGAACACTAACGCTTGCTTCTTTGCTCTTGCATTTGCTTGCAAGTTTTCAGGCCGTAGTTTTCAGTGTCTTTGTTTCAGGGCAGCATGGAGGGCAATCCCGTTGTTCAGGTAGCATTAATAGCCGAATCGAGTCGTCTTCAAATGATGCTTTCTACTTACGGTATTAGCACTCAAACGCCACACGAACTTGAACCTGTGCAGATATGGCCAAGCTGGAGGATGGTCAAGGTACAGATTAGTTTTTTGTGAGGCATGCTGCCCAAACGAATGGATCATTTGCTTTATGTATGTGCTTCTGTATGCGTTTGTATTGAATGAGAGGGACAATATAGAAGGAGGATGGAGGAATACTGAGAGTTGTCTCTGCAGTTTTGTTGCGTCTTTGTGATGGTTTGTGCTGATTCCTGTTTGCAAGTTTGTGTGATTCTCGTTTCTTCAAACTGTCACAGGGCACATATAGAATTTATGCTAGCATGGTGCTCATAGGTGAAGGAGGTGTCGAATAATCTGATGCTGCTGTTAACACAGAACTGTTTCTGCTTCTTCTTTTTTTGGAATTTGTTTTCGTTATTGAAGTGGTGGTCTTCAGGTGTTCGAGTCATTGGGCAAGAATGCCAAACTAGGTCTGGGTGGACGGCCACCACGTCCATTTGGTCCATTGAATACGAGCAAAATATTCAAGCTGTTCGGAGATACGATCCTCTGTTATCCTCTGTTGTTCGAGGTCAAGGATTTCTACATAAACGCGGATCCGGCTGTTCTCATCGACGATATCAAGGTTGGTGAAGCATTGTTGCGTTGTCATTTTGGCATGCACTCTAACATGTTCAAGTACTTAGCGGTTCAAATAAGTGTTGTGCACAGATAGAGGCTTTGATTGAGGAAAGAAATGTGAAAAACTGATTCAGTGAGCACGTTAGACGAAGGCCATCGAAGAATGTGCTTTTGCTTTAAATGATATTTTGTAAACGTTAGCTCTTGCTCTATCACTTCATTTTTTCTGTGCTTTTACAAATTTGCTGTGAAAAATCGCATTTGTGTCTTCGCATTTGTACATGTTTTTCTATTGGCAAGTCTATCCGATGGTTTCAGCTCAAGAACCACTAAAGCTGGACTTAGGGCGTCTGTTGAATAGGGTGCGGCATCCCACACTGCGGTAGCATATTTCACATTATCTTAGCAATTTCGGGGGAAGTTACATATTTAAGGGAGGAAGGAATTGCAGTTATTTTATACGTGTTGGTTTTTTTACCTGAAAGCAGCTGTGGGAAAACACTTCGATTGATGATGTTAGTAAAGTTAATTAAATCATGAAAGTATTGTTTTGCATATCGTCGGAATGTATTTTTTCACCCACTCTTATTTATTGTTCAGGTCCTATCCGTTGCAATTCAAACATGAGACAGCTTGTGAATTTAGTGTACACATAACTCTAGCTCGTGTTTTGTTGTTGATAACATCTTCCACTGTTTTTTAAAGTAGGAAAAACGCAAAATGCCCTGTCGTGTCAGCTATTCGGACAGGCATCTCTGCGTGTTCATAGACCGATCCACTTTCCGATCCACAGATGGACAATAAGCGAACGTGGTTCTGATTTCTTCTGCTTGTTATCGTAAAAGAGCGTCGTTGAAATGCTTATCCAGTAGTTCGGATCGCTCCAAAAATCGAGTTGCATTGGTTATTTTTGATGCATGTCTTGTGTTGCAGCTCGATCTCGAGTTCATATCGAAGCGGTGGAAGTTGGCAGGTCGACCAACGTTTTGTTTGGTGTTACGTGAAGAGAACGTTAGCGGCGAATATTTCAGCCATATGCTTGATCTGTTAGTGTCGATGAAAAATGGCTTCGTTAATGGTGTACGCGTTCGAATAGGTAGAGTTCACGTAAGTTTATGCTGTCGCTTTTCATGCCGCTCAAAGTTGTTAATGAAAGTAAGATCTAAGGTGTTTGATCCTAACGTTTATGAGCTTGCTTTCTTCTTTTGCTTATCCACCTCTTCTAGACCTTTTTTTCCGAAAACTGAGATCTTCGCCTGCGATCGCTTAGGTCTTTACAAATAGGGTGCGCTCTTGCATCCTTCAATCCCCCGTTGGGCTTGGGAGAGCAGAGGCGATGGGGAGAAGTGAGGGAGAACTCGTTTACGATTTTCGTCTCTTTGCTCATATAACGAAAGTTTTCTTAAACTAGACCTTTTCACGAGGCTTAAATATCGCATTGCCAGGTTTCGTCATCCTTTTTCTAGGTTTCTGATGTCCATGACGTTTGCTTTTTACAGCAACTACTGAACACTGGTTGTACGGAGCACGTCGACTTTGCGACTTCCGAGGATGCAAATGTAGCCGAGGATGCGTTTGAAGAGCTTGGAGGCAAAACTTCTCAAATGATATCGCGCATCTCGTTAAGAGATGTCGTCGAAGAAGACGTGACCAGCAGGGAGGTCGGCGAACGCCTGTTGGAATCACGCTTTCATTTAATGAAAGAGCACTGATGTTTTTTCGATGCTGATCACTCCCTTGTATGCTGGCAGAAGCAGTCTACAGAATTTTATTTCAAGGAAACTCAATCATCTCAGACAAAGAAATGAGCTTTTTGACCTGAACGATGTGCTTCATTGCTTTTTATTATTTGTCTTAGAGCGATACATATTCGTCATGATTCGAAATTTAGGGCATTACACGGTGAATTTTTCAGCAAGACTTCCTGTCGAGATCAGACCAGGAGCTCTATGAATTGGTGAAGAGACATGATGTGGATAATCTTCGTGTAGTGGCCTTCGCGAATGCTGTGCTTTGCAGGCGATATGGCAGCGAGTTTCAAGTAGAGGGAGGTGTGATACAACTAATTCATCAATTTCTCCTTTACAGTTTAGCCAGTCATTTGATAATGCGACCACTGCAAATTGAGAGGAATCGTGATTGAGCATCCTGAATGTGTTGCTGGGGTGCTCTTTCAGAGGACAAATGCAGAGTGCGCACAGTGCGATATAACCTTTCCATTCGTGTTGCTAAAGAATCAAGCGAGGAAAGTGAGGAAAGAATCTGGCTGAGATCACAATAGCAAAATTTGCGACGCACAGGCCAGACACTATATAGTGTTGTCATGATTAATTAGCAGCCGTTCGAGAAGATGTTAGTGAAATGCCGTTATCTCCTCTATTCATGCAGGTCTCCCACTTTTTGCAAGTAACAGTTCATCTTGACCTATAGTGCGACGAGCTGTCATTACACTTTTCTGCGCTGGAGATTCCTTTCTGAATGTTGGGATTTTCACTAAACCTCGAAAACCGTTTAGAAACTCTTGCAACACGTATGGAGCGGGTATACCGTCAGGCGTGTGCGTGGCGTTTGTGGTGGCTGGTTCGTTTCTGTGCTGCAAAACTCCGCAAGACAATGAACTCGCTTGCTCCGGGCATCACAGACATGCTCGTTCGAGGCAAACAGGTCCGTTAAATGTTTGTTTTTGCTGTTTAAATTGAGCTTGACTATAATTGTTGTTGGTGCGTCCGCTGTGATGCTGCCCAGCAGCAATTGAGTGAAATCGCTGATTTTATACAGAAGTCATTGAAATTTCCGGGTACGAAAAGAAACAGTACGAGATGTGGTATACGGGCGTGAAAAACATCTAAGATACGAGGGTTTAGATATTCTTGATTTTGATGGCCAGTGAAAATCTCTGTCCGCAGGCATGGACGAACCTGCTACCGCGGACGTTTCCACAGGCCCTCATTTCCTGGCAAAGAAAAGGCAGGAAACGAGGCCAGTGAAGACATCCAGTACCATAGTGGTAGAGCGATCGCATGGCAAGCGAGAGGTCTCGGTGTCGTCCCCGCCCGCGGGCGAAGGTTTTCATTAGTCATCAAAAACAGATGTGTAAGACTATCTCAGTCGCAACCGGACTTATGGAGGCTACAACATGCCTATTACGAGTGAGGTGCGAGGGTTTTAAAAGGTCTACACTTTTATGGGCTAATAAAGCAACAGCCTGTGCCAACGCCGGCTACAACTACAGTGATGGCAGTGGTGTATGAACTCTGTGGTGTGCGTTTTGCAAATGCAGTGGGAAATGTACCGCATTTGTGATATGGTACTTGTGTATGCACTACACAAACAGCTAGTCTGATATGGCATATTGTGCCGTTGTTTCTGGAAAGTCCAGCGGTACTGTGCTTTATTATATCTGCGGAGGAGCACTGAACGTGTACCGTGCCGAACTTCCTAACGCAAAAAAAAACAGTCGAGTACTTGCACATGTTTATGAGGTAATGACACGTGAGTGTTTGAAACATTTCTAGCATTGCGATGTAATTGGTAAAAGAGGTTAACTGGAATTCTCATATATATTACACTTGTTACCGCAAGATAAAAAAGAGGCGTTGGATTCAGAAGAAACCATGAGTAAACTGTGTCAGTTAAACAAAACCTCAGCCATAAAGTAGCGGAAACACCAGTGATAAAGCAGGCATGCACAAAGACACATCGGGAAAAACTTTTTTGTGACTCTGAAAATGATCTCAGTGCTGCACTACAGTTGGTCGTTTGAAAAAGGAGATGCGGAATATTTTGTTGCCCCATTCAGTTTCATTTAGCTCTGAATAGCATTATGAAAATACAAGTACTTTACTAGAACGGGACAGGGGGGATTCATCTGCTGGACTGGTTAAAGAAGANCTTTCAATAATCTTGTCTTCGACAAATCTGAAATGCCTCTGATTATTGAAAGCATCTGGCTCAAGTTATCACATTGATCACATTGAACAGCTGTGATTTTATCGATTTCGTCGTTGTCTCCATCGATGCAGCTGGCAATTTTCCCATCTTTCTCGATGGAAAAGTTGCCAGCTGCATCGATGGAGACAACGACGAAATCGATAAAATCACAGCTGTTCAATGTGATCAATGTGATAACTTGAGCCAGATGCTTTCAATAATCAGAGGCATTTCAGATTTGTCGAAGACAAGATTATTGAAAGCATCTGGCTCAAGTTATAGATATGGAAAGTGGCGGAGGATTAGCTGGTAGATTTTCATGAAAGAGCTGCGCAGTTGCCATGCTTTTTCCAGTCAGAAGCTCGGTAGGAAGATGTGCCTCTTTCATTCATTGAGCTGATAATTTGCGAGAGGACTTACGTATTCCCCATAAAAAGCATGATGCATGAGTTGATCTTGACCATAGAGTGAACGCACTTTCATTGTAACGTTTAGTCGTTTCTTTGTGTAAAACGCTCATTTACCCTGCATGCTATTTACAAACTTGCTGCCCTACTCTGTACGAGATCCGTTGTTTCAAAAGTAGGGGGAATAAAGTTGCTGCAAAATCGAAGAGAGCTGAAATCCTCCAGGACATGGCAATGTAGAGGAATCAGAGTCTATGCTGATGCCCAGATTTGAATACTAGAGGTATATTTATTACGAAGTAATGTGTGAAATTAAGGTCGGCATACTATCTAGAAAATATTTCTTATTAGCCTGGAGAAACGAGAAGCATGCTTTTTCAAAGTGATGCCTTCTTTTAGTTTCATGGCAATATCAAGGATTGAAGATCGCATCGGCAGATGTCTCGTTGTTCAAAAAGACCGCGATTTGTTGTTTGCTTGATGGAATTGCCATTTCATATTGAAGGTGTTATTTTGCTCAGGTGACGTTGGGTGTGCGTGGATGTCGTGAAGTGACCGTCTCGTCACCGATGACACCAGATGAAATAACGGCTATTTTATTCAGTTCATGTCCCGACTATGAACCACAGGCAGCCGTTTTGCAGCAGGAACTGATCATAGCGTGCTCTGATCTGGTGAGTTCACTCACTCACCTTTTTTTTTCTGAATTAAATTATTTACCTTCAGGTTTAAGGACCTCAAATGCTTCCGGTAGTTTGTGCCACTATTTTTAGAAATGAAGGGTGGAATGGGTATGTATAAATGCAGAAAACTTCTCATTCATGAGTAGTACACTGAGATCGGACATGTCGTGTTTTTCTTTACTGATATGTAAGGCCGTGATATATTCAAACGACAGCATTACTGATTTCTCGTCCAATGTTTCTTAATCGGGAGCGTACTCAGTGGGGAGGGTGGTTTCTGAAATTTTTCTCGAAGAAAAAGAATCAGAAGGCAACCATAGCCGTCGAAAAATTGGTTATTATAAGAGAAGTGTTTGCGGGAAGTCGAAGCAGAAACTTCGAAGAAGTAATTGAAGATCACTATCTGAGGCGTCTTCCATCGCCGTCACAAAACTTTCCCATTCCGCCCTCCCCCCTTCCCTTCCCTCTGCCTCAAACAATGCGTTTTTTTCTCGAGGGAATCCAACATTGTTGGTGAAATTTCTGCAGTTCATGTACTGCGTGCTTCACTGGAGGGGTTTTGCAAACATTCATTCTGTCATTCTGGAATTAAGGTAACAGAATGTGATATCTGAAGGGACTAAGAGCCGGATATATTTCAAGATATGTAAAAAGCCATACGCATTCGACGGTGTTTTGACGATTCGTCTTTCGTGGCTCGCTGACGCCATATCGCTTATGCTGGATTACTTGCAAAGCGCCAAGGCTGGAGATAGGAGTCCACATTCTCGACGCTTCCCACCCACTACTCCAACTAGAATCGGATTGCTCCCAAGTCGGTTTCCTTTTTGTGTAGCTTTTCCTGCCTGTTGGAAATTTTGCTGCAGTGAGACGGCGCTCCAAAATTATTGATATACGAATGTTTCTTATTCATCCCTCTTTTTCCCCTGAAAGTAGGAGTGCAGGTTGCATGGCCTTTACAGGTTGCGCTCGATTGCCAGATGTAAATTGCTGTGTCACTGCAACGTCTGCTCCTCAAAAAGTTATGAATGTTCGAGCTTTGTTCAGCTTAAAAACTTCAGCCATAAACAGTTGTGTCGCTTCAGAATGGATGATGCTTAGGCTTAGGTGGAGATTTATAAACCTATCTTTTAAAGAGTTCAAACAAGAGACGCATGTCTATGATCTGTCTCCAACCGAAGTCAAGGATGTTGTCGCGGCATTGCTTACCAGAAAGAACTGGCATCTATTGTGAGTTCTTTTTTATGCTTTCGCTTTTTTTCACTCTTATTAGCTGAATTTTTTATGCCACGTAAAAGATAAGCAGAACTGCACTAGATTGGTCAAAATACCGCCGTTTTATCAAACAGTGACCAGCGTCCCTTTTTTGGCTCTGTAAAAATAACGTGAAGAGCGAGGGCTTGCTGCTTCGCTTCTTTCCGTTTCCACTTGCTTTCTGTGCTGTTTGCTTCTCATTTACCCACTTTCTGGATCGCATGAACTGCATTCGGCAGAATGGAAGTTAGCCCTTCAGCTGGAAAGGAATTGTCCACTTTGCAAATGAGAACACTTTGCTTACTTTATGTTATCTTCACGAAGGATACTTGATAGCATAGTGAGATGTTTCTTGCGCTTAGAGGAGTAAAGAATTCGAACGATATCCGTCCGAGGATCCTTTCTTCGAGTGGACGAATCCATCTTAAGTGACTTCGGCTATAAAACCCGTGCATTTAAGAACGCCACTACAATCGCGTCGTCTGAACGGTTCGCTGAATCGCGTACCAACGAATCTCTACGATAGCGTTTGGAAAATCTTGGAACGTACGGAGGGAGGATTGGTGATCGCTGGTCACTATTTACCTCAGGTTACTGTTTTTAAAATTCGAAACCACTTCTTAGCAAAATACATGGTTCAGCACTTGTGTAAACTGTTGCTCTAAGAATTACCTTTCAAAAGGCTTCAAAAGCCTAAAGTTCAGCTACCAAACTGTTGCTAAATTTACTCGGTAATTTCCATTATGTTTCGAGAAGAACGGTGTTATTAAGTTTTTGTCGCTCAGCAGCCCTCCGTGATGGAAGTGAAGGTGATGTTATCCAACGCTGCTATGTCGTCATAGGATATTCAATGTGTTCTTCATCTGCGTGCTGTGGAAACAAAAAGGCCTGAATTTGATGGTCTGATTTATGTGTAGTTGAACACTCTTGATGACATTCGATCAGGTTTTTCAGACAATTTTTCATGAGAACCATATTTCGTTTTCAGCAGCCCACTTTAAGCGATATGACGCAATTTGAGTTGACGTTCGCGTATAAGATTGAGTCAATGATGAGTGTAATCGCACATCCCGAATATCGTCAAGTGTTGGTCGAAGTATGTCACTTTTCTTTCTTTCACCCTTGAGTGTCTTCGTAAAGAAACTTACTGGACGAATGTTTTGCATTGTTCGCGCTCGCTGCGCTCTTTGCACTGTTGAAATGATGCACATTAATCTTCGTTTTCTTCGACGATGTTGTGGGGATGTGAGGCGCATGAGGTACTGAATCGCCGACTGTCCTCCACCAAGCTTTTTTACATTTCGCTATAATCTGAACTAGTTGTCTTTTTTATGAGGTAGGCAGAGAGCATCTTGAAAGGAGCGGTCGAGGGAAGAGATCCTTTGATTGTTTGCTATCATATAAGTGATTCGGTCGACCGACGGTGGGATGAGGTAGTTGAATCGTTACTGAGTGCATTTTGGAGGACCGTAGAGGACATCAGACCAAATAAATCTCAGAACAACAACTACTTCATAATATAATAGTGTAGGTGATTGTGCATACATGCATCATTGTTTTTTGTTATCATTGCTACAGTTATTTTTTATTTTTGTGTAATGGTCTCATTTCGCAAAAATTATTTTCATGCAGTTGCTGTGTATCGTTGCGGTGATTCTCGAGAGAAATCGCGAGTTGCTATTCACTGGCAAACTTGACTGTGATCGTGTAAGTTCCTCAGTATTATGCAACTCTTCTTAGATTCGGTATCTGAATGAAGCAATTCCGATCACTGATGTCATGCAGCCACTCAGTAATATCGCACTCATTCCTCGAAATGATTACTTCATTGTCTGGTACCAATTTTATTAAATGAGGTGGGGATATAAAATCCGATATTGAGCTCGAAAATCGCGAATTCCATTTGATGAGGGGAATTCCTCACCTTTTATTGAATATTCTACACCTTATATGTCTCATAATCCGCCTGCTTTGCTTTGAATAGCAGTGCCATATTTTTGACGTTTGGATTGGTTGAACTCGTAGATGGTAAATTTTCCAGTTGTTTCCTTCTGGGGTGTTTGGTTGTAGATACCTTAGTTTTCTCGTTCTGATGAGTACAGGACAATTGCAGTTAGTGCACACAGCATTTTGCCGATATTGTGAGGAGCAGGGGATCAATGATCGCAACGATATGACTCCGTTCTATCAACTCGATGACTCCGATTTGACGGCTCGGTCTACGGCCAATTATCTTGTTCGGGCATGTGTTTAAACGTTAATTTATTTCTGCTCGGAATATATTAGCCTGATTTAGATGTTGCCGCACATTGCCATACACTTTCGGAAGTCCGTTCCATCCGGTGGTATCGTTGAGAGGAGGGGAGGCATCACAACAGTCTCCGCTTTTGAGTGTCGATTAGTGGTGCCATTATATCAAAATTTTCGGTACAATATTGTACTTATGCTTCTCCGTCAAACATGGTATAACACTGCATTTCTACCATTTATTCAAATATATAGTGTGCTATTCAGTATAGCGCGCAATTTCGGTGCAGTACTGTATCACGTATTTTGGCTCCAAATGTACAGTCTACTGGATTGTACTGCATTTTTTTGCCTTGGGTTTTTCCTCATATACATGATTAGGCGTGGTGGAGTCGTATTATTAATCAGTTGAACGAACAAAAGCCGTCATAATAGTGCGATCACTGACTGAAAAGATTCAAAGAGTTACTGAAATATGGTTCAGAATATAATCAGTGTTTTCTTTATCAAAAACGATATGGGTGGGATCGTCTATGGGCTGAGTTCGCGGAGACCAATTGTTCACGCATATTTTGTGCCTGTCGAAACTTCGGGATCCTTCTGCCGAATCTTTTGATCAAGTAGACGGTCATCATCAATTTTCACAGGTAGACAACTTCCAACTGAAAATAGCAGATTTCCGAAAGCATACAACAACGTAGGAAGAAAACATTATGTCAAGGGTCGAAATCAAAAAGGGTTGAAACGACGAGGTTATTTAACCTAATGGGCCGTACTAGCATGAATTATAAAAAGTGGGGAATGTACCGCAGAACAGAAAGCGAAGTTGGAAAGAAAGAAGTCGGAAGGAACGCAGAACATTTTTTTCGTAACGGTACATATGCCAGCCCTTAAGCAAATGTGTTCGCGAATCACGTTTCTTTGAAGAGGCAGGAGGAGATGAAGTTCGTTCCCCTCCTCCACCACATGCTTTGTGTGCACAAATCTATTAGGACTTCTGCCGATTTTCAGAAATGCTCTATAAGCTAGCAACCACTACTGAACCGTTCAAATTAAATTCAACCCGAACCTTGAGTCGTTCAGCCGTTGGCTGTGTTGTCCAGAAATTCCGTATGGCATGTGCTATTGCACCAACTTCACTAAGACATCCGGCTACTTCGGACCACCTGCCATCACCAGCTGCAGTGTATGAGACGTACAGCCCAGTCTTTTTGGAAGTCGCATACCGAGCCCAACTTTTCTATCGGTCTTCTCGAAATCATCAATTTGATCCTGATCGGATTCAACATGTCGTCGTCAGAGC
The DNA here is from genome assembly GCA_022844705.1 of Toxascaris leonina. Taxonomy (NCBI): domain Eukaryota; kingdom Metazoa; phylum Nematoda; class Chromadorea; order Rhabditida; family Ascarididae; genus Toxascaris; species Toxascaris leonina. Next base: position 252,901 of record JAARMF010000015.1, on the reverse strand, counting down.
GGAAAGCTGCATCATTATCCTCGTCACCTGAGCTATTTATTGCAGCTGTCTCTTTACAAGTATGTTTCCTGTTCCGGCGTGCAGTAAGTACCTCGTACTCATTTTCAAAAATGCAGCCCATGTTTGCGACCAAATCACCATCGGATGTTGACGGCTCATCGATGACCGCGCTGTCCAGGATTTCAAGACAGGCTTCTCCAGCCCCCTGCACATCAGGATGTCCGTGTCACTTCTTCAAACCCAGAAATTCATTTTTGGCAAATCCATCCGCAACGCAATGGATCGTTACTGAAAAAAATATATTTTTGATAGACCGCCTGCTCCGAATGTCAGCAGCGACAGACGGTCCGAAGTCGGATTTTCTGGAAGGTCCTCGTTGAAATCCTCCCTTAGAAGTTGAATTCATTTGTTCGCATGGAATATAAAGTAATCCACTTAAATCTCCCATAAAAGATGAAGCCACAAAAATTTTGAATATGAGAAAAAGAAGTGCATGTTCAAAAATCACTTGAGCCACTGGAAAGTCAAACTTGAAATATAGTACAGTTACTCACTCATATTGACGTTGTCGGGCGTCTGCGATAAAAAATCCAGCCCCAGGCTTTGGAATAAATAGTTCGTTCCATACAGCAGACGATAGCGTCACCAAAGGCTTATACTTGAGGCTTCAGAAGCGTGCGAGCACTTTCACGAGACTTTTCAGTTGAAGTACGTTTTAAGCATAAGTACATCAAGGAAATGGTACAGCGTATTTTTACTTGGTCCAAAAAATCGGCACAGCTCTATTCATCTAACGCCTTCAAAAAACCAGACTATATTGCACTTGTATTCTACTTGCGAATTTTAATTTGGCACGATACTGCACTATACGAGGTATTGGTACAAGTGCAGTACAGAAAGTATAATACCATTTGGCACAATGGCATCACTCGTGTCAATACGCCGAGAGGACGGTGGGGATCATCACGGTAATTAAGCGAATTGTGGAGATGTGCATATTTCGCAATCACATCTGAAATTCAATTCGGTTGCTATGCTGCATATCTGTTGTAAATGCAAGGGCACCTGAACGTATGAAATGCTTTTCTTCCAGGAAAAACTGGTCTGTATTGGCTTAACGTCACAGGCGCTTTCGATTGCTTTTTATTTTTCTTGTGGTTGTGAAAGCGAGTGTTCAAACGTCCTGGCAGGATTTTTGTTGCACCGTTGATTCGAATCTGAACTGAAGTTCGCTGACGAACGTGGCACTGGAAACCAGGACATGACAGCGAACTTTATTCCGAAGGCCCCTCGCAACTGAACAAAATGGCAAGCGGGCTACAGGAAAGCAGAGAAAATTCTCGCGTAGCTATGCAAATTTGGGACCACTCAAGGCGTGGGCAACCTCTGCAACACTTTCTTAAGTAGGCAGCAATACCTGTCAAAAATCTAGTCTTTTCGTGATCTCTCGGTTATTTCTTGTTGTTTGTTCCGAAAGGGATGTAAGTGCGAACTGAGGTGTTTTTTATTTCTGTTCTTTGTCTCAGTTGTGGTGTTGTTCCAGACAGTTATCGACGTGCTGCTGAGAGGGGCGACAACGGGCAGACGTAAACTGAGCACTTTCATGCCTTCCGACAAACTCTCAACGACCGACCGTCCCGATGAGCAGATTAACTCTTGCATTATATCTTGATGAGTTTATATGATGCTAGCTTGTTCCATTCGATTTCATCTAGTATTTGCTAGATCGGTCGCTGCAATCAAGGTTACGGCGTTTAGTTTGTCCATTTTGTAATATTCTTTTCGAACTTTTCTTTTTGAACACGTTTGTGTTGTCCTGCATTTGTTGTTAAGGTTGCTCAGCTGTTCTTCTACCCCATCTCGTTTCCTCACGGAATGTGCGAACTGAATTAATTTGGTAGTTTTGCCATGTGAGAGAAAAGGTTTGTGGCCAGAGGTGGGGACTGTCGCAGGTTTTGCCAATACCGGATCATTTTTCATGGTCATAAGGTTTTGTCATTTGGGATGCGCAGAAGTCTGCTTATCTAAAGCAAACCAATGAAAACTGTTCTTACTGAGACTTTCGGGATGGGTGTTGCATAATCATCTCGGGAATTAGTAGGTTCTTCTCATTCTACAGGCTTCTTCATATTGCTTCGAGGGCAAAAGGAGTTTTGCGATCTGTTATTATTTGTACAAATGAAATCATCGTGTAAGAACAATTGCACTTGGAATACGCAAGATTTTAAAATGCTAGAATAGCGAAGACTGAGTCAGTACTTGAACGGGCAGAATGAAGTAAAATGATGGAAGCAGTGAGCCTAACATAAGTAAACACCAGATAGCCATATGATGGAAGCACCAGATAGCCATAGGTTATCTGTAATCTTCTTGTAGGATTATAATTGCTGGAAAGTGTGGAGACTGTGAAAACGCCACTAGCAGAGGAAGGGGGATTTAAAGGCGAATGTTGTCGTCTTGTGTCATAGAATAGAGTTCATAACGATGACAGCATTTTCAGCCATGAAGGAAACGATCCTTAACCAAAAAAGTTTTGCTTCTATTAAAGCACGTAAGATTCTTGGTTAGCTACATAAAAAGCTTCGCGGGCCAGCGTCGCTACCAGTTTGTGTGGTTCATTCAAAACCAAAAGGATTTAGACTGATAGCAAAGCGATTTTGTTACTGAAGTTAGGAATTTTCGTCACTTTAGCTCAGTCACCGTTGCTCACGTTGCGTATAAGCCTTTGTACTTAGCCATATTTTCCATGATGGATTAATGTGCCATTTATATACATCGTAATGTCTTCTTTATTGTACGTTGTTCCTAGATTATTTTAATTGTGCGGTGTTATGTATAGAATTGGAGCTTTATCGGAATGTTCCGGTCGAAAAATTGACGCTTCGTCGGTCATTAGACGCGTTTGAGTGCTTAAACGGCGTTTGGGTGTTTATTTGCAAACCATACCTGCTCGTTGATGATGTTCAGTTTCTGTTATTGTATAGGATTGTATTTGATTCGTTAGTGGTTTCACATTTAGAGGCGCAGTTATGTAATAAAATGAGGGCAGTTTCTGGATCTGTACCATACACCATACTTGACCTTTGGAAACGCCGTTCGTTTTTTTCACATATTTCGGACACAGTTGTCACATAGGGCAAGGAGTTTGCTCGGACCCCAATCCTCATCTTGATTTAGCAACCTTAGGCAATGTAACAGCAAATCGTCATCAGGCAAAACCAGTTCTGCGCACTGTCTTTCGTGTTCTGTATGTTCGGGAACTACAAAGTGAACGTAATTCGTGCGCGACCGTACTAAAAGCTTCGTTGCAGATAAGAGATCCCATTGTAGTGCTAGCGTATCCACAGCGATAACGTTCTGAAGTCGGGCTTTCAAAATGTCTTTCTTGATCGCCCATTTGATTGGTCAAGATAGTGTAGCATTGGGGAGCGAATTGGAGAGGGGGGGGGGGGGAGGGGGGGGACTTTATTCAAATAACGCCAGTGCTCGAGGATGGCTCTTGCACCTGTCGTAACAGTTCATGAGTTCTTCGTCTGAGCCGTTCCGGTGTCGAAAGGGTGATAGCTTCAGCAAGGTGAATGGACGATGTTATTCGTGGACGCGTGAGAGACTACTGTAGTTTTATTCGCAGAGTTGAACGTGTCTATTATTAAACAGTCGGCAGGACGCACAATGCCTCTTTTACGGAAGGTGACTGATCGGTATAGCTCGTGGTTAGGTAGTATGACTTCAGGAGGGTTATTTGGTAACTGCAGCATCGTTGCGACAGATGATGTGCACGTTCCTGAACGCTTCGGGAAGACAAATTTTCTGCTTTTAATGCATTCAGCAGTCGCACCGATCGTCAGGCGATGTTTCTTCATTGCTGGTTTATCCTCGGCGACCGTCATAGAAAATCTCAACTGGCGCATTGACGTCAAAAAATATAGCGAGAAAGGCTGCGAAGACACTATGTAAGAGTGCGATGTCGAAACACAAAGGTTTATTTTGACCTTCGATCGTCACAGTTCACAGTACTTTTATAGCGCAAGTGTGAATCATAACATCGAAAAATTTGAGAGAAGAGAGCGAAAATAGCGCTACAGCATTACCAAGTTGTCTTTGAAGCTTGCTATTTGAGAGACCTTCTGCGGAAATTTCCACTATGGGCACTTTCTCAAGCGGAAAAGCAAGACATTGCAACAAGATTAGAGGCAGCAAAATATTGAGATATTTGAAGCATTTTTTGGGCACTTCTATGCAAATATGAAGTTTAAGTCTTGGAAAGCAAAGTCGAAAAGCATCGGCAGACAGTTGCTGACGTGAGGCTGCATTGATGACGTGGTCGCAGCGCGCATCGTACGTCATTATCGAACGACTGTCTGGAAAGGTGGAAGTACGTCATTGTCACGTTGGGGAGGCTCGAGAGCGGCTTATTTGCTATCACGTTCGGTTTTTCACGTGTGTTTGGATGGTGGTGACGGAATGTTGGTTGAGGTTAATGCCATCTTTTGCACAGCGGTTTTTCATACGATCTGCTGTCGATCCCGAGTGTTGTTAATAATGTGTGTGGTAAGACCTGAGATAGTTTGAATGGGTTGAACTTTTCCATCGCAACAATTTTCTCACTTTATGATCTTTCTCTAATGACGTTAGTGCTGTTTTCATTCACGCAATATGGAGTACACAATAGCAGACGAAAAATGTTGGTCAGTGTTGTGTGAGTAATGCTGGGACTGGTCGATGACAACTGCCCACACCCGAAGTTAAGGCAACTCGGAGCTGTGAGACGATGGGCGATGGCTGAGCCGAATAGTTTGAGGTAGTGAGTTGTGACGTCGGACGACAAGGACAGTAGAGCTACGGCGGAAATCGAGGTGGCGCGAGACCACGGAAGGTGGGGAGGTTGGCAACATGAAAGGCAACGAGCGATGTGGGAGCAGTCTTTTTTTCCGATGATGATCGCAGGAGTTCTGGCTAGCCGGTCAGAGATGCTCAATTACAACAATTGCTGGAAGATCGACTTCGATCCTTCTGAACTTCCTTAACAGATCGCATGCCACTGAGAACAGCGCCAAGGCATTTTCTTTACTTGAAACGAAGATACGAGTGGAGTTAAATGAAAGGCTGGTGTCACCGGGATGTAGAACTCGTTTGCATCACTTTCACTCTTCTGTCATTCCCCTCTCATTCGTGCTGATCGCCCATTTACAACGCACTCAACGAATATATGCACTGACTTGTTGCGATTCAGGCAGTTTTCGCCGTTCAGTATTTCTGAACCTTCACATAAATACAGGCGACTCAAGTTTTCTAATGCACAGGAGCGTCAAGATGTCAGGAGCGAATAAGGAGGCCGGTTGTTACGATGTTGAACGTATCGTTGGATACCGCAAGAGCGAGAGAATGATGCGAGACGAATATCTTGTGAAGTGGGAAGGATGCGAAGAGTATACGTTTGAGCCAGTCTATCACCTGGTTAGTTTCTCAGTGCTTTTCAAAGCTGTTGGTTGCTTTTCCTTCTAATCTGATTTTCCTACCTTCTTAAACGACTTAATTTTATTATCACTATCGTCACACTTTTACTGCTGTTTTAGCGATAAAGAAGACATGTCGGGCATGTGAGGTTCAACGAAATAGTCTCGACTTTATAGAGAGCCACCTTGTGTAGACAATTGGTGGGCACGTTTGATGCCACAAAAGCAAACGGTACTGCCCTGTTCTAGACACAGATTGGGAAGAGAATTCCGTTCATAGAAGAGAAGCTGAAACCGATCAGATTTTCGTGAGCGATATAGTGGAGCGAGAAGGGCCCATCGATCTTATCACCTGAAAGACTATTATTTCATATCACAGTACGACGTCGAGAAGCACTTATCGCTCTTCAGCTGGCTCCGGAAATTTTGGAACGGGATTAGTAATTAGGTCCTGCGGCTGACTGTAATTTGATACAGTAACGCCTTACGAGTTTCATCACGTTATCGGAAAGTTGCCATTTATAGGTCACATGGGCAAGATGTCGTATTATGGTTATTTTGAGTGCCATCTGCGTTTCATCAATCTGCTTCTGTAGTCTTTAAAATCAGTGTTGGTTATCGCGGCGTTAGAAGCTGTCCTGATCTTTACTGTCGCCAACACTATGTGGGGTTATCGGTGAAAGTCTTTACGGTTCTTTGCTGCAGCACTGGTGCTTTCATAGTAGCTGGATCACATCATTCGTAATACACTTCCATCCACTGCTGGAGGACTATATTCCTGCTGGAGGACTATATTCCTGCAAGACCACCATTTTTATTTTCAGACCTGCAGATTCTCGAATTGTTTACAGCCATCAGTAACCAATCCACCATAGACATCACTAGCACAAATCACGAGCAAAGTTTGCCCGTAACTCTTATTGGATAAAGTTTACTTGTTGTAAGCAACTGCACTCGTTATTTGCTGATTGCTCAGGATTTGTTCTAAGCAGCAAATAATGAGATATTTACATGCTTCCGAAGTAGCTGTAAGAATTTGTTGACGCGACCTATCCAACATCTGAAGACGAGTGACATGTGGTACGGAGGAGCCTGAGTCAGAAAGGCGGAAACCAAAGCTTGGAGCAGTGTTGTTTGCTTACTGACAACAAGTAACTAAGAACTGAAAAGATATAATGTCTGTCGCACGCTTTCTCGCTTCTTTCAGCACAGCGGAACAAGCGAGGGAAATCTGGGCAGAAATTTTTCACGTTTCCCCTCTGTTTGGACTTGGGGACCAGGTTGAGGAGCTGCCGGGTCAATGATTCAGCAATGCCCTTAGTGCACATTTCAGTATACCAGTATCATGCAACTCTAATCCAAGGAAAAAGGCCCAAGTGATGGGCTGAGGGCCAAGAATGCGACACGCGCTGTAGTTTTCGTCCTGCTGCTGGAAATGAAAAAGTAAGTATTTCCGATCAGTCGACTGTATCAAAAGATGCACTGTGACAACGATGGGTGCAGCATCATGGAAGGGGCAGTGTCAACATAGATGTCAGGATAGAACATGTATACTGCTTAGGCGTCCATATGACAATTTTAGCACGGATGATGGGCAACTGCGAATCAACCTCTCTGATATTATTTCGTGTGTTGTTAAGTATAGGTTGCGTCGAATTTTTGCAGAACGGCTGTCGAAAAAAGGTCTCTGAATTCCACGATCGGATTTTAAAGTCGGCAGGAGTGCAGTAAGTTTCACTTCGATGTTGTGTGTTCTTTTGCTGTTCCAATAATTACCTCTAAAACGTGGTTGTAAGAGGGGCAGATCATCCAACAAGAAGTCCTGCGGGCGAGCCAGCTTTATTTGAAACCGCTTCTAAGAAGAAATTTTCCGCAGACTTTGACCATCGTATTGTGTTCGATATCTCTCTCTACCGTAGAAAGATTTATCGGCTGGTTTACATCTGTATTAATTTTATACCACAATATTTCCGAAACGGTTAAAAGCTGGTATTCGTTTGGCTCTTTCTCCACTGATCAACCCTTTGCGCTTTTTTGGGCTCCCTTATATAAGATTTTGCTTTCGTTTTTCTATGAATTGTTGAATCTGCGATGAATTTCTTCCTTTGGAATACTTTAGGTTAGAGCCGACGATGGGAAAGGCGCAGGATTTTGATTCAGGATCAGATCTGATACTTCCACCAGAAGCCAAGGAAAAGATGAATATTTTGAAAAGATGTACGTTGTTTATACCTTCGTAGCTTTTGAAGCAAAAAGTCCGACGTTGTTCTTAAAATGATTCCCAAGTGGCTGAATGAATGAAGTTGTCTTCAATATTCTTTCTGAGTACCAACGCAAATTCATGCTTGGGAAGTAGTGCGAGCTGCGAGCTGCGAGGTAGCACAGAATTTTAAGCGGCTGCCATTCGTACCCTCAAACATCATCAGTTCGACATTCCTATACCTTTCGAGGAATGATATTACTGAACTGTATGATGGATATGGTCGGAAGTCGTAATCTGTGAGGACACTTGAGACAACTTTCCTCAGAATAACTTGCATATTACTAACTTTTCAGTATCATATAGGATTGTTGTGGCCCCTGTTGTAGTCGTCGTAATTTGATTAAGAGTTCGATATACGCATTCCAGTGTATCCATTGAACGACGAATGTGGGATTGCAAAGGGATGGAAAGTCAGCAAGATCCTCGGGGCGCAGGTATGAATTAAAGAATTCTGGTTATTCTTTCAGACTTGTTTGAGGATCACATTAAGGAAACGCAGAGAGGCTGTGGTTTAAGAAAGCGCGTCAAAATCGCATTCGTTGGCATCGTTCTTGCACGCAACTTTTGCCTCGAACTTTTCCCTGTCGTTGGAAATTTTAGTTGCTTGACAGCTTGGCACTGGCTAAGCGGTGAAATCACGAAGGACTCGACTGGCGTAGAGCTCATGAACATTCCTTTGACGGTATTACCTTGCCCAGCTCGGCTGCAAAAGTCAGCGGCGTGCCCATCCCAGTTCAGAAATTTTGTTGACTTCGGAATAAGGAGGGAAGGCACGACTAAATCAGTGTTTAGTAGCTTAATATTTCGTACATCGGAAAAAGCTCTTAAACGGCGACTGGACGCCACTGGCCGCCGACGCCTCATCCCCTCTCTGTATGTTTTAAGAGTGCAGCGCTGGAGTATGGGGACGTTTTCGGCTACAACTCTTTCTATTTCTTTCTGCGTATTGCCGGAGGAAGTTCGATGTTTCGTGTTCACGGAATGCTTCAGCGATGCGATGCCCCTTCTCGTCGCCAAATCAGTCTCTTTAGATGCATAAATGTTTTAGTTATGAGTGCTTAAAGCATCTTTTGATAAAGGTGTGGACTGTTGATCGGTTGGACTAACCGATCGATTAAAATCGGTGGATCGAGCGTTTGAGAGCGACCGGTTACTGCATTACACCGACCATCAGTGCACCAAACTTTGTTATGTTGTAACGTTTTATATCTAAAGTAGTTGTTGGTTTTCGCTATACGACACTATTCTTTGCATATAGGTGCAGTTCTACGGTTGCTTGGCTTTGGCCACTCGGGAAGTTGGCTTCGGCTAAGAGCTTTCCATTTTGGATTTTTTAGTTGCATAATAAGCCGTACACCTATCTTGTGCAATACAAAGATCACAAGCAGCTCGAGCATATCGATGTCGATTACGTAAACGACAAATGTCCAGAGGTACTCGCTGATGTTTTGTTTATTGGGTGTACACATTCGAAATAGGTACTGACATATTCAAATTCATAGCGGTTAGTAGCAACATGTGACGAATACTAGTGTGAATAATATGAAAGTTTTTCCTTTTAAAGGAACTACGAATAACCGTACCTCAGCTTCATCCACATCGGTAATTTCCAAACTGCACCGTGGATGTCAGTGAGTGGGCACTTAGTAATCGATTGGAAAGGAAAACTGGGACACGGGATTTTTGGGCACTTCTGCTGTTGAAGACGTCACTCATCGGTGAAAAATTTCCATTTTCGGATTTTGTACGGAGCGATTTGATAAGTCTGTTTTGCACGGTAGCTTTGTGCCCTCGTTTTGCATAAGCGGCATGCAATTTTAGGCCCTCGATCAATGAACGAGATATCCCTTCAGCAAATTCGTGCATACATGCGAGACTATGAGTAAAATATGACAACGGGTCGAATATGAGTGGGATGACACCCTAACGAATGACATTGGGTGACTGTGCAAACAGAACTTGGTTTTATGGCTTGCAGTCCATTTCTGGATTTTTGTTTGGCTGCTAACTTTTAGGCAGCAAAGCAATTCTACCAGAATATCGACAAGCCGTATCCACGCTCTTGTTATCCTGGAGCAAGCAGAAATGGTTTCCCGAAGCATCGACAATGGAGCTTCGACAATGCTGGAGCAAATGTTATCCACATGGAATGAACATTGTGTTCAATTAAATTCCTGCGTTCTATGAATAACTTCATGTAAACCGCTCTGTTCAAAAATACGAGATTTCTACAAGGAGCATCGTTTCCTCAGGCATCACCCCGAAAACTACTGTGAAGTTACGAAATAAGCTGAATCGACGTGATCTGAATGTTTGCGCCCATGCACAGCTCCATTTCTAAACGAGCCGTTATGTGCAGGAGCCACTATGATTATGTCGCTCATCTATGCCGTGGTTGAGGATTTGAGTAACGATGTGAAACACCAACAGAATCAGCAGGAGGGAATAAAGACGCAGTGAAACGTATACAGCAGTAATAATTAAAAAAGTGAGTTTTTTGTAAAGGCAAATAATTGTCTGTTGTTCCATGATGATGAAATAAATAAATAAATAAGTAAATATGTAGCAATTAAAATACTGTAGTGGGAGAGGAAAATGATGGTATGATGGAAGAGTACAGTAGATTTGTGAAAGAGGACAATGATGCTATGCCGTTCTTCTGCTGTATCTTTCCCTCACAGGGCTGCAGCAGAAGCAATTTATGAAAAGCTGCCCATAGCGAAGGAGAGCAACCGAAAAATTTTATGGGCCATTAGTGCATCGCTTACGACATTTCTGTGACCCTGAAATGCCAACTGAGAGAAACTTCGATCCAGTGCAGTATATTACAGCATCGTTTGTGAAAACTCTAAAATGTAGTGTAACATAGCTTACAAATTTTTGGGATTGTAAATTTATTGGAGCAAAGCTCTCGAGATCCTGAGGGAAGTGAAGTATACCAGAGTGCGGTCAAACAGCCATGCTAGATTGGCAGCAAGGGTTTGTGACGTTCTCGCTGATTGCTGTGGCTCTCGTAATGACCATTTCTGTTGTGATTTCTTGTCATCAATAACTTTTGGAATTGACAGTATGTTGCATATCGCTTGAGCATACGAATATTACTCCCGCCGCCGTTCTTTCAAGACGAGAAAAATAGAAGGTATCAATGAGGGAGGGGAGGGACGGCAAATTGTCGATCCCCCGGAAGCGACGGGTTTTTTGGACACCGTGTGGTTTACGTTGGTCTCTACTTCCATGTCACAGAGCTTCTTAATGGGCTACGGATGTTTTCATTTATCCCACGTCTGTTTCCGAATTGAAAACTGTGTCGCTCACCGTTCATTGGCGAGCTCGGTTTGATCTTACGATATTGATCACGCCGACCTCCACTGGATGGCTTTGTCAAAAGCATGCTGAAATCGTGGAATTTCCGGGTTCACTGCGGTGTGTAAACATAAAAGGGAAGGAACTTCGAAATGAAAAACAGTTGTGATAAAAGCCCATAATGGGGAGCGCCTTCCATTCTTGTATGTGCACATCGTAGTCTTTGTATCCTCACACACTGTATTTTTATTGATTCGCACAACTATTAAAAGTGGATACTCCCAACAAGCTGTAATAATGCTTTTCAAGTATCCTATCGCTGGCTACGACGTCACCTCTCTCTTTCTCTCTCAGCGTTTCTTGTTCCAGCACACTTCCTCACGCAGTTTCTTCACGTTCTTGGATCCAGTGGAAAACTCCTTTTCAGCTTGCGAAGGCGCAATTCGCGCTTCCAACATCTCTCACGGGGATGATGGAACCCACTGGGACACCTGTGAGGAGAGGCTCGGTCTCAGAAAGCACCCTGGCAGGGAATTTTTTGGGGGCAGGGGCCCTTATAAAGGATGGCCTCGGTGGAGAGAGGTGGTCGTGAGTTCCGAACACTACCTGAACAGTTGAAGCAAGTGCAAATTTGCTTGTATGCATGACTTGTTTGATTGTATGTACAGCTTATTAATTTATCGTACCCTCGGAATATCCCAGACGGTGCCCTTCTCCGGTGTGGCAGTTCGCTACCTGGTGAAGGTCGTTGTACTCTGAGACGAACGTGCTACATGCAGGTCGGGATCCATGCAAAAGCCCCACACCTCCGCTCCGGCTTTCGTTGCTACATCCGATGATACGTCACAGTCAGTCTCTCCTCCCACTGTTAGTGTGGGCTGACTCACATCAATCGCGTGATGCCTGCTTGCAGTGTGTTCCCGCACAAAACAGTGCAGTATTGGTGAGGAAACGACTTCTGCGTGGGAAATACCGCAAAAAAAAAAAACATTGTAAAACTCGGCAAGTTCGTCAAGCAGTATCAGTATGCACTGTTTTGAAGCAAACATTTCTTGTGACTGCGACAAGGACTGCCATCTTATGAGATTTCAAATGGATGACAATTTAGATGCGAAACCTGTCGTGCATATGTAAGAATAAAACGCAAACTGGAACATGAGAAGTGCCTTTTATTTCTTTTTAGAACGAAATTAAACGCAATTGTGGCAAAAAACGGAACGCTATCAGAACTCATCGCAAAATCACAATGTAGACGGATTTGACAGTGAACACTCAGCGTGTGCTAGATAAGAAGAGAAACCATCGCAACTCTTGTCATATTGGCAAAAGTGAGAAGGTAACGAAAATAAAAGCGTTGCGAAGCAATGAGTTGTGCGTTGATAACCTTAGAATGGTTTATCGCACAGCTGATCTCCATCAACTACCAAAGAGGACGAAAATTTGTTTGCAAATGTTTGGCTGGCTAGAGCATGACGTCGGCACTGAATACTGATAAATCCTCTTTTTCTTTGCGATTACGCGCTCATCCCATCACCATCGTGCCACGAACATGGAAACGTTATGGACACATTTGCTTGAATGACTAATTCCAGTCCAACAAATGACCGCAGCCCAGTGAACCAAGAGAATGAATGCGCCCACTTGGTGAAAAACAATTTGGATTGAGGTGCATCTCGCATTTGCGTAATTCCATATTGAAGTTACGTCGAAGCCCACATGCCACCCCTTCCCATTCCTCTCACTCACTCTTACTAAGGTCATTAGTGACCAACTGGCTCACAGCCGGCTCTTATTACCAGGCATCTCAAACGAAAAATATACAGCGCCTTAAGCGATTAGTTCACCGCAGTTTCAAATTACAAAGAAAGTTTCCCATCCAACGGTTATGAACGCCTTTCGGCCAGTCTTAAACAAACATAAGACAGAAATAAAAAAGCACAAAGAATAAACGGCATCAATGATGGAACAATGAAAGATAGCAATGCTATGGAAACTGAAGGCGGTAGTACTGAAAACTCGCGAACCGATATCAAGAATAAAAAGTGTTCCGGGAAGGATGTGCTCTCACTGCAAGATGAGTGCATCAATAGCCAAAATAAATAAAAAAAACTAATTTTCTCAGACCGTCCTACCTTAACTGTTCCGGAAACGCGCAGAGAACAAACTTCTAGACATTTGTGAGCGGCAATTCTTCCATAAGTTGGACAGAGAGCGTTTTTAAAAATGAATGAATAATGGTGGGGAAGGACGAATAAAAAAAATGTGGGAAAGCAAAACGTTTTAGAATGACAATTTGCATACTGAAACGCATATTGCACAGAACGATTCATTAACTGACACGTTTTTCGCAAACAATTATTTTCTGTCTACCCCCATTTCATCTTCCATAAACAATCTCCTCTGCACCAAAGTTGTGTCACTCATGTCAAATGCACTCTCCGCATATACAAGTTAGCACCCTTTAACACGTTTCGGACAGCACAGAAGCGAAAATTCCCAACTCCACACAAACTTTCCTAAAAGCGAACCAATAATCATTTCACAGTTTCTTCAGATAATAGAAGTGAGTAGAAATAAAGTTATAACGACAGATGCAAAGAGAAAGATAGGTAAACAAACAGCGAGTACAGCTATTAGCCAGTTTGAAAATGGTCGCCGTGGTCAGTCGAATGATATAAGAAGACCTTCTGCTGGTTGCTGCTGCTGTTGGACTGGTTGTGCTGGTTCCGCATAGCTCACTACTGAAGAAACAACCGGCTGAGCTCCTGCCACACCTGAAGGATCTGGAAAAAGTACATATCAAAGCTAATTTCAATGCAAATGATAGCCTACTGTTTGGTGATGAGTGGAACATTTCGCGAAGAAGTCTGAACTCGCGACTTTCCGATTTTCGGCTGAATGAACCCGTAACTTTCCAAGCAATTTTTCAAGCCAGATATCTGCGCGGAAGCGGAATGCTGCTGATTTGGACTCGTCTGCCGACAATGTTTGCACAGTCAGCAAACAAACTACTATGTTTTATTCAGAGAACGGCATACTGTGGATGCTTACGGCATGTTTACAGCAAAACTACTATGATGCGCAATCGATTCTCTTCGGATACTCCAGTTCTCGAAGAACACGAAAGGGAGATAATCGGGGGGCTTCCCGGCAAAAACTTGGCTGCAGTCTAGTTGAGAGACACCGTTCAGGTGAATGAAAGGCAACCAAAGCTGAGTGGATAAAGTTACCACCAAAGACGCTGCAACCTGCTTTCAATAACGATGAATTTGCTCGGCCGTTTAAACCGAACGATCGCAAACCGGAAAACAAAGGTTGTGCTATACATTTGTTATCATCTCACATTTCTTCTTGTTTTCATCTGAATGAAGCAATCATGCTATCTGCTTCATCAGCTTCGATGGCTGACGCAATGAAACGCCACTGTGCTAGTGCGGTGTGCGCTACACAAATGTGAAATAACAAGTTGCAGGCGGTGGGAGGGGGGGGGGGGTGGCAAAACAGTGACAGTTCATCGCCAGAAAATATCTTCAAGCACGGCTTAACTAACACTGGATTATGTATTCATTCAAAACAGAAACGTACTTTGGTAGTACTGGCCACTCGCATTAGGGTACTGCTGCTGATAGGCATCCTGAACACTCGGCTGCGCTACAACTTGTGCTGCAGCATATCCGGTCGCTTGACTAACAGCCGCGTTTGCAACCTTAAAGATTTCAAAACAGGTAGATGAATAAGCCAATATCCGGTCGCCACAACCTTCAAAACGGCGAATATTACAGCTGTGCCGCGGAAACATGGAATATAAAGTACACAGTAGAAACAGTGAGGTGACGCCCAACATGGCCGAATTAGTACGAGTATGCAGAAGCATGTGCAACACGACATTGTGAGATGTAATTTGAATTATAATAAATGCAGTAAATTAACAAACTGATGGATAAAAGATAACACACTAAAGAACGACGCATCTCCAATTTTTGCCTGACAGACAGGAAGAACCGAGTGCAGCACTGATTCATCTGTGTCCAGATAAATGCCTTCGAAGGTATAATGGCACTTGTTCTATAACCCTGATATTGTACAATATATTGTCAACGCTATCACGAGTACAAGTTTTAAACCCACACATTCAGAGATTTCACGAAAATCAACATTCCTACTTCCAGCAAAAGTTGATGTTGCGAAGGCACTCACCTGGTACGTGGAATACGACGGCTGCTGCTGCACAGTAGACTGCTGCTGATACTGTGCATTAGAAGGCACACTGTATTGCTGTGGAACCACTTGAGGGTGGCTATAATCAGCGGCGCCTATTTTCTGAACCATCGTCTGCGGAGGTATCTGTGTCATTCCTTGATAAGTATACGACTGCTGGGCAGCGTTTGCACTGTATGCGTTCCCAAGAACTGGTTCCGACGATGAAACGACGGGCAACGTTGCACCATTGCAAGTGATCTGCATGCATAATAACCCACACGTGCATTTAAGATACTGACGAGAATATACAAAACAAGTGGTTTCGTACCCACAGTACTAACTGCAAATTTAGAATGGCGTTTTATACTCACTTTGAGATCCTTTAAAAACTTTAAAGCAAGACAGCTTTCGATTTTGCTTGGCAGTGTGCCTTCTCCTATAGAGTTTTTGTTTAAAAACATCGCATTCACAGCAACAAAGGAAAAAAGACGAAAACGTCTCAGAGAACAGCGATTTGCTCTTTTTTTTCATCGAAGCACGAAGGTTAAATATTCAGTTTCGGCGCTCCAAAAATAATTACTGAAAACAGCACTCACTCACTCTTATTAGAACCCACTTACTAAAATAAGCAAACTATCGATGCTTCATAGAATGCTCAGACATGGGAAATACCATTCCAGTGACGGTGCGGCCCCTCCACAGTCTTTAAGGAAAAGTCACGCACCGAACTATTAGAAACTGAGTGCATAGGCACGTGTGAAACCAGTGGTGCAGCTTTTTGGTCTTGAACGACTCCTTGCGCGGTGTACTGAGCCGGATATTGTATTTGAGGTACAGATTGAGCGCCCTGCGGAACCTGTGGCACCTGAGTCACAGCTTGCGAAACTTGACAAGCCGCCTGTGGCATTGCTTGTGATGTCTGATCCACTAATGGGGGTGCTAATTGTTTTTGTTGATTCGGATCAACACAAGCACTCGTTGGATAACCTGAAAGTAACATGCTTCATGAGAACAGCAAGCAAAACGAAACCAAGCAAGCTCTTGTTAGAAGTCTGTGAAATGCCGACTCTGATGTTAAGCTTTACACAGCTTTAACAATCCATCGATGTGCAGGACGACATGAGTACAACACTAAAAATCTATTATAACTGCACCTTTGCTCCTTTGAAAAATCAACGGTAGACTAAAAATAATTAAGTCGGAACACCATTAATGAAGCAATAACGAGAGGTCAGCTAGCAAGGCCATCTCCTGCCCCTTACGACCGCCGATTAAGAAGGAGCACAACACGAATTCAGCAATAACGCATATGACCGTTCTTAACCACTCAAAAACAACGATGCAAACAGGAAATTCACCGTATTGTTGACTTCCATTCGAACAATACGGCTGCACTGCTTGTACCATGCCCGATGAAATCTGGGTGGTGGCTGTCGGCGCAGCATAACCAGTAGGTATTCCGGGTTGGGCACCATAGTATCCGGGAGGATGAACGCCGCCATGTTGCGCCTGCATGCGACGCATTTGCAGTTCTTGCTCCTGCTGTTGGAAGCGCAGCAGCGCCATATGACGCTGATGAAGCAAAAGTTCCTGAAATAAAATACCAATGTCAAACGTCTGAGACATCCATTTTCGTCCATTTTTGATCAAGACGCCTCTCAGCAGGAATAAGAGAGTCGAACGATGGAAGAAATGGGTAGAAATAGTAAACAATTGAAGTCTTCTATATCTTTGGGACCGCAATAGCGAATATCAAAGCAACAAGTAAACAAATACAGAAAAATAAGCCAACATGTTTTTTCTGGCGCATGAAGTCAACTTTCTGTTGCATTTGTTGTTGCCTCAATCTCTGTTCCTCTAGAGCACGCTCCTGCTTCCGCCTCTCATAATCCTCGCGGAGCGCATTTACTGCTTGTCGTGCTTCTTGAATATGAGCAAGATGATCTTGCAACGATTCGAAATAATCTAGAAACCCAATGTTTCGAAATATTAGCACAATGATATTTTTGGAACGAAAGGAAGCAGTGAAGAAGACATTCCGCTCAGAAATTGAGTGCCTATGCATTACGGTTTCGTCTAATGTAACAGTGAAACGATTTACCACAAATTGATAGAATACTCCAAATAAATGAGGAAAAAAAGAAATATGAAAGTATCACAAACATCGGATGGAAATATAACAAAATTCACTGTCCACTCAGCAATTGACGAAAACCTCGAGAAAAAAAAAAAAAATGTATTAACTGCAATAACAAGACCAGCCAATTATTGCACTGCTTAAGAAGTCGCAAATACAAATCAGCAACTTGCACTACGGACGCTCGCAATGTATTTAAGGAGCCCATCACTTTCATTCTTAATACGGGTAAAAAGGCAACAAACTCAGTCGAAGAAGACACCAGCAGAGGATACACGAAAAAGACAGTGCTAACTTCTTCTGTCTTCGAGCTTGTTCATTCTAGCCATCACTTGCGCGTGCATCTCAGTAAGGCGAATAAAGAGTGACTGAATAGCAGTGTCGTTCACAATCGACCTATTGCGCGCGATGTTCGAACGGATCCTGTTGTCCATCACGGTCACCTCAAAAGCAAATGAATCGGCAAACGAACGAGCAGGAGCATTCATTGGCATCATCCTATATCAGTTGCAATTCGAACCTATCTGTGATCTACTGTCACATTCTCCACATATCACACTTAGCTACGTGCGACCTCACAAAACAAAAGAGAATTTAAGTGCACAGAAGTAATCAGAACACCATCAGGCAAAAAACAAAGTCACAGTAATGGGCATCAACACTCCAACGAAATGAATATTACGCTCAATGTTCTGCTGCCAGCTCAATCGGTATCTTATTCGTTCACTCCCACTTTCTCTGACCCTTATCATCACGTTCAACCACGGATCGACAATCGGACCGACCTGTTCCCTAAGCTGTCGACAGAATTCCATTGTCTCTGCCGTTTCCTCCTCTTCTGCAGATCCGAACTGTGGAGTCGGGGTGGTATCCCCGTCAAGCTGTTTGGTGGTCGACGCTACTGACAGCGCTCCTCCAGAATCCATTGTTGCATCATGCCGCGATATGGACGATTCGCTGGGAGGAGGTGCTGTTGGCGTAGGTGTTTTCCGACGCTCCATCCCATGTGAGTCGGCGGCTGCAGCCTGTATCATACAATTGTTTAGTGAAATGAAATAAATATGATTAAAGAAATAAACGGAAAACAACTAAACCCAACAAGAACTTTTTCGACTCATAGTCGCTTCACATAACTCCCAAATCCGCTTCTTTATATGCCTGACTTCAAGCAGACCGTTGCCCTCATACCGACACCTGCCACCTTCATTAGTAAAAAGCAAGGTGGAAAGTGCTGAAGACGAGGCGCCTGTGCCTGCTTGTCCCACTTATTCCACATCTACGGTCCAAGCACAAAAGAAGCATCATCGCGTTCTTAGCTGCAGTGTCGTAGGAAATATAAATGTAGGAAATATAGGAAATATACAACGTCGGAGGAAATCGAAAGAAAAGCGAGCGATAACCGAAAAATTATGTCGGAGAAATGGCCTGCACACCATTCAAAACGCAGCGACAAAGCAATGAAATAACGCTCACCGCATTTCTTTGCTCATTCTTTCTTTGCTGCCAATAGTCGCGATTCAAATAACGTGCCAATTCAGGATCAACCTCTGATTCGCGATTTGAAACTGCACTCAAATCGCTTTCTGCAAATGACAAACACTTCACAAAGACATAGAAAAATAACAACTGTGTAGAACATAAGAACGGATTAGATTCCCTCAGATAGCAAACAAGCTCACTTCATCAGTATTTTCAATCGGGGGTCAACTCGGCTTCAGCCATATTGAAGCGTAGTCATCATGCAGAACCAAAGTGCAGACAGCAAGTGCGAACATTCATGGACATCATTCCTTAACCTCTCTCTGCCTTTCTTGATAAACCCACCCTCGGATCTTCGCACGACATTCTCTCCCAGGTTGTTCCTTTAAATCCTCACAAACCTATATCGATGCTACTTCATTTCTGCTCTATTCCGACAATGGTTTCGACTTCTCAACTTCTCTTCACGAAATGAGGGCTAAGGTCATCCACAGATTCCAGTAATACCTTTCACATAGATCACGATTCCACCACCCCACACGCCAATGTTCCACATGTTAGCAAATACATCACATGAAATTCTCAAGAACAAGAACCGGGCTTACTGCTCGCAGCACCTCTATAGATGAAAGTTTCATTGTTGGTCGGGGTGCTCGCTTCGATAGCATTTGAAGTTTCTGCTAGACTGGAGCGCGTACCAAAAGCGTCACTTCCGTTATAAAGCTGGTAGAGCTTACGCTGTCTCTCTTGTTCCTTCAAAGGACCCATTCATTTGCATAACAAATACAAAGGGGAATTAAAAACGGATCAGTGTCAAAAAAGACTAGGCGCAACATCGGTCTTAAAAACAATGATGAAAAAAAGCAGCGAAGCCTTCAGGGCCAAAGACAAGGACAGCCAATATCACAAAACCGTTGCAAATTATTCCTGCGGGCCAGAAATTATGAGGGTGTCAAACAGAATGAGAATAGAAACCTGCGAGACTATGCCTCTCCCCTCTCTATGGGTCTCATCACTGAACAGCTGCTCGACGAACGCAATCCTATGGACACCATTAACATTTTCCAGAGAGCAATAACAAGTCTTTTCCTTTTAAAAATAAATTTCCCTCTTCTGTGCAAGCAACTCTCACTTCAAAGCAATCGGAAAACTGTAATGTAAACAATAAGAAAAATATGTCATTTATATACGCTAAAACTTTCAAGCGAGCAAAAAACATGGAAAATAAAACGCAGGATGCATCTGTGACCCTTCTGGATCTTATATGAACACCATTACCTTGGACGTCAACCTCGAATAAAGAAGATGAAACGGAGAGCTGAAGAAGTGATCACCTGTGCTTCGGCTTCAGACTGACTTATCGCTAGAGCAAGATTAAGCTCATCTTCTTCAGCTTGTTTCAGTTCGCGAGCCCTTTGCTCGGCCGTTTTCTTCGCATCCACAGGTAAAGGTTTATCATTCTTGCCTAATGTTGACGGTCCAGAGGCTGGAGAAGGCTGCACTTCGGAGATCGGCTTGTTCTTTCCCGACGGTGTCTTCTCAAAGCACCCGTCACATACACGCACCTGAATTCAGGAAAAAGGGTGCATGCACCTCTTCCAGACTATGAAACGATTTCAAAACAACAATGTCAAACCAAATTCGCATGAACATCACAGCGTTTCGACCCTCTCGTTCCCAAATAAACGCTATAATTTTCATTAATCCGTGGCAATTAAGTATGTGCATGACACAGCTAAGACTGCGTTTGCGTTTCGCACATGGTTGCACAGTTACATAACTGCGCAAGTAAAATACATGCAATCAACGTCTCTCTAATTCTGATAGATGACATACACAGTAATACGAAAGAAGTGATGCTAACAGCGGCAAAAACAATTTTCGCGCATTTTTAAAAGCACTGAAACTTTTTGGAGAGCAGCACAAAGCTATTTCAATCAAACAAATAGGTAAGTAGCCGCCGAAGTATTTGCAGCAGTACAAGATGCTTCAGTGATTTCAGAATGCTCTTCTACAAATTTGACACGGCACACACTGTAAAGTCTATTGAAAAGACGCCCAATAGTGGCATTAGCATAACCGTACTCTATGATCGTATGACCATAAACGACGTTGCCCTAACGTAGCATCACTTCAAATACCCTAGTGCACTCTTAAAGGATGTTTACATCTTCAAGCTTTAGCTGCAATTGCAGCACATCCTTCACCAGCACGCTGCCTCTTGCAGCCACTTACAGATCATGAATTCAGTGCCCTTTCATATCCCGTATCCCTTACTTAAGCTCCAATTCAAAAACCTGAGAACATATTTGATGACAGCTGCAAAATTTGAAGCGCAAAAAATAAGCGTTTTGCATCGGCAAAATGCGAAACGCTTATTTTTCATGTTCTGCTGTAAGCAGCCACAACATAGTGAACGTTGCAAATCAGCCTGCCAAGGCAACTTACACCTGACGGTAAATAACATTTCGAAGTAGAATGGATTAGGATTGCAACGCGTTGCGCAAAAGTGGCGGATTTGCGTCGATTCAATATCAATATCAAAATCAACGAACCTGTTTTTCGATTCCATATTGGGGTAGATAACTCTGTTTACTGCTGCATTTGTCGCAAAAGATCTGTCCACATGCTCGGCAGTGATGCTTTCGCGTCAGTATACCAAACGCCGCACGACATCTTCAAGGTAACTTTCCCACTCACAAACACAATTCACAGTTAATACTTCTCACGTATTGTGTTTCTTCGTGATCGTATTCAGTGTTATTTGTGCAAAATTGAAGCTTGCCTCATCATCTCTTTGCTACGGTTTTATAGTACCGAAAATAGAAGACACAGCCGTTGAAGGATTTCTGAAGTCTGAGGATGTGACACAACACAACCGTAAAGAATAAATTAAGCACTCAATTTGAAGCACTGAAATGGGCATCGATCACTGTTTAATATTCGAGTTGGTTCTGAGATGGAGCCACTCAACACTGCAGCATCCGCAGACCCGACATAATTTCAGTTCTGTCGGAGTCAATGCTAAAATGATCCTATCCACTTTCTGCTCTCATCACCTTTCGGCAGCAGCTGTTATCTCATGCCTCTCTCCGGAAAATTTTTTTTGCTTCAAGGTTATCGACGGAAGGAACAACGTCCTAAGGGAGACTAGGACAAGAAAATATTTCAATTCACCTGAAGCATTCATCCCCGTCGGCCCATTCAGGAGCACTTTCAGCAACAAACATTGCCTCAGCTTCAGCGACCTCAGGGAACTCGAATCCGGCCAGCTTCATCAGATTATGGGTGTCGACTACTATCTTGTACTCGGGTTTGTTTTTAAACGCCATCGCCCAACACTGCAGCAGCTCCAGAATCTTGCTCTTCACCTAAAAATACACCGACCAACTTTGACTATCACATTTCGAAGCAAATAATGTGCTGTTAACATTGCGCACGTCAAGGTCGTTATCTAGAAGCATGTTAGAAGTTACCACGCATGCTTTTTCCCAACCTCCGTCACGAGAAGTTTCCGGATATACCCTGAATTTTATGCAGAACCATTCGGGATTTGTTGTCACTATTTCTGGTCTATAATTATTTTGCCCAGAAAATTTACCCTACAACGGGACAAAAAGCTTTCACCTTTTCTTCTGCTAATTTTTGCCTGAATTGGACGCCGCAAGATGACAGCACGTCCTCCTCCCGCTCAAGAACAGAGATATTTGATGAAAAATGTCTGAAAGCAAGCGGAAGTGTGAAAAAAAATCAAACATTTCCTCGTTCGGGATATTTTAGGAACAACATAAAACCACAATTCTGGAGTTTTCAAAAAAGCCACCTCATGGTTAATGACCCCTAAACTCAGATGGCAGACTTATATTACTAAGTGATAAAAGAGTACACTCTACAAGAATGCTCGCTGATAACCTTGAGATACCCTTCCATTATTGCTTCCGAAAAAAAAAACACCCCAAGCTGCAAAGTAACACAGTTCCAATGAGAGGAAAGAAGTGGAATATCGATTTCCTTTAGGAACCTACTAGTTTGATATGCCACAACTGAGGTAATCAACTGTCGATGAAGGCATCCAACTGCTGCATGAACGACGACAAACACAAGACTTCTTGCAATTTCTACGACTAAATAGCACTTGTCGCATGCATGCTAACTTCTGCCCGTATGACTCACCGCCACATAAAAATTCTGCTGCAACGTTTTTTGCAAAAACTGCTGCAAAGAAAAGAAACGTAGCGAACCTTATCGGGCGTGCTGTCGAGTGAGAGATTTTTTAAATCCTCCATAAAATCCTTTGTGGCAATTTCCGCGTGGAACTGCAACCAAACAACGCTCAGGCTGTCAGCGATCAGAATAAATTAGTAAGAACAAAAGACCAAGAGCTGCTAAGGTACCGCCTCTCAAGACACAACCAATCTAGGCGCCATCAGCGAACTCTCTGACCGTTGCCTTTTCCAACCATCCATAATCATCTCTCGATCAATTCCGATTCCGTGCAGCAGTGTGAAATACAAAAGCTGCATCAGTTACTCCAGTTAGGTACGTTGCAGAGATACAACTATTGCGAAGAAAACCAGTATAGACCCACCATGAACAAGGAATTTAATTTTGCAACCCACTATTGGCAATAGTTAAGTCAATACCTTAGAGCCACAGTTCTTCATACATGCCTCCAGAACCAGTAACGCGTGATGGGCGACGTGTGGGTTCTCATTATGGTACCGTTTGCGAATAGATGCGACTGCCGCTTTTACACTGCAAATATAGAGGTTACTAGTAGGACAACAAAGTACTCTACTGGCGTTTAAACGCTAGCTCACAGCTGGCACTCCACAATTTTACTTCACTGCACGCAACAGAGCATTCCAGTTGTCCCCCACTCAGTGCTATCCAAATCTAGTCGTTCCTCGCGGTCTTTCTTGCACATCCACTTCTCATTGCAAGACTGCGTCTACTTCTCATGGCATCCGTTCTGTGACTTTTCTCGCCTACCCATTACTCTTCGTTGTGGACGTTCTTGCAAATAAACATATAAAAATGTCCGAAGTTGCAAATAAACACTCGAATTACTGCCTCATTAAGTCAGCTAACTTATTCCCGCTTTAGCCAACATTTTCAACTACTCAGAGGCGTTTGCTGATTTTTCAGTTGACCAATATCGTTCCCGTTGTGATCATTCCCAGTTTCCCTCTCCTGGTGCTAACAACACGCACATTGTCTGCACCGTAGAGGGCTGTTGCCTGTATATTTTTATCAAAAACCTCTTTAAACTAAACTGTGGAAGACTTTTCGTCACTGTGGAAGTCTACATCGTTGAATATTATTTCTCAGCCTTTCTAATTCCCGGTCGTACATCTGCTTCCGTCCCTCCCCCCTCCCGAATTTTTACACACGTGCCTAGATAGATCAATTCGTTCGCCTTTCGATCTGTTAGCTTCTTATAATAATTACCGACTTGAGGCTTTCGGATCTCACTATTTTCGTTTTGTAGGTGTTTAATGCCAAGCTTACTCTCGCATTCTCTACCGCAAGCTCACGCTCTATTTTCTCTCAGCTGATTGAAGCTTTGAGACATCGCGAATAAGTCACACGGAACATCGAATACGATACACTTTCTCGTCGAAGTACACGCCCTCTTTTACTATTCTAGTTCGTCGAATGCCAGCCGCAGACTTGCGTTCAGCACGAGTGGGGAAATGCAGTTCGCCTCTTTTGACCTGCACTGGTATCGCCATTTCGTGCACAAAAACTGTAGGCATCAATTTGCGTCGAATTTCTTAAAAGATGAAGGTCGCTGGAAGATGTGTTGCTTCGCTGAGGTTGCTGGTAAAACAATATTGAGGGACTGCTGCATTATTAGGTATCGTTTAGATTATTTCTTTCTGTAACAGCTCGGTTTTTTGCAATCGCAAATTGCACGAACCAGTTAATGAAGGGCCATTTTGTTGAACAGAATCCTCACAGCCACTTTTATTAGTTCCCTTCCATCTTTCAACATTCCGCCACTGGTACATGCTGCGCCGCCACTTTTTAAGCGTTGAATCGCGTTTCTTATCTCCAAGTCGATGATTTGCAAGTCGTTTATGCATGAACCCTGTGCCACAACAGTGACANTGATTTGCAAGTCGTTTATGCATGAAGGCAAAATTTTACGCACAACCCTGTGCCACAACAGTGACGGGCAAGCAAATAAAAGAATTATATCAAAAATCCCCTGCAACCTGATGAACTCCTTCTGCAAATAAAAAGTGGAACGCAATGGGTGAACAAACTGACGGTGCTTCTCCTCCGCGTATCATATCAACACATTCGATAATGGCATCCCAATTTGGGTCAATTAATGTCGAATCCGTCGCCTTCTCTGCAAATTAACATCATCATTAAACACCGGACATCACCACTTCAAACACCCTAATTAGGCAAACCTGTGAAAAGCGATGCGACTCGAAGCACTTTGTGCGAAGGTTTTTATTTTCCAGAATAAACTGCACTTTCCTTTATATGTAAGCTGCGGCAATCAATAGTTTCCACCTAATGAAGTGAAAGTGGCAAATTTCTGTCTCGAAATGAGTTGTGAAAGCGTTATCAACACAGAAACTGATCAGTCAGCAAAGAGGGGAAGAACGGGAGGGGGAGGGGAGGGGGGATGAAAACGTCAACAACCATATACCGAGAAAACACCACAGTGCCAAGAAAGTGCTCTTTTCTTTGGTGCTTGGCGTAGACTCAGTCATACTTCACAAGCGGCCAACAATTCAGATAGGGAATCTTGCCATATGCAAGGACTAAACAAAACTGCAGTGAAGAAGGTAAATCCATCTGCCACCTCTTTCACACCCTGTTTGCAGTTATACATGAATTTAACCCCTCCCCGATTCCTGACTCTCTGCCTACAGCTTTTTCTCGAAAATCTTGTGCCCACTCAGATCGATCACCCAATATTTTTGCTAGTGCAATTTCATCAGCTACTTCGAGTATAAAAAACAACTCATCGCTCACTTCGCACACACATTCAGTGCGTCAACAAGTTTCTTCACCTGGCTTATTCGTGAACAAGTCATGCTTTTCTGCCTTCTCAAACATAATCTTAAACATTGATCCCATCTGTAAACATCTCTATCCACACAATCACTGTCTTTATTGCAGTTGTTATCTTATCTCATTATCACAGTCTCCGTATCGACTGTCCGTTATTTATGCAACTGAACCGTTCAATTTCTTCCAGAAAGACAAGATTCAACCTGCAGCATTGCCTTCCTTGTAGCTGTGATCACATCAAATGTAGGCATAATTTAATAACGCAGGACAGCACAGGCAGATTATTATGAGCTTCAAAAAGACCTTATATATCTAGAACGTTGGTTGCAAACTGTACACAGCACCGTACACAGCAAAAAGAAACCAACACGAACCCAGCTGCCTATCGAACCGTTTCGCCATCGCGACTATCTTTTGGCCAACAGCAGCGATCCTGAAGCAATGGAAGCGCAACCAGTCACACTAAAATCAATAATGACAAATTAACTGGATGCGATGATATCCACTCTCGTCGTTGAGTACAGCAGTGAAGCCTTAAAGGTTTTTCAATAATTTCAGCCTGTCTCTAAACAAAAACGCATCTAATATTATGCTTCTATGCAGATCTGCGTTGCAAATTCACTGTGCATGTGTATGTCTGGAAAGTGATATTTGATGTCAAGCTGTCACGCCTTGAGGCACTCATGCAAATTTAGGGATGTTATTGCAGCGCTGAGAAGTGGTCCGTTGGAGGATTGATGATGTGTTTATAAACCGTTCAAATTGTCAGCTAACAACATAAACACACCCAATAATGAAATCGCATATAACATTGAAGCATATCAGAAAGAAATGCTCCAAGAATTATCACTCACTTAGCGGCCCTGCTTCGGACTCTTACGAGCTTCAAAAAGACCTTATATATCTAGAACGTTGGTTGCGAACTTGGCAATTGCGCATATCTGAAGAAAAAAGTAGTCTCCTTCATATGAACTTTCACCATGATTGCCCTCTACTTCTAAATGAGAATAAGCTTTGCGCGCAAGACGCTATCAGGGACTTAGGTCCGCATATCACTTTAAACTTCAAATGTTTTTTTCACTGCATGGATAAAGCAAGAAAAGCCTCACGAGAGCTAATTGTATACTACGTTTGCTGAAACATCCGTACATTGAACACTATAGACTTGCTTTTATTGTCTGTTGCCGCCCTCTTCTCGAGTACTGTACTCAGATATGGTCACCATGCACTGATAAAGACTGGAATGATTGAAAGCGTGCAGAGGCGATGCACAAAATGTGTTTTTCGCAAGGCCTTTCATGATTCCGTTATTCCTTCCTATACCGAAAGATCACAGATTTTCGGCCTGAAAATCTAAAAAACCGACGACTTGAATTTGATCTCCACTTGTGCTTTAAGGTAGTGAATGGCTGCTGTGATTTCCAGTTCGATAGCATCTTGGCGTATACCCCATTCACCACCCACTCCTGATTTCGTCATTTTCAGCTACAACGTAGATTTTCTACCAAAATGGGTATATTGAGCTCATTTTCCTTTCTAGTCGTTCGGATATGGAACCAACTACCAGCTGATATTGTAGAAGCTAGTAATCTCACCGCTTTCATAGCGAAATTAGCCCAGTTTGACTTATCGCTTGAGGGAAGTAGACGGCCAGCCAGTATGCTATTAATATGTGTATCATCTCGATTCAGCCTTTGTCAGCGCTACCACATTCGTGATACTTGGAAATTGTCATCGCCAATCTCTTCACATACTATTGTATGTTTCTTTATGGTTAAATAAAGCAATTTCAATGAATGAATGAAAGACACTGCCTTCATTGCTTATTAAGCAAAGATTAGAGAGGCACCCATCCACTAATTAATCCGAAGCTAACGAACAGACGTTCGTCATGTTCAGATCGAAAGTCGCTGCAGATAAAATCACGAAAACTGGTGAACGGATGTAATATACACTATAAACTGATTTCCTAGACTACATTTCAGGTCGATCCATCAACTTCTATGGAAAATATATCAATAATAGCAAAAATGGCACAAACTTTACATTGCCATCGACTTTTTGCATCGTACCGATGGTCAGGCGGGGTGAAATATTTCGAGAAAGTGTGTGAGATTATGAGGACGTGGAGATTTAATTATTTCGCATATTAATTACTTGTTGCAACTTATGGAACTGGCTGCTCAAAGGAAAGGAATGGAACAACATATATCGTGGACGACTCTCTCACATGCTTCATTTTCTTGAAGTACGTAGTGGGGGTAAACCAAAGACGATGCGAGCCTTCACTTGTCGATTGGGTTCGAACACAGAGGTTTCGTTAACGTCGTTGACTGGGCAACTAAGTAGCCGCTCGGACAACGACTCATGATGCTAATAGTTGGGCAACTGAGGAACAGACAGACAGACACGCGACATGCGTTTGTCAAGGAACAGAAGACAGTGGTAAATACAGTTTCTAGAAGAGGTGGCACGGACGGACGTGGCTTGGTAGTCAATATTTGACTTTTTACTGGGAACGGTTTCTTTTTTCTATATAAAACCCAGGATGTCAGAGCTCACTCCACGCCACAAAAGCCTCACTAACCACCCTCTCCATGATTTATCTGCACCTCGACCCACACCCTCCCCTAGTTAAAATCAACGAGATTTCCTCATATGACTTGTTCGAGATGAATAAACAAAAAGCAGCAGCACAGAGTAGATTCCCAAATAACCACAGACCTGACATGCACATCAAATGAGACCCATACAGCAGCCAACCAAGCTATGGAGTAGCAGCTAACAATGACACTTTCCTTTAACCTGGACAGCACAACAACAAACCAAAAACACCACAGTTACGCATAACCGCCGTCACTACTGAACTGCGAACACACCAAAAAGCCGACCAGATCACGTCATTGACAAGTCAGCCGTCGTAGTCACGCCCTGTACAATCTGTAGAATTCGGTCAGTCGAACAGGTCTCAGTGAGTCCACTTCTCTCCGCGAACTTCTGTTTAGCAATCGGCCGTTTGTCAGAGCGTCGATTGGTGCAATTTTTCCGCTAACGATCCATCATGAATAGCTGAGGTGATAGCTAAAAAGGATTTGGTTAAACTGCGTTACCATGTGGTGCTGAACTTTACAGTGCTCTCATGCAAGCACTACACTGCAGGACACATGTTGCTTCGATAAAGTTGATGAATTTTTGTTGCATATTGTGAACATCAAGAAGACATAGCTTTCTTTGTTGATGGGGATGTGAGTGATTGCTCGATGCATTGAGACTATGCAAGAATATTGGACGATGGATGCAACGCTGCCCTAGCGGTTCTTGAGATAGTCTACGTGCTTTCGATGTTTTCCATCTGCCTAATGACTGTCATATTTCTGATGACTTATCAGGTCTTACAGTTCCAAAAACAACTTAGAAGTCGACGTATTCGTTTGACATTCCTCGAGTGTGTTTCGAGTTTATGACTTATCTAACCATAATGTCGTTGGAATCGATGCTCTTAAGAAATGCTGCAGGGTTTCGTATAAGTTTTCCCTTCTCCATGGAGAGCACCAGATAATAGGCCAAAAGTTGTCGACCTATACTTTCAGCGTCTACAGATGGCCGTTGCCTACCACGTCTGCAGTTGCTTTCTGATTTCTGACTTTGTTGTGAAGCAATCTTGTTGGTAAATACCTTTTCCCATAGATCTTCTATCAAAGACGTTCTGATAGTGGCCATCAATGACTGCATCTGCAATCAAAACGCTGTGCACTAATTGTGTTTGTATCGACTCCCACAATACATTCGAGTGTGTTATTTTAGTGAAGCTTCTCGCTTATAATTTTGAGGACAATCTCAAAAAGTTGAGTGTTGACGGATGATTTCAGGCAGTTATATCCCATCTTAGTGAAGAATCACCCAAAAACTATGTAGTTGAAGTTGTGGATAACGCTGCTGCGATCAAAATATTCACTGATGCAAAAGTTGATGTGATCAGTGCTATTAACGGCCATATGACCCGATCAACATTGCACGATGCTCTCAACACTGCTCTTTGCAAAGAACAAAACTGTGCTCATTGATCTTGGTGGGAAGTGAAAGAGGTTTAGATGATTTTTTGGGTTATTTTCAGGATAATCATCTATGATCTTCAACATCGTTCGCTTTGAAAGGCATCTTTTGTATGGTGCACGAACGATGTTCATTACCGTTACTCGCATAGTGAAACAATCTCGTAACTTGTACTAGACTATGTTGATCAAACAGGTGGAAATGAGGCCGTTTTTTGCAACAAAACCTGTAATCGCTCCTTATTGGGTCCCTTTGCCTCTGGGCTACTGAGTTGTGACAACGAAAGATTTGACTCGTTTTTGTGATATGCTCCTCCACTCCTCAAAAGGTTTAATTAAATTCCTTGGATATTGATGTTTGCATACGGTAGACTTTGGAAACGTTTCAGGAGCTGGGCTGATGAGGTTTTGGGTGTATAGTGTCACCCTTAACCACTGAAATGGGCAGAAACAGAGATGAAGAGCATCCGCTCTCTTCATGATCTATCAATGTAGAGAGTGTGCAGTTCGCGAACAACAGACAATGCGGAAAATTAGCAAAGACGCAGAGTGAGTGCGACTGCGGCTATTTCGAATATGACTCCGCTCGCCGTTCTATTCATCGTAGATGCCGGTTTGTGCGCGGGCTTATCCTGGGAAGTGTTATGTGGGGGTGTGTGGTTGAGGTAGTTGCCAAGGCAGGTAATTAGAGCATTGTGCAGGTGGTAGACATGGTAAGGATCCGTGCGTACTGTGCAAGTCATCTCAGAGGCGCTTGCAGGGGAGACAAAACCCCGAAACGAAGTACACTTTTAAAATAGAGTCGAAACAGCATGAATCTGAAGTCCTGTCTGGTGGGGCTACAGTTAAAGGTATCTTCAACTAATAAAGTTTGGCTGAACTTTTTAAACCGAGCTTGACCTCTGTTTCCATCCCATACCTCCCCTCTCCCTACTTCCCCGATCTGCTTCAGAACTGGTCACGGTCGTCTGAATGCAGCGGAAATTTATAGCTTAGGTTCTGTAGGGTTGTGAGCGCAAATTCGATGAAGCCTAGACGTATAATTGCTGTAGCTCGCTGTTGAGGCAAAAAATTCTCCGTTATTGGAAATCGTCAACCGGAGGTTTGTCTACGAAAAGAGTTGTTCGGTCTCGAATTTACCCGCCGACATGTTGTGTTTTTGCATCTGTCCTTTGTTCCGTATAATGTATTCGCCCCATTATCGTTGTAGTTCCTCACCTTAACTCAAAATATTTTCTTTATTGTCGAGGTAATAAAGAGTTCGTAACGAATTGGGCCCGTAGAATGGCTGTAGGAAGTTTTTTGGCTTGGAATTCTGAGTATTGTGAAAAGAAATTCGATTATTGTCGTGGTGCTTACTAGGTTGTCTCTTGCGTTCATGCTAGCCCCATCCACTGCACTATTCCTTCATGCAAATGTGCCATTAAAGTGCGTCAGTCTGCATTCAACCCATTCTCAGCTGCAAACAAGAACAACCTTCTATCCTTGATCATACAAAAATATGTCAATCCTGTCGTGGTTGGTTTAAAGCTTGGCCGCCGACTCCTCTAAACTGAATGAATTTTTTTTTTTTTTGCGGAATCGAGCCATAATGTCACAATAGAAAGCATTGTACCTGTTTTTCCATTCCTCGAAAAACCTTCCGCTTTCGCCGCATTTTACATGCAATCATTTCTTAACGGTGGGTCCGAAACTTGTAAGAAACGCATATCGCAGCATCAGTATTTGGCTCGGGGCATTTGCTTTTTGAAGTGTTATTTATGAGGAACACCTATAACGCGGATGTCGAAATGAAGTGGGTGGAGTGCGTGCAGGGTTATTCTTCACGAATTGTGTGCTGAATTCAGTTGTGGTTGTATTTTGCAGCATAAGGTTCGTGCGCTCTCTCGTCATGTTCATATGCAGATTTGCGCTTGCAAACTCATCATTGCAGGCCCTTATTTATTTATGTAAATGTCTGTGCTCATCTGCCAGCATAACACTCAACTTGGCAGCCATTAAAATTTGAGTTGCCAACTTTCATGGATGCAGCGTTTGCAGTACGACCTCATTCAGTCTTGTTGCATCGGTATACCAACTTTGATCGACACATTGTACAGCGAGCATCTATGAAAAAATTTGCGTACATGATTTGTACAAACGGTCGGATAAGTTGAAGCGTGGAGACAAACTCTTTGTGTCTATTATTTGCGAATGCAAGCAGACATCATTCTGGCTGCTGTTGCATAATGTTTGTTCGGATATCACTCCAATAGCTGCACAATTAATGTGATGTTTATATCCTAGTGTTAGATGGGAAAGGTGAAACAAGCGTGACAAAGGCTACAAATGTGGCTTAACCCTAATTCGGCTAAATAGTGAAAACACGCTATTGAAGAAGAAAACTGGAAAGCGTGGCAAGGTTAGCTGGAAAGTGGGATCAGGTGGTTGGCTGACCAGATGTGTCGGCTAGTTGAGGCGATGACCGCATGTGTGAGTTGTCCAATTGCTTTATCGCTTTTTTTGAGTCACACAATTTGTTCCCTTGTAGTTAATTATATCCACAAGTTTTACTACGATTTTAGCACTCATCATGCTCTCAGAAATATCGTTTTTGCCCGTCGTGATCGCAGCTACACTACCGCATTGTCTTATTGTTGCAAATTATTGTTACTACCACATTGGAAATTTAGCATTCTGTCTGCATGTGCGTATGTTCAGCTGGTTCAGCTTTGAAACTGCTGAAGATGCAGTTACAGAATTTTACTACTGAACTGAGCCATGAACCGTGAAGCTGATGCAAGCAATTCAAGTTGCCAGAAGGCTGTCATTCGTTTCTTCCCGGTCAGGTTTATTATCTACAGGATGGGGTCAGGGAAGAGCAATGATTTGCGCTTGCGATTGGATCGTTGAGAAAATGAAAGAGTTAAGGTGCAAATTTTGTTATTCGTTGGCAGTTTGCGCGAGTAGCTGATTGAGTGAGCTAAATAAGAAGCAGCTGTCATGCCGCTTCCTCTGCTATCTTTACTTGCTAACATTCCGTTATGCCTCAGTCGTCGAAGATAGGAGGCTGAGGTTTCATGCAGATGGCGTTTTTCTGGCTCGTATTCCATTCCGTGGCCTCGATCATCCGCCCTTTCATTATTTCCGCTTTTCATTTTTGTGCTTCATGTATCCTTCCTGGCTGTTCTGTGTTGAATCAAGCAGTCTCGATGCCATCGACGTAGCGAAGTCGGTCCCGTCACGAGAGCCCGTCTGTCTTTCCTGACTTCAGCCAAGTTCCACAGGTCGTGTCTTCCCACAGGGTTAGGATGTCATCGCAATTAGGGCTCCGTTGTCAGTATGTATTAAATACGTAATAAGACTTGACCAGTAAGCAAGTTCTGTAAATCGCATAAAAGCAGATAACTTCGAGGGTGGGTGCAACTAGCGTTGCTGCTCACAAGCAACTGTTGAAAGAAAGCGATTGCACCAAAGCGAAGTGGATCATGAGCACATGAAACTAGAATAGACTACCAGCACATTCGCGGTTAACTTGGCGGGTTTGTGGCTAGTTGGTGCTACCACCGAAGGGGGACTGAGGAATGTGACACTCCTAAATTCAGATGCCCTGAACGCGTCTTCTCAAAATTTAACCAGTTATGAAAATTTCCAGTCTCTCCACGTGATGGAGATATGGTATGTGTTTTGGATAGTTTCGGCGAGCTGCCAAAAATTTCGTTCTCGTGGGTTAGTAATCAGTTGTCACTCGCGATGTGGTAGTAGTAGTGATTTGTATAAAATAAGGCAAACCGGAGTCGGTATCATGCCGAACAAAAACATCCTGAAACGTTTCACGCCTTTATTGCCTATTGCAACACCGTCTCTTCGACCCGACCATTCAGCCAACAGCCAGACACTTGCTGTAATTTTTTTCTGACGCCGTTTTGTATTGCATCATAGGAACGCTTCACCGTTGATGTAATCATCTCTGTAATATCTGCCAATGCTCGTTATATATTAGGAATCCTGTCTGCTCGAGCTCAAAACAAACATAAGGCATGAAAGATCTTCCGTCAGCTGTTGCCACCGATTACAAGGTTTTCATTTCTTAAGCATGTCATGAGGGTTTGGGTTAGGTACCCCGCTCCGAAACATGTGCGCCTAAACGTTTTGAAGTTTTATGCGAACATATGTGAATTATGATTGAATTTCCCGTAAAAGTAGTGCTAAAAGGGGAGAGAAAACGAGCGGGAAAGTGTGAAAGAGAGGTTCAGCGCGTTAGGAATGAGATGATAAAGTAGGTGAACACTTGGAGTTAGGAGCGCTATTGGCTAAAAAGAAATATCTCGTCGATGGCTGTTCAGCAGTTGCATCGATGTCCACCAAAGTTTCACGGCATTTTCTTACGTCTGAGTCCGCGGTCATCCCGATCGTCTTTCCTGTCTTGGTTTATACCACCAATTTCACACTCGTCTGATTAAAAAAAATAATTCTAAGCGCAGGTAAATATCATTGAAGTGAGAAAGTTTCGTTCTTAATCGTCGAATATAAGTAATGCTGCAGGTGATCACTTGAGCGATCTTTTTTCCGCATTCCCGGATGGCTTTTATCGGCATTGATGCCTCGATCACCTCGTTGTGCATCCACCATCGCATAAGAATATTTCCGCTCTCTATTTTATCCTTAATTGATTAATCGACAGTGATTTTAATAATTCTTTCACCCAAACTGTTTTTCATAAATTTTTATGGCCGTCAATTCTTTCAAATAGAGAATTAATCCTTCGAACATTCCACCGTTGTATATATGTTTTGTTCAGTCACGTCGTGTGTTAATGTGGACTCAGAGAGGAGTTTGCAGAAGGCTTTTGCAATCTCAAGTTTGAACAGTACAGCAACTCGTTTAATAGGTCGACTGGCTTGTCTTGATATTTGATGTGGATGAGGTGGCAGTGTGCATTCAAGAGGTATGAGGCTGACTCTTGCTTGTGGCACATGCAGAGTGTGTGTTTATATGGGCGCTTGACGAAAGAACTGTCTTGTTGCGGAATGCGTCCACGTGCGCCGAGACTGGTTCCTACTGCCGCCACACAGCCATTATGTCTTTACTCGCCAACAAATCCCACCGAGGTGTGTGGGCATGCGTTTATGTTTTGTTTCCATCGACATACGGCTTTCATCTAATGTTTTATTCTTCCATTACATCCTTTCAATCAGAGAAAATTCTTCGGTCGTTTGCATTCGATGCTGGAGTTTCCGAACGAATCGAATAATATTGCGTGGAATAGCAGGAGGATTTTCCTTTTTGAGGGGGAGAGACGAAAAATTATCTTAGAATCAAGTGGCCATTTGAGGACATTCGCAGTGGTCATGAGATTTACAACAGATACTCCAACGGAATATGATCGCCCTTGATGGGGCGAATGGTATTCATAAAAGGAGAAGGGAATGTGAAACAGTTGGGAGCAAGCAATCAGGAAGTGTCTTCAGTACCTTAGCATATGCAAAAGAAGTAGTGGACTGTGGAAAGTCGGAGGTTCCGACCAATAGTCGTTCAGTCTCCTCGATTTTCGACTAACACCTACCGACAGTTTGTTCTAATCTGTTGAGAGCAAAATGTGTTTTTGGCCGTTTTTGGAATTAGCTGTCCTCCATTGAACGGATTGTGTGAAGTGTGAAGTTGCAGAATGAATGGCCTTTCGTTCACTATACCAATGATCGATTATCATTCTTTTCTTCGTTCCACATGAATGTTTTCTTGCGAACGGAGAGTGGGATAACTTTGAGTTGTTTCGGGCAATTTCCTTTGCTTTCCTCAATGCGCTGAATTTCATTGAAAAGAGCTGTGTGGAGGAGATGTGCTGCTAAAGTGCGAAAATAACGTGTTTGCAGCAATGTTGCAGCAGAAATGATGCCGCATTGGAAGGGAATGATTTTTCCCGCATAACAGCTGTTTTCCTCTTCGTGTAATTCATTTTTTTCTTTGCAACATTTCCGTGCGAATAGCGAAACTGCTATCGCCTTTGAATTCAAGCATGATTTTGCAATATTTGAACGGACTCGAGAATATTTCGTTTTATGATGTGCAATCGAATAATCGCTCTTCGAGAGTGCATTCTTGATCTCTTCGAGCACTCTTCTTGCTTTTTTCTCGTTCGTAGATGTTCGTCACAATGAAACTCGAATTCGATTCATGCCAGCGTGATAAGATCCTCCTAAATGTTAAGACACAAAGAAGTATAAGAAGCGACAAGGACGCAAACCTCAAATTGTTCTCTGAAAATATTGGGAGTATACTGCGATTTGTGCCTCGATCTTTTGTTCGAAAGGCCAAAGATCGAGACACGAGTCGCATTACGCACTGCATCTTTCGTGCATGACTTTTCCACTTGTTTGACTTGAAGTTGCTTCAACTCGTTTTGGTTTCTTCATGCGAAAGTGTATACAATCCTCATCAACTTTCGATTGTTTTAACGATAAAAAAGCATCAACTGTGTGAGCTTCATCCACGAAGTTAGTAGGAGTCAAGTAAAATGGAGTGATGAACTAAGTCTCCATCCTCATAAATGTCACTAAAGTTGTCCTTATACATTAATACTGTCTAGCCTGTGTTGTTGATGAAGTTGTATTGTCGTGATTGCAGCTTGTGGACACTTCCATCACAGCTGCAAATACAGCACAGCAATACACAGCAAATCCACTGTTCAACTATAAACTGTGTATCCACAGTGCTGCACAGATCAAATCTAGTAACCTCGGGTTCCTCAAGTTTCGACCGAACAGTTCCGCAAAATAATTCAAAGTGAACTTCAGATTCACTGTGTCAGTTCCATTTCGTGAAGGTATTCTCGCATGATTGTATTTCATTTCTATGTTCCGCTCAATCATGGCTCTAATTACACTCTTTCCCCTTCCTGCTTTATCCCTCTCCTCTCCTCAGCTCATGATTTTGTTTCACGGTTGGTATTTCCAAATGGTTTCAAGTACCCTTCTTCCTTAGCAGAAGTTTAGTGCTACTGGCTGCACAAGCATTTAGTGCTTCCGTATTTTGTGAAATAGGTTTATCTGAAAGTGCTTTGAGCCTATTATCGGGGTTGAGAGCTTTAGGTAAAGCTTCAGAGCATATCATCAATTCTTCCGCTCTTTCCGTTCCAAGCGGAACTTGTGTCGCAAGTGGGCTTCTATCAGTACTGCTAAATATTGCTCAAATTTTGAAAGTTTTATTGTGCGGCACGAAAACGACATTTTGGAAGATTTTCAGTGATTTGATGAATGAATCCTCCGAAGACACCTTTGTTATTTATATGCGATCTTGCCATTACAACACCTTTAGAACATTTACTGTTGAAATAGCTATCGTGAATTGATGGGATATTTCAAGACAGTTTATTATCATCTAAGAGAGGGGCTATTAGTAAACAAGCATTTCGCATGATGTGTTGATTAAATAGCAGCGGTGAGTGTTATATTGATTGGCTGCAATGCAATAAGTGAATGATGTGTCGCGATGAAACCCAACCGATTTGATCCGATCAGCGTACGTTGCACGCTGATGATGCACCTGTCCGCTGCTGTGCTTCGTAGCAGCTAATCAATTCTCGATGAAGCGTCAGCTCCTCCAGGGATTTTTCATATTATTTACGCACTTGTTCTTATATCAGTGATTTATGATAGCCGACCTTCTATCGAAAAAAGCCTCTGAAATCATCGATGTCCCACTTGTTGCTTGTTGCTTCATTGTGGTGGTAGTCCCACATGGCGAATAACGTGGGTCATTAAGCGTCGAACGGTGGACATGTTCAACGTTGCCATTCATTCGTTTATGTTGCGTAGCTCTTTGCTTATTCAGTCTGGTTGTTGGTGGCCAGGGAAATCACTGTGACTCATTTGCTGAGGGTTCTCTCTTAGAGTTCATTTTTTCTTTTCAATTAAGAAAAGAGATTCTCTGCAGTTTATATAAAAAATTTTCGTTTATGCACTTTGTTGCCTCGACACCTGTGGTGAATTTTTTGCACAATCAGCTGCTTTGAAGACATTTGCACTCGACGAAGGATGACTGTTTTTGATCGCATGGCTTGTGAGGGAGACTTCTTACTTCCTGCGGTTTACTTTTATTTGCAATGCTTATTTCTTTTGATCGGCAGAGGATTAAACGTGTATGAGAGGTATGGCAATACAATTCGCTCTTCTTGACGTCTTTCTTTTCTCGATGACAGCTGCAACCTTAGTTCTGCTCCTCTTATTTTCCTTTTTTTATATTCGGAATGTGAGATGCGATCGTTTCCAAATGATATGTCTACGAAGAATAATGCTCTGTGTGCTCATTGCGTGAAGCGAACGGATCTTTGAGAGATTTTAACGGCGATACGCATTTCAGATCGTTCTGATTGCAGAGGTCGGCGATTCGATGCGCTGCAATGTTTTTGTGAAGATACGTTCGTTTCGTTACAGCTGTATCGCCTCTTCGCACACATTTCCACTAAGGTTTGCTTCCTCTCATTTCCTGCCTCACACTTTGAGGAAGACTACAACCGTGTGATCAGATTAATATGTCAGCTGCTAGAATTCAATAAGATTTATTCTCACTTTATATGTTTGGGAGGGTGTTATCGAGATGGCTTAAGGAATTATCAGAGGGAAAGAGGAGGGAGGACTGGCACTGTTCCTAATCTAGGTCTTCTGTGTGCTACCTGAAAATTCTGAGAAGGGGTTAAGGCTTCTTCCTCAACCCCCACTCCCTGCCTCATCGTTTGGGCCTTCGCCTTTAGCTGTTTGGGCTGCTGTTTTGAACTTCGTCCTTTAAACTTCATTCGTTTTTTCCAATTCCTACTAGTGTGCTATTTCGATAGTATCTATACTACGTGCATCTTTCATCCGCGATAAATGGTGCTGCTTCTCCGAGAAGGGAAAGGGCATTAATTAAACAAATAATGTAATCTTCTTCGTACCTGTGAAGTCAAGAGTGATCCATAGAACTGTACACTCGGCTAAGAGTAGGAAGTCTTGAATTTCTGGTTCATCGCTGTGTTCTTTTGTGATGTAAAACGGAGTCATCTCATCGAAGATATTATCTCTTTCAGATAGTTCGGTATTTTCTTTTTTTCATATTTTCGTTTATTCATTCGTTCAGTTATTGTAACAGTCCCATTGAATCATTTTGCATTGACTGCATCCAGTCTGCAGCATATCGTGTTGCTTCAACTAGGCCTACCTCGAAGCGAATTATACCGTTTCCATATCTGTGCGGTAACGGTGCATTTCACTTTGGCGCAACTTTTATAGCGTTGGGAACTTCGAACCAAGTTCCACTGGAGCTGAACAATTTGTCATCGTTTATTGGGCGAAGAAGTGAGAGAGTGGGCTGTTGGAAGAAGAACTAACTGTTTCCTTGTTGTTTCACCGGTACCGAAATAGTGAGTCATGTTGAAATGACAAACGTGCTCTCTGCTAACTCTCTCTTCTAATTTCTTTTCTTTATTTCGTTAGTGAAATAGACTGAAAAATATCTATTTTTGCGTTCATCCTAACAACCCGATCACATTCGGCGGCTAAGAAACGAAACGACGACTAGCATATTCATTTATCTCCTTCGGGCACTTCCAATTCTCGACGGGTCCTGCAAATGCGTCATCTTGTTTCGCGCATTCAAAACCTTCGCAAAATCTCAAAACTAATGAACGATTCTTCAGTTATTTCCATCTGACCAAACATTACCTAGAGGCATCCATGTTTATTCCCTTCATATAAGTCTTATCGCATGCTATCCTAACAGCTGCCGTCGTGATGTGCACGAGTTGAGTTTTGATCGTTTCTTAAGGGACCAGTAGTTGAATGCAGTTAATTCCAAAACGTTTCTAAGTGACACGTTAAAGAATCGATCTTGTTGTTTGGGAGGGAACCTTGGCGAACACTGCGGTCATAGAGCATTCTTTGTTTGTTCTCGTATTTTCGTATGTTTCTCACCGATCATCGCATCGGACATTGAGAGGCAAACGGCAACTATAAATAAGCTATCGGAAAGTCGTTTCGGTTTTCCAATGTTTTGCCGAGGTGTTCTTAGTCTGTTTTGGGCCGTTCTTCTTAGCCCTTTTAAAGCTGTTGGATCATGATAAAATACACATCGATATAACGAAAAATGAATTTGAAAGAAGTTGATTCGGAGGAAATGTAGCTGCGAGCTTTGTTGGATACACGGATAGGGTTTACGAATCAGTTTTCATCGGGGGTGCATGAGATCTCTATTTTTTTGGGATCTGAGATGGAAGATTCGAATTTCCTCCTGCCTATAGACAATTAATTTTTCGTTGCAAATTTATGCAGCAAATATATTGGGTCACAAAAAAGCTTTTGTTGTGAGGGTTTTTCTTTTTTGCAGTCATCGATTATCGAAAACGCGGCCAGTCAGGAGTGTAAGGAACCCCCTCTTCATTCCTATTCCAGTTGCTACTTCTGCTGTCGTTGTGGTGGCGAGCTTTCCATGCTTAAAAACTAGCATTGCCGGAAGTTTGCTTCATCTAGCAGAGTAAAGCTTGAGGTGGTACAAAATTGTCTTATCATTTGATCCAAAGCTATCACCTTTCAGTCGGAATGCATTCTGGTGGTGTTGCAGCGGGTGTCTATCGACAACCGACGATTTCACAGGCGAATGGCTCTGGCACAATTTCGTCTCCATCTAGACGCCCTCGTAAGAGGTGTGCCGTTTTTTCCATTGCAGTGTGATTAAGGCATTCATCACAATCAAGCATTTGGCAGCCGCTTTTCAGCAATGATGAAATTTAGTTTTTTTTGACGGCGGTGAAAATTTTTTTTTTGCGTGAAAATTCGTCANAGCAATGATGAAATTTAGTTTTTTTTTGACGGCGGTGAAATTTTTTTTTTTTGCGAGAAAATTCGTCGTATATTTGTGTTTGATGAATCCCCTTAGAAATGGGTGAAATGTGTCATGTTTGTGAGACGAAGAGGCGAATAACTCCTTTTATCGCAAGTGGTTTTACTGCGGTGTCAGCAGTGGAGTGCAGATAATTTATTGGCTCGAAGAGTGAGTGATCGATACTCGATCGGTTTTTCATATACGTGCAGAATTTACAGCTCTGATCTCATTGACAGCTTCGATTTGAAATACTACGTATAAACACGTTGGAGGCTACTAGCGGTAAGAGGAAGCATCGCCTCCATTCGATTCGGCGATTGAAAACCTCACCAGCAGTGAAATGAGAGTGTCGGAAGCCCGAAAAGGAATATTAATGTTGTGTTCCTCAGTAAGAAGGAGGGGAAAGCAGCTGCAGGCCGGATCAGTTTGCCACAATACTTAGGGATGAAGGAATGCAAAACGTCAATAAAATTAGGAATAGGAAAAGTCATGCCGCTGACCGCTGACAAATGTCCCTCATCTTTTATCCGTTCGAAAATATTTGCTGGTTCTTCCTTGTTGTGTAGGACGACCGTAGGTTGGAGAGCCAACTCAGCTTTCAAGGTCTTCTTTGTAAAACCTCCCAAGGAAGTTCGAGAGGACGAAATTCCTTTCAGCCAAGCAAAGTTATTGAGAACAAGCGACCACTGTGAGTTCCTTTTGAGAAAAAAAAAGGAGGAAAAAACTCGTGCCAGAACCTTAGAACTTCTACAGTTTCGAGCCACTGACTCCAGTTTTTCTCGTGCTGTATTTTCTTGAGCTAGGAAGATATTTAGAACTGAAGCTATAGGGGGACGTAGCTCCCTCTTGCCTCGCTCGATTTTACGACGAGCATAGCTACCTCTTGTTCTTTTTTCCCTTTAAAGGGAAGCATGAGTCTTTCTTATTCCCTCCTTCGATTTAAAGGAAAGCAAAGTTCCTCTGGCCCGCTCTTTTCATTTACAGAGAAGTTCATATCAATTTCTCATTTGCGTGGAAGTTTCATATCTGCACATAGTTGCTTTCTGATAGCCCAAACGCTTTTAGTTTAACTCACACAAGTTCCAAAAAAAACTCGAAGGATTCATTTGAGGTTCTTTTTTAAGGTTTTGTTGAAAAATGGGGGAAAAGCAGCTATTTTAATGTTTCTGTGGAAGGCGAGGAGGGATGGATTTATCCTACCGGAATAGATGATACTCCCTTCTGTAAGTGAAACATTGAATCTAAGAAGCCTTTCTCTATTCTTTCTGCATATCGACTCATGCTAAGATAAGACTCGCAAGTGAAAAACGGTGGGCATGATGTTTTGACGCGGAGCAGTAAGTTGAGAGTTGTTTTCAGGGAACGGCCGCCAAATTATGGCGCACAGCTTCTGAGCGCCACTGAGAATCAGACGTTGTTCTCGTTGCTGGGTCACGACTGCATTTCACTGGCTGCCGGTGTCGTTCAACTTCTCAAAGCGGATCCTGATAATCCGCGATTCTGGGCTAAAGTGCACGTTGGCGTTATTTCACTCGTTAAAGACTACGAGAAGCGTGCCTATTTTCTTAGGCTTTATGAAATCTTCAAAAAACAATTCACTTGGGAGCAGATGCTGTTAGTTTTTTTCTGCGTTGGTTGCAAAGGTTCCCTCAAGTTGCTTATTCCAGTATCATTCAGCGGTGATTGAAATGTTTTTTGTTACCTGCAAGATCTCATAAGCAGAGCAATAGTTCGAGGAATCGCTACGTGCCACTCCCTTCCCCTTCTTTCTTCCTCTTTCTTCGAGCTGGTGATAGCCACTGATTGATGATGACCTAACTAACATATGACGAGCGGCGGGAGGGCTTATCAAGAAAAAGCCTCGTTAACATGAGTGACGTATGGCTATCTGACGAAATTGTTTGCCAATTCGGATGTTGTTTTTCCAATAGCAAAAGTGTGATGACTCCGCCGGTTGTTGGTTAGTTTAAACGAGGTGTGCTAAGTAATGCCGTTTTGTTTTTTGTGAAGATTGAACGTTTATCTTTTCAAATATGTGAACAGTTTCCTAAGAGCGATTGAAGGTATTGTTGCTGAGTGTTGCTGAGGAATCCGTTCCCATTGAAGTTTCATTCTTTGAAGCATTCTGAGAGGGGCTTGTGTAGTGGACAGTGAAACTGGTAATTAATTGGTTGCTGTATATCGTCTCTAAATGGAACCAAACAAAGTGAACTACATTTAAGAGTTGGAGGGGCTTGTAGGTTGTGTGTGATGTAGTGTGAGTGGTGGTCGCCCAGAAATTACGGCTACTAACACAAACATTGTTTTATTTTATAGGCAGAGATGGCAACCAATTCTGTTATGTTTGAATGAAAGCTGACGTTCATAAGTTGGTCTCCGTAAGGGACTCAAAGAGAACTAGTATGTTCATTTGGTAGAAATTGAACTAACGACCAATTTGATGGATGCGAATTGAATATGCGAGTCATTGGCACTTAAGGGCGGCCATCAATACTTGAGTAAGGACGCGCTCAGTGACATCAAGCTAATTCGTTACAGTGGCAAACAGTAACGAACACAGTCAAAATAAGTTGGACGCAACGTAGATTCTCATTGAAGAGGGGAGAGCAAGCAATGAGCAATCGAAGTGATGTCTCAAAAAAATGTATGTCTATGTCTGTGTCAAATACTACTGAAGTGACACCGATTAGGCAAGTCCACATTAGCAAACTTTTTGATATGAACGTATACAAAAGTGAAAAAATGGAATGAGCAACGAATGCAGGGAGTTTCGAATGTGATTGACTGGGGCCATCTGATGGGAAGCGTTCGAGAGTGATCTGAATGTGAGCATCGTTTGATGTTATTCGAACATAGCCACAAACGGCACAATCCGATTATTGCACACCGATGTGTGCCCCATCTTTCCGGCATTTCATTGCTTTCAGCGGCAGTGGTGATCGTATGTTCCTCTCTGCGAGAGTTAATTCCCTTAGTGTTTTCTATAGTTTCATATGATCGCTGTTTTCAACATGTTTTTTGATTATGTCAAAACACCTGAGTGATTCTGTTTCTCTTTGTTACCAGAATCAGATACTTCGAAAGTGACCAAACTCACAAGCGTTTCGTTTCCTCACTTCCCGTCCATTGCGTCGTCTAAACTTTAACTGCTGTTTGTCTTCCTTCACTCGCCTGTTGGTACCTCGATGGCCTCTGCTGCATTTGCTTAGAGACAGCGGGGAAACGCTGCTGAGAGAGTTAAATCAACGAAATTCGAGGATGCATTGCTGCTCGTGAAATGCGATTTTACGGAGATCGTGATCGTGTTTGCATCGCGAGCCGATCTTTTGGTGCTAATTTTTTAGATGGCATCTCATTGCTTGTTGTCCCAACGAACTACGTTTGCTTTCTGTGCCTAGTTGACTTTAATACTGCAAATATCTTTTAATGCCTCAACTTGGGGCTCTCAGTGCCGAACTGCATGATCAACAGAAGAGAGACAATGAATAATTTTTGGCTTTTCTCATTATGGA
Organism: Toxascaris leonina; assembly: GCA_022844705.1. Classification (NCBI taxonomy): domain Eukaryota; kingdom Metazoa; phylum Nematoda; class Chromadorea; order Rhabditida; family Ascarididae; genus Toxascaris; species Toxascaris leonina. The sequence continues at coordinate 208,631 of JAARMF010000015.1, read as the reverse complement.
GACGAATTCCACTGAACTTATGAATGAGACGATATTCCAAGCTGACTGTACGATTTTCAAATATTGCCTTCGAGCATGAGCAGAGTTAAGTATGTGCTAACATTATATTTTGAGCCTCGTTCATCATCTGATCTGTGCACCTCTTTTGATGAAACGAATATGCTTTCTCAGTTATCATCGGTCAGAAGTGGTTTAAGGAAGTATGATTGAGCTGACTGCTTAAAAACCTCTGCGGCAGATGTTTGCGTAAACCATTTCGAGGTGCTCATGAGTGAGGACTGTGGAGGAGGGGTGATACTCATCATCTTTTTCTAATCTTCTTAACTCGTTTGGTCACTCGGAGGTATAAAATTTGTTCAGATGTCATCACGGCTCAGCCTCGAGGTAAACACCACTCATGAAGCGTATTTCTGAGATTTTCGAATCCGCATGAACGTGGCTTGTGCTTCCAAACGTTTAAAGTGTTATGCGCCTTTTTGGCTTCTAAACGAGCGATATTCCTCGTTCTAATACCTCTATTATTGAGCTTAACCTGCACATTTTGTTTACTCACACATTACTTTTTCTACATCTGTACGGTTAATTTTTCAGTGTCTGTCAGCTGTGTGCTCTTGATTTCCCTTTCGCATCAAGCTATGGAGAGTTCCACCGAGCATGGGTGGTTAAGGGTTTTAAAATCCAGTTGTGATGAATCGCTTATGAAATAGGGAAGCATAGTTAGCGTTTTGGATAAGGTGAGCATCGATTTTCCTTGAGATGCATCTACTGAATTTCCGTCGAAGTTTGCTAGGTCGTTGTTTGTGTCCTTAAGGGAAGTAGGTCGTGGGGTGGAGAATAAAGGAATATTATCCTTTAAGAATCGCGAAAGAAAGCTTGGCAATGACCGAACGATTGATTGCTTTCAGTTATAAAAACTTCCGGGTTTCATCGGCACCAACGTGTCCGAATTTGCTGTCGTTCGAGGGGGATGAATGCGTGTACGGATTGAATTTCTCGAGTCGAGAAGAAGCCATCAATTTCAAACACCATCTCGACAAACGTTACGAACAGGAACAGAGGAGCCGTAAGCATTTTTTATTGTGATGTTAGTTTGCTGTAGAAAGAGTTCATCTTCGTCGCAATCCCTCAGGCGGCCAAGCTACAAGCTGCGACTATCTTTCATGTAATTCATCTGTGCTACCGTCGTCCACATATTTGGACTTTGCTAAACACTCACCTCCATGTTATGGAAAGGAAGTGATTATCAACTGACTTCGCACCAAATATTGCAGTATTTGGGCAGTCAGTTTCAATCAGCGTGGTATTATGTGAGGCGAATGACCAAGTAACTCGGATGAATACCGCAGCAGCTTGTCAAAGGATGTTTCACCGTTTAATAAGCACAGCTTTGTGTCTCGGACTATTTTCTTGCATAAACGATGAGAACTTGAGAAGTTTTCACCACTTCAGTGGAGGAACTATTAGCGCTGGATTGTTTTCATTTGCGCGTCTTCATGTAAATGAACAAAATTTTATATGGACTATGAGCAAAATTTTGAACAAAGTTTTATAAAGGTTCTCGCGAGGATATACAGTTTTTACCGATCACGGTGAATGCATAAATGGAAAATTATCTTGTGATCATAAGTAGAGGAAAGAACATCTTGGACGAAAAAGAGGATGTCAGTGACGAGGTAAAACTACGTTGGAGTTATGGCGATGACTCTCGTTCACCATCATCCCCCTTCCTCCCTCCCTTCTCCCACCAGCCTTTCTCAAAGATGATTTTTCCATCGTTATTTACATCCTCATCTTGTTGGCTGTTGACCATTTACTCCTGTTGAATGCATTTCTTTGGTCGAAGTTGTTTGTTTGTAAGATACGAATGGGCGAAGAATAATTTGAGGCAGCTCGATGTTTCCTTTGAGGTAATTAGGTGGGAACGATATGGAGTTGAATGAGAGTGTCGTTGCACGAAAAGAGATTATGTGCGGATGTGTTATTTGCGTCGATGGGGTGCACCTTTCAGAGGATTGTCAGTGTGCCTTAGAAACTTGTTTCGCGCTCAGTTTTGAAATTTTTGTAACGAAGTGAATTATCCTTCAAGAGAAGTGTGGTGCGTATTTTATCTTCGAAGAGCAACAGCGTTGCGAAGTTTTTTAAGCTCTTATTTACCAAATTGAAAGGGTCTCATGCGAAAAAGAAAATTGGAGTGGTGAGGTCTGAATTTATTTTCCAAAGAGACTGCAAAGCGATTTTATTTATTTCAGCACAGCGATTCTTCTTCATTTGGTATATGAAAGAAGTTGCAAGCTTGAGAACCTGTAAAATGAGGTGATAAAATTTATGCGTCATTCAACTCATTTTCTATGGCTTTGTTCAGTTCAGTCGCATAGTGGATTTAACTTCAGTGAGAGGAATTTGCAGCCTTGAAGCGTTTTTCGCCTCTTCAGATAGGGATAGCAGAAATACCTTTTGTTCGTAATCGTGTACTCTGAGTGGATAGAAGTTCTAACAGTGCAGAAGAGAGCGTAATTAGAAGATACGTTTGTTACGTGTTCAGTGGGCAGGATGGAACGTTTTACTAAAACACCATTGAAGTCAGAGCTATGCTTGTCTCCTGAAGTGGGGCAGGTGTCGTACACATCGGTTCGATATAGGAGTCGGAGTTTTGATTTGGAAGAGTTGACAAAAATTTCAAAAGGTGGGACTTCAACAGTAAGTGTCGTGCCGCAGTGTTCCTGAGTTCATGGGGTCAATTCGGGCAGAATAATCCCCCTGTTGGTGAGGAAATTTGTGGAAGTGTAGACAAAAGTTCCTCCAGGCTTTGGAGTGGAATGCAATTCCAAATTCGGACAAGGATTTCACCTCATCCCCATAGCTACGATCCTGTGTTTATTTATTGTATTGAGCGGTCGTTGTTGATGCTGTGGAAGATCTCTGAAGTGGTTCGTTTGAGATTATGTTCTCCGAGTTCTGGTAATGCTTCGATTTTAGGCCCTCTTCTCGGCCTTCTTCGTTCCTGAGCTGGGCTATCTCTGTTTTTAATCGTTTTCCTTTTGGACACTGGGGAGGTGTATGAAAATTTCAAATTTTTTTCACTCTACAGGGTTTCATTTTCACCTCTTGAGGCTTTAATATACCAAAGTCGTTTTCTGACGTCTCTCGCAGCAAATGTTTGAATCGTAATTTGCGAGTGATTTCTTTTCCATGTCGAATTCAAGTTTTCCACGAAAAGTGCATAGCACATAACGCAATTGAAACTGCTAATGAGTACAGCATTTCCGGAATTGTAGAATGGGAGGGTAGAATGAATGGGTGGGAGGGAGGGGAAGGAGGCCTCTGATGGTGATGTGTTTATTTGAAACGGGGATAAATATGCTGGCTGGCATGTAGTGGTTGCTGCATCTGATGGTCATATCTGTCATATTCTGGCACACCGTGCGAGATTGCGTGCTAAGAGTATCACACGAAATAGGTTGCGTTGTGCATGCTCCATTAATGCAGATTGGGATTGTTCTGAGTTATCGGATGCACGTTGCTGTTGGCCAATGTTGCTGCTGTGTTGGCAGATATTTCGTGATGTTTAGCTATTGGAGTGCATAACTGTGGCACTGTGCAGCTGTTTTTGGACATCCACGTTCTTTCTTCCTCGAAGTTGTTTAGATTTGTCCAAAAGAGAATTATTGGCGATTATGCGCCACGAAATAAAAAAATGAATGGAAATAAAACGAATAAAATGAAACAAGGAAGCATACGAGCAGAGGTGAAACAGTACGTGCTTTTCTATTTCGTGCACATGCACACACTTCTGTAAATGAACGACAAATAACGAAATAATTGAAATGCACACTTCATATTTTTAACTGATTTAATCGCCAGCGACAAGCTGCAGATGGTTTTCCTGCGATTGAATCGATGGAAAATAAGTGGAGTTTTTTCATCGACTCAAACCACCGATATCCTCGAAGCTGACGGAGGTATGTAGGTGGTCAGCCTCTGATATAAATTATGTCGTCAAATTACATCTGGCAGCAATCAAATAGAAAAATAGCACATAGATGCGCACAAAATACGACATCGCCATAATGCGCTATGCGAGCACGGTTTCAATGCCCAAAAACGAATATCGCTAGCTCGAAACACGACGTATTTATGTTTTGAGAACGTTCTTTGCTATCAGTCTGCAGAGCAATGCGTTGTTCCATACTGTGATGTGCACTTTATTAAGGAGGTCATACTTAGTGATGACTCTTGCACGCATTCGATCATGTCCACATGCATTTCGAATAACGAGCCGCAATGTTTGCGTACGGAATTCGTATTTTAACAAGTTGGAATGCCGAAACGGCCGTATTGTCACCAGCCAGTGCGCTATGCGGGCGTAGCTGTGATCTGATCCGCAGTGGATGTCTGCAGAGATGCAAAGCAATGTGGCCGTATTGAATTTTTAGCGCTACCGCTGTGTGATTGTAATGCTACTTATGTACCTACTCAACGGTGCCATTTTTCATTTAAATGCAAGGAAATTTGTTTTAGAGGGGAGAGGGGGAAGTTGGACTTTGGGGGGGGGGGGCAGCTAATGGGATCCTAGTTCCCTGAAGGGCAGCTAATGGGATCCAGTTCCCTGAGGGGCAGCTAATGGGATCCTAGTTCCCTGAAGCCACAACATGTTTCTGAGGTGTTTTCGGTTAGTCACACACGGAGGAATGCGATGGTTGTTTGCGGCGATGAGTATCGATAGTAAATAAAGGAGTTCGTTTACCTTCGCTGTCGAGTCGGAAAGCCTTCGCTTGGTGACGCAGCAGTGCTAGTGCAGTTTGTATCGGTGGTCGTGGGGCGTCACAGAAGTACTCACAGTGCCCCGCTACCGTTCGTTGGCTTACTGCGGCTGCCACCTCCAAGAGGATTCGGTCTAGATGTTGGTGTGTGCATCCGGTTCGATTAGCGTTGCGACTGTTTTATTTGGCAGTGCATCGCACAAATCGGGTTAATAAGCGCACACCTCCCCACTTTGGTCGTTTGGCGCACCTCACTTTCCGCAGCACTTATTCATCTCTCGACTTCACTTCCATTTCGCCTATTTCCTCGCCTTGCCCCTCTTTTCTTGCGAAGTGCCATTGTTGATTTGAGACCCTGCTTTTCGAGTGCGAATAATTCTTTGCACTCTGTTGACGTTGAGTGCATCTTTCGACTTCACTTTTTCTGCGCGAGTTGACTCTCTCCTTTTCGAGAATATCTCACTCGGGGCAGTCGGGGTCGGTGATCGGTGGTCGGCAACAATTATCTCACTGTTCTGCGGGCCACTTGGCTCTCTTGTGGCGACGCTATCCGATATTTCTCCGCTTCATCTGATGTATTTTCGTCGAGGAGGAATTGCTTAACGGGGTTCACTTATTTCGGCACTGTACTACATTTGCATTTTGTCTAGTGGTCAAAGGTCAGAGGTTGATGTGGATGGCATTTGGTGGTCGCGCTATAAGCCACAGACGTGGTCTAACATCCGAATTGGATTTGAAGAATTTGTTATTGCCGAACGAAGCGCATTTTTGTGGGAATTTGTTAGCATCCTTTCATCCTGAGCATGCGCACTGCCAGGGTGCAGGGCAACTCGGAAATGAGCGGTTGTATTATGGCAGCACATTTTCTTCTGACTATTTTTCTGTTGATGGATCGCATCACTATGCCGATGATCTGGTACTTTATAATTACAGCCCGCCATACGATGTGTACTACTTTGATTCCGGACCGGAGCCGCAGATTCGGTGCCCTACACCGGATTATTCGCCTTCTGAATCTCCATCGCAAGAGTGCTGTAGGATGTCGGTTGATTCGTTATATGGAGGAATTTCCCGAGTTAATAGTGGACAAGGTGAGGAGCTGGAGACTGACTCGGGCTCGTCAGGCTATGCGTCCTCATCACTTTCACAAAAATGGGAGCATTGTCCTGCAAATATGAATAAGTCCACGCATCGAATGCATCATTGTTGTTGCTGTAGTGAATGTACTCGTCTTTATGTCGCCTCTGAGCGGCTACAACCGCAGATCGATGTGGCGCGAAGTATACCGACAGAGGAACCAATTTATTCTCGCTTTGAGCCAATCTCAGCGATCAGTTCTGATGAACGCAATTCACGAGTTAAGGCTGTAACTTTCTCAGAACCTATTTCCAGTGATTTGCATTCATCAATGGAGTCGTCATCATCTACAAATAATGGTTCATTTCGTCGACGTGCCACAGAGCTACTTTCACCGGCCAGAAAATGGCTCTCACTTCCACTACGTATTGAACATGCGTCTCTGATCGGTCATTTGCCTGAATTACAGCAACGTGTTAAGGCGACCTTAGAGGCAATTATATCACGTGAAATCAGCAGTGAAATCTGGAAAGCTGCCAGAGAGTCCAATTCCTCATCGGCTCCGGTCAGTTCCAGAAACGTAGCGGCTTCGAATACGGTTAGCGCTGGAGAACTTTGCCCGTCGCAGGTTTATACTGCAAGTAAGTGGCCATCGATGCAGAGTGTGCCACTCGAAGAAGAGAGTAGCAAAGCGGACGAACGAAAAAGACCGCCACTTCCACCGAATCCTCCCTCTCGTTACAGAATACTGAAGTATTCAAACATTTCTGCTCCTCGTCTTAATAGCGAATCTTCCTCAGTGTATCCGTCGAGCACTGATGGGATGCCACTAGGGGGCGAGCTGCAAGGTTTTGTCTTTCTGCCCTTTCCCTTATGCCCTTTTCTTTCAAATCTCTTCCTTCCCCATCTCTTTGTTGCAGTGGTTCCATCAAATGTTTCAATATCTGCTGAGAAAAGTTCTGAAACGATTTGAAAGTTCGCTGTAGCCGTATAATTTATTACAGTTTCCTAGCAAACTGTACAGCAGCTTGAAATGGAGCTGTATCTACTTGTTTTTGAGGGCCACCACATGTCCAAAGTTTTCATTTCGTAATTTACAAAGAATTGGCACAGAAATAAATCGCTAGTTAACCACGACAGGAACTGGCTGAGTAATAAACCCCGAATTGAACTAACCTGTGAGACAGTCACAGGTGAGACGGTTGGGACTGAACTGTTTGCTAATCATGATTGGAATTGAATTGTTATTTCGTCATGACCGAAGTCGATTTGCTTACTTAGAACAATTTCTGCGTTCGCACTTTCGTGCTTAACAAAATGCACAAGCAGGTTGCTGAGCCATCAATAAACCGAGCTTTCGGGGCGCAAAGTACATCAGTCGCAAAATAATTAAGGCGAAATGAGAGTTTTGCGCACAGATTGTTTCAAAGCTTTATTTTCTTCAACGTTTACATTGTTATCAAAGATTTGTGCACTAGTGTTCTGCCTTTCGTTGTGTTCTTCGCGCTGTAGATGAAACGAAGAGATTCAATTTTCATAGTTCTCTTATACGAGAATGAGCTCGCAGCTGCGAGGGGCAAAGCATGCTAGTATTTGCTTAGGGATGTGGGCGTGGATTGTATTGAACTGTATAACCGATTCACTCCGGCACTACTCTTACTTCTTTTAAAGCGTTTTTATTTTGAGACTCTTCGTGGTTGGCGCCATGTTATCGTCCTTCAAACCTTTGTCTAGCACTTCTTCAATCAAGAAATTGAGGAACTGCTGGATCTAGAACCACGCTAATGAGCACCTTAAAGCGGTCGATTCTATTCGAACCACTTTTGTCAATAAATTCACTAATTAATGCTCTGTACTTGGCGAAAAGGAATTTCATAATTTCATCATTGCCACTCATCTTTCCAGCGTACTGCAGATCACCTCTTAGAAGTGTGAAAGTGATCGGAAAACCGTTTGTGCTCAAAATGTTTTTGTCAAAAAAGTCATTACCAAGATGATTACAATTTAGCTCAGAAAGGATCGAGGAGCGGCACAAACGGCGTTGGTGGTGTGACGACGGCACTGCCCGCAGGTGCCCATCAGTACCCATCGCTGCAAAACAGGACTGGTATAACGAGTATGGGTGCTATACCCAATGTTGGAGGACAACTTGCCAATCTCGTATCAAGCACGAGGAATAAGAAAAAGGGCACCAAGAAGGATAAGAAGACCAGAATCAGAAAGGAGGATATAAGCAATCCGACAAATTTCTTGTAAGTCCTAAACCACGTTTATGNTTTTATTTTGAGACTCTTCGTGGTTGGCGCCATGTTATCGTCCTTCAAACCTTTGTCTAGCACTTCTTCATTCAAGAAATTGAGGAACTGCTGGATCTAGAACCACGCTAATGAGCACCTTAAAGCGGTCGATTCTATTCGAACCACTTTTGTCAATAAATTCACTAATTAATGCTCTGTACTTGGCGAAAAGGAATTTCATAATTTCATCATTGCCACTCATCTTTCCAGCGTACTGCAGATCACCTCTTAGAAGTGTGAAAGTGATCGGAAAACCGTTTGTGCTCAAAATGTTTTTGTCAAAAAAGTCATTACTAAGGTGATTAAAATTTAGCTCAGAAAGGATCGAGGAGCGGCACAAACGGCGTTGGTGGTGTGACGACGGCACTGCCCGCAGGTGCCCATCAGTACCCATCGCTGCAAAACAGGACTGGTATAACGAGTATGGGTGCTATACCCAATGTTGGAGGACAACTTGCCAATCTCGTATCAAGCACGAGGAATAAGAAAAAGGGCACCAAGAAGGATAAGAAGACCAGAATCAGAAAGGAGGATATAAGCAATCCGACAAATTTCTTGTAAGTCCTAAACCACGTTTATGTTGTTGTTTCATACAATTTGCCAGCAGCTGTTATTGCTCGTTTGTCCTTCATATATACGGTTCATGGTTGTGCGTGCTGACACCCATCGACACATTCTGATGCAGTTGAGAGCAGAAAACAAACAACACCTCTAATACATGTTTTTTTACTCCTTTTGCCAGATAATATTCTGCTTGTTACCGATTGCTAGACATTTTATGACAACTTTCAATGTGCCGAATACTGATTGTAGTGCAGCAGATTTTTTCTCATATATATGCATATATAATTGATGATTTCCGCTGGATGTTGCGAGAGTATCCCTCTGCATTAGTAGCATATCTTGGTTAACGTGTGGGGCTGATTTGGCTAGAAGACGTGGCAGTTTTGGAGCAGAGGCATAATCTTCTTGCAACTCTTCCCTCGTTTATTTGTTTTGTATTGTTCATGTGTTTTGCGCGTTCACTTGTCATTGCCTGTTACAATTCGGGCGGCTGCTTCATCCTTTACCTTCCTTTTCGCGCCTATCCTGCTCCAACATTTAAAGNTTAGCTTCCTTTTCGCGTCTATCCTACTCCAACATTTGAAACCGTATTTCGTGGAAGGGAAAGAAGCAAGGAGAGGAGGAACATCGACTAATAGAACAGCTCTTTTTTCAGCAGCGCATTTCTCTTTCCTCCTATTCCTCTTCAATTTTCATCGTCACTTTGACTAATCCTTTTTCGATGAAAACTTTAAGAATTTCAGCCGCGGTGCTATGGTCGTAAAATATTTGCAGGCATAAAGTGCACGTTGGTTGGGATCAAGATGGTGGCTTTTCACAGGAGACATACGACGGTGAACCGATGGATGAAAGCATACTGACGTTGCTAAGGGCAGCGGGGCAGAATCCTGATCGGATGACAAAGGAAGATCTTGACTTTTCCTATAGATTCATCACCGATTACCAGAAGACAACACAATCACCAGTTGTTCCGCCGCCTCCTCCACCTTTTATGCAACAGAACGCGCAAAGGTTTGACTGTTTCTGCTTATGTATCATATGGTATTTGCACATCTCAAGTTCTTTATATAATTGTGTTTTTCCTTTTGAGTTATTATGAAATGCGTTTTAAATCAAAAGAGTGATCGCTATACAGCCTTTGCAGTGTGTTCTTTAACTTTAACTCATATTCGTTCGCTGAGTTGATTTTGATGGGTGACGTTGCGAAACGGAAGTAAGATGTTGTCGGCACCAATTCCGCTAATACTGATTGGCTGAAACTCGTGTGTGGGAATCAGGATTATTTAAACAAGTGGTGTGCTGACTAGCCCCAGGGACGTTTGGTGGTTTTGGTGGTTACGCTGCTAGTTGATTCCGAGTGGATGTCATCGGCAGTGAACACTCTGCAGAAATCATAGAGTAGGCTTCAGTGGAGATTATTGCGTGTCAAGGGAAGAATACACTCAACTGCGACATTGGCGAGGAACCAATGATGAGAGGAGCCCTTTACTGCGGCGAATGAGGGGTGAAATTTGAATAATTCTGACGGGGAACATCCATGTTTTTGATTGGAAGATTCAAATTCGTTTTATCCTAAGGGGGGGGGGTGATGAGAGGGAGGAGGCTATTGGACAGACTTAGCCACAACAGTAGTAATCCCATGAATGTTTTGTTCAACTCGAACTCGTAGTAACGGGGGTCGCGTCGGGTTGTACACTTCTTAGATTGTCGTTTTAGGCCATTTCATCCGCCGCAAGCGACGCAGAATGCAACTCCACCACCACCGCCGCCACCGCCAATCCGACGTGAGGCGTCACTGACTTCGACACCCGCCTCCAGACCACCTCAGAGACCGCCAGCGGTTAGCAGACCACTCGCAAGACCCCTTCCAATGGTTGGTTCCACATTTGTCCTGTGGGATTTTGTTGTGGATTGCAAATTTGAGTTTGAAGCGGCTTATTCATTCGCACTTCCAGCCTTGAGAGCTTAGCTCTTTTGATGATTCCATTATCAGCAGTGTATGTGACTGGCTTTATAAAAATAGAATGCTCCTTTCTGAAACTGTCATTTTGAAGTGCTGAAGAATGATCGCCGAGTGGTTTCAGCCACCAAACTTGAATAGTGGATCATCATATCGACCGAACGACGCGCCTCCACCACCACCCCCGCCGAATTTAGCCGCGAGTGATTCATCAGTACCGCCACCTCCGCCACCGCCTGCGCCGACAACGCAAGGTGGTGGAGTACCGCCACCACCTCCTCCACCACCTCCTCCGGTTGGACCCTGTCCTAATTTACCGCCACCGGCTACAGGTGGTAGAGCTAACTTGCTCAACGTACGTTCTTTGTTTTGCAACCATTTAATATTTGTTCTTTTTTGCAAACGTAACTGAATTTTCTGGAGCATGTTTTCTATCTGAGCAGTGATGTTAGATGGGGGTGTTCCAGGTTAGATGAGATAAGATTCCAGCTGTCATAAGCAATGATTTGTTCATTCTTTTTTGAGGTGAAAAGCGGTGATCGAAAGTATTTGATAAATAATGAAGATCCCAGCCTTCATGCTTCGTAGGGATTCGATTCCTATCACATTTGTTTATCTTCCGGAAAGCAGTGCCTTCGAAACGATCTATCGAAAAATGGGTCGGCATCGGGGGTGAAAGCCTCAACTGACACTTCTCACTGCCTGACAATGCTGGTGGTTTCGGGCAAAGAATCAACGTCAAAAAATTGGGCTCTCTAAATATTTGATCAGATGGAATCGGAGTTGATGAGTTTGAAAGAGTTGCGGATGTTTTGCATAAATTCTGCACTTTTTCGTGGTCAGCGATAGTTGTAGAAACCGAAAGTTAGGCAATTGCTTGGTGTGATCCCGTCATATCCTATTTTGAAGTTCATCAGAGCGAATATTCTCTTTCGCGTCTTCACGTTCCTTTCGCTTATTTGGCTTCTGTAAATTAAAGGAAATCCACGCTGGCATCACACTGAGACCAGTGAGCATGAACGCGCATAACGACAACAACAATGTGGGATCGCGCGAGGACGTTATGGCACAGATTCGACAAGGAGCCAATCTCAAACCGGTGGGCCCTTCTTCGGTCCTTTTTTACTTCAGTGACATTCCTTCTGTATGTTCATTGTTGCAAAAGTCTGCGGTGCAGCAGATCATCCATTTACGCTTGTTGCGATGATATTAAAATGCGTGGAGGCGTTACTTTGACTTGTGTCCGTGTTTTACATCCAATTCACTGATCGACTGTTTCGTTTGGCTGTTTTGTTTGAACGGTGAGGGCTTTTAAAAACTGCACTGAAGGACGAGAGTTCCATTCGATAACGTATGCGTTTGATGGAGTTATCACTGCCCATCTGCTGAGCCTTGTCTCTCCCCCGTATCGGCCTAAACGTTTCTCGAGGGATTTAGTTATGGCGGCTTTACTAAGCAGCCTTGCTCATCATTCACTCGTCATTGTTTAACACCCACTCACTATGAAATCTCAAAATTCTCTTTAGTATTCTTAGTGGCTATCAAATCCAAATTGTGGCATTCGATGTTCCAAACAGTTGCAACTTGTCGTGAATGGCTTTACGGGTTCGTTAGAATTGCAGTTTCTTTAATTTTATCAAAATTGCAATCGGAACTCGCGTGCTGTAATGATGTTGGAGTGGAATTGAAAACCGATTTGATATATCTGTTTGTGAATGGCTAGTGGAGTGATTGTTATTAATGCTAAGGTCGAAAAAGGGGCTATCGAGAACCGCAAATCGACACCGAACATCACTGACGTCGGCGGCATAGCTGGTGCATTGGCGCGTGCTCTCGAGGAGAGACGAAGGAATATGCACAACTCGGATGGTGAGCGGTTTGATTCGGTCGTTCACATTTTTTGCGTTTAATAAGTTGGCTATAATATACCGTCAAAGCGGGACCAGGGTAAAGCGAGATAGTTCAGAGATGTAGTATTATGTCGTTGGGAGAGTGGTATAAATATAAATATATATATAAACGTATATATATGTACATATATATACATATATATATATATATATATATATATATATATATATATATCGTATGCATTGCAACTAACAGTCTGCACTCTTCTTTTTTCTCAAGGTGTGAAGACTGTGGAAGGTAATAGCTGATGATCTGAAGAGGCTTACAGGAATCTGACCGTATAAAAGTAAAGCACATTGAAACCAACTTATTTGTTCGAGTCTGAATATCTCGATTGAACTAGAGATTAAATTCCCATTGTTACTTTTCCTCATTATGATGATAGTTGCTAGCAGCAAGAATGTCATGCCTTAATATGAAGAGGAAAATGCCATATTTTAGATTCTGAGGAGGAGGACGCGGAAAACAACGATAGCGAGTGGGAGACCGACTGAAGAGGACGGTAGGGCATGACATGAATCCCACGAATGCCGTTGATTACTTTCACTCTGTTGCTGACTTAATTTTGTGGCGTGTACGGTCTGTTCAACTTTTCTTTTCGATTTATGTCGTATGAAGGTACTATGTGGAATTGATTTGGAAAGGTGTGTTTTGGCATTTCTGGATGCGATAGATTAGTGCTGTCTTTGTTGTGGCCGCGTGAAATAAACGAACGGACCTGTGAAATGATTTGGTTTCGTTGGTTGTACTATCAGGTAATTGAGGCGTAGTTGCCGTTGCTCATGCTCGCGTTTGATTGAATAAGCCTAGTTCGATTTCAGCGATCATTGCTGGAATTTCTTCACTGCGTTCGCTTCTAGCAGTTGTTTGGAGGAAGCGGTGTTGAAGGAGGGGGGGGGGGGGAGTTGCCAGGAGCTTAAGAGAAAATGTACACAACATCCCTTAACACTTCTATGTGTTCAAATCCACATCGTCAAAGCGCTTATGGAAAGCTGCTTTCGAATCTTTAGACGAGATTCCCACTGAACCTTTTAATCATTTTGGTGAGGCTTATGCTCATTTTCATTGCTGCAATCATCACTTCCGCTTTCTCTAATTATCATGTTCGTTGCTTCTCGTTTCGAGTGTTGTAACCAGTGAAAACACTGAGGGCGATGTGTAGAAAGAAAATGTTTGAGACGATAATGAGGTTATGAGCTAAAGAGTACATGGCGTGAAATTGAATTTGATATAAGTTTGTCTCGAAAAGTGTGTTATGCTGTCTTTTCAGGAAACCTTATTGGGAGAACCAAGGAGTAGTTACCGTTTTGACGCTAAAACTCTTTCTCGAAGATCAAAGTCCATCCCTCATCCACAAGGCGTGTTTGAGTGGTGTGATTTGTTCAGTTTTAATGCATTCTTTTGGCAGATCGCTTTTATGATGAATTTGGTGTTTTTCCTTCGCTTTCTGTTGGGCGGATAATTCGAAATGCCTTATTTGACTTTATTAATATAGGACTTATCGTTTTCAAGACTGTTTAGCGTTTCTTCTGTTACGTTATTTCTAGCGGCTCTTTGCATCAAAGGTCACGACTATGAACTCCAGGTGAGGACCTACTTCTAGTATTTCTCTATGTTGTGATTGTAGTGAAGTGGACATGCCCTAGCGGATGCTGTACTGATGTGGACTTTCCTCAAAACATGAAGCTGCTGTGCTGGCTCGTATGAGTTTGAAAGTTGGGAATTTCGCAGCAATTTTTGTTTTACTAGCTATTCTTTTTATATGTTGTGATATATAATTCTTTGAAATTCTGTGTTCACAGTTTTTATTTTGTTTTACCTTTGATTGGGCTGAAGACGATATAGAGAGGTGAGAAACGATTTGTGGGGCTCAGCAACGAGCTTATCGAAAGAGAAGTGAGGTCGTTGCTGTTATTCAGTTTGCTTGCGGGCTAGGCACGTAAACGTAGAACATCGTTCAAAGGCTTAATCATCTCGACGGTTTACCTCTCAATTATGCTCCGCTTGGCTTCAACTTTGCGCTGAAGAAAAATTCTCAAAATATGACTAGCGCTGATTTTCCGGCGTTCAGGGCCTTGAACGTCTTCCGGTTTTTTTGGGATTCAGAGGATATGAATCAAAAATTCGGTGAAATGTCGAAAAGTCGTCTTGAAAATCTTGTATTTTGGGGTTTTATTCGAGAGTGCTGCCAAGACGTCATAGAACCGTAAAATCTGATTCAACTCGTCGAACGAAAGTTATGTTAGTGTTGCTATGTTTCGCTTGGTGATCTTATGTGGTGCGCAATTGTGTCACTGAGATTTCCCTGAAAAATGAATGTAATGGTTATACACTTCCCTGAATGTGCGAAGGAAAAAATACACCTGTTTTGCGCTGCTCACGCGTACTCTGGCTGTTGGAAAGATTGGTACGAAAATTGGGGGGGGGGNAGGTGGGGGGGATGTTCTGCAAAATGATGTCGGCACATGGGTTGTGTTGTCCCTTACAGACTCGACGAGGTTTTCTGAAATGAATATTCCGGAATTTATATGTGAAAATAATTCTTTTTTCCATTCAAGGCGGCTAGAAAGGATTTTGAAGACCGCGAGTGGAGCGGCTTAATGAAAATGTTTGCTGTTCAATTTGGGTCATTCATATAAGAATAAGCTGATTGCAAATATAGCGACACTTTTGATGGCAACAGAATGGAGCTTCCACTCCCCAATGACATATTTTAATTCATGTGCGTGGTGATTTCTAGAGTTCGCCTCTCGCTTTGCATAAAGTCTTCTGAAAGCTTGTTTGAATCCTATGAAAGTATTTCGAAAACTATATCCTTAACATCGTTGCTTCTGCACACAACTGAGTATGAATCGTAGTCCGTTGGAACTGTGGTGTGGTTCGCCGTTTTCGGTAATTAGAGGTTGGGGAGGGGGAGGAGGGGGGGGGGGGAGGGAAGGATTGCTTTAAAGTGATGCACAGTTCGACGAAATCACATACAGTTTTTGCCATTTCATTGAAGTTCCTCAAAAATAAAAGCCGAAGTGATATTTGTCGTGTGTGCCACAGACTGCTTTTCCTTTCGTTTCTGTGTGTTGTTTAGTTGAATATTAGGCACCTGAGCTTGGAATCCCCTGAAGGTAATATGAGTTGCATTGGGTGATTCCAGAATTGCTTGGATTGTTGTCGTATCTCATTAGTGGTTACTGGCGAGCATGGTGGTCTTGGGTGCCCCTTCATTCCACTTTTCCCATATTCGACGACGAATTTTGGATGTGCCACGTGACTGCCAAAGTTCATCGGGCTTTCGAACACAAGTAGCATTCTGAACAGTTTCAAAAGTGGCTAGATTAAGACCTATCCGCGGAGGGCAACGATGTGTTAGTCATTTCGATCCTTCGGGCACCTCAGGCACGATGATGCGAGGTGCTGATTTAGAACGCACTTAAGCAGAGAGCTAAGTGGGACAACTAAAGTTTGCAAACCGAATGGTCACCGCCGACAGTTGCATGGAGTCAGTCGTTCGTTGGAGCTGTAAAATGAGGTAGAGGGCATGAGCACAAATAACATCCCAAAGACTGTGTTCGGTAGTCGTCTTTGGCAGCAGAAAAGATGGCACTATTCTTCTTCCGATAGTTCTTGCCTGAAGGTACAGCTGCAGCAACAGTTATCTAGAACTGGCGTGGGTCGTTAGCCCACAAAGTGTTTGATAAGAAGTGGAAGGGCAGTGCACAGTGCTGTTCGTCAGCCCTATTAACTGAGCACATTTTCAGTAAACGCAGTAACGCACTGATATTTGAGGTGGTCCGCTTCTCCAAAAAATCTGTAGAATAGCCCCTCCACGCTCCGCTTGAAATCTGCTTTGCAAGAACAACATCGTGTCTTTGTGTTGTGTTTGCCTGTTATTTTACACAGTACTTGCAACTCTGGAACGAATGAAGCTGGAGCTGCAAAATCTGGTGAACGTTCGAGTTCAGTTTCCCTCCTCAAACTCGGAATTTCATACCCATCGACTTCGTCCTCCCATTATTCCAACTTCATATCCTTTGATGGCACCATTTCGCTGAAACCATCAAATTCAGTCCCACCACCCGAGAATGTCAATGCCTGTAAGCATTTCATCAGATCCCCTCAACTTGTACTTTTCAATCTCCGTCCTTAACATTTTGCAAGAACAGTCTTTCCAGTGTTCCTTTTGCCAATGTCGTCGAAGATGCGTGCTGACGTGTGAATCGATTGCATTTACAACTGTTGAATCGTAGCTGCGCTCTACAGCACGTTGCTCATCACCAGGCAACCTGTTGTAGGCCACGACTACTTTTCCAGCAGAAGCAGTCTCTCGAATGAACAGCTTCTCTGCAACTAGTTTTGCATTCGAGGGTACTCTAAGGTTGTGCCACTCGATTATGAGTTGATATTTTTTTCGATGATTATTGCAGATGTGTGCGTCACTGAAAAAGGCAAACTGCAATTTCGAAGGCTCAATCATCGACTTACAATTAAAAAGCTTTTTGAGAGTACTAAAACATTGTGGTTAGTGGTAAAAGTTGAAAGTAAGACAGTATGGCAGCAGAATACAAAGGACATGTGGATACGGTGAGAAGGTTCTGTGAGCTAAGAACTTCCGTACCTTACTGCTTCGAGTTTGCTCTAGAAATTGCTGGAAAAAAACGCGTCATAAAAAGCATTCATAAGGGACAGATGAGATGAGACGGAAGGTAACGAAACCATCGGACATAAAAAATATGTGAGAAGGAAACACCTGTCAACTTCGTCAGCGGAGGAAAAGAGCAGGAGAAGTGAGGACGCAGATGGTGTCTTTTCGTTATTCACAGTTTATAGTCGGGTTGCCTTAATTTTGCAATAAATCAAAATTGAGCAAAGCTGAACATCAAATCCTCATGCATGTTTCCTGCCAAATCCACTGCCAAAGAAACGTTCTGCCCTGCCGTCCATTATTGGCAGCCATAGCCGTTCTGCCAACTTTGCTGGCGATGATGTTACTTGGAAAGCCCGCTCGTCCGTTTGGTCATCTCAGCACCTTTTCACATCTTTTTCGCTACGTTCAATGATGTCTACAAATTTTACCCCTCCGATGATTCTGTAACTTGTTCGCTGATGCTTACAATAATCTTTGCTAAGAGCTTTCAACGGGAAGCGAATATATGTCGAAATATTCGACCACTAAAATTGTCTTATAAAAGATAATGAGAAGGGGCGAGGGGAATTGAGCAATGCTTTATGAGTGTAACGTTACGTAGCATATGAAATTACACGCCACTTGCCTGTGTCGCAGAAACTGATTCATTTTACGCCGTTGGGATATTGACTTCGTACCGACTGTGGCGGTCAAACAATGAGGGGTTAAGCAGGCATGAGTCACCCACTGAAATGGATGACCGGCCTCAGAGGTTACCGAGGGAAAATAAAGTATGCAACTTCACGGAATCATTCAGCGGCAGGTAAAAACCCTCTACCAAATGTTTACTTCGTGCGATCTGACACCTTTATGGTACACTCCCATCGGATGCAAAATACATGCAAAGTTCGAAGTAACTTCAGGTGATTGTAACTTCTTTCGAAGCCAATCGACCAACCTGGATGCTAATATAGGAGGTGGTGCGAATTTTGGAAATTGGTGTAAATTATATCTACCAAGTTCAACAACCCTCCAGACGGTCCCGCTTGGAATTACCAGACAGTCAGACAGACACACACTCAGCCGGGACATCGCCACAATCTGACATGAAAGCGCTAATGCCGACCCGTGGGAGACACCAAGACTGAGAAGCGAGCTTTGTTTGCTTTTGTGCTGCAATAGATATTCACTTGAAGCGCGCGTTTGTTTTGGCAGTGCTCCAGTTTGTTGGATTCGTTGTGTTGCTGTTTGTGGATTTGCATGTGTGTGCACGTGTTTTTCGATGGAAGGGACAGGCGGAATTCGTAAAGGGTGTTGGTTGTGCGTAGGGCGGTGCCCCGGTTTGTGGTGTGCATCCGAATGAGGTGACGTGATGCACGACGGAACTCGATTGTGCCTGTAGGCATTGCTGCGTGTTTGTTGGGTCCTTATGTAACGACATCGCTTGCTTCGTGCAAGCTTCCATTCGGCTTGCTTGGAAGCGACTAATCGCACTCTCCTTCCTCCTCATAGCAAACTGAGATCATTAGCGAATTTCACAGCGACGCTGCATGAGTTTGATCCCTTCCGGTGGGGAACCTTGTTCTGCTAGTGCAGTTCTTGACTTGTATACTTCATTGTTTTGGCGTAGTAGTATTCACTGTCATCAGAATTACAGTCGAGCTTGAGACGTTCGGAATGTACCACAATATTTTCTTTGGTAGGTGGTCTGGAGTTTCTGTTCTTCCTAACTTTGGAGAGGGGGTGTTGTCTTCAGAGGTTGCTTCCTGTTGGAAGAGAACTTCGAAGGAGCTTCGGTTAAAGGAATTCTGTTGCAATTGGATTTCTTCTTTGGACGTTTCAGAGAGAGGGAACTTTTATAGAGGTTATCCAAGCGTAGTGGATAAGTATGTGCACGGTGATGTGGTTGCCAGAGGTGATATTCACTGACATGATCGCCTGCATTCTCCTAGCAGGCGCCAATCGTTCTGAACGCAGTCAGCATAGGTGGTGTTATCCCCTCGAACAAGTACCATGTTTTCTTTTTTGTCTTCTACCTGTCGTCTCCTATTTCGTACTGCTTTTGCATGGGATCTTGCATTGTCATTGCTAGGTAAAGTGACCCATCTCATTTGAGGTGCAGTTGATGACAGTCTCGGTCGGATTGTTGAGGACAAACATCCGTGTGGGAAACGTTTTGATTTGTTGAGATTTCACCCCCTTGCCGCATCGTGATTTTCGCCAGATATACTAGGGTCGCTAATGTAAATAATATTAGTGAAGTAAGAGAATGCACTTTTTGCAGTTTTCCTTCTCAGCGAATAATAATAACTCTTTCCATGCTCGTCTTTTATTTAATCTGTAGTTGTGCTTTGAGAAGAGATCCTTGGGAAAGGGGGCTGTTATGGTGGCATGTAATGCATTATGGCCATTTCTGTCGAATTTAGATGTCAGAGAAATGGAACTTGCAATTTTGCGAGGCGATGCATTGTTGATTGATTTTATCGTTGCGTTAATTGCGGTGCAATTAGCCCCTTCTAGGCAGAATCTTCCCGATGGCTTGATTTACGCTTACATGGCTTTCCATTATCAAAGAGTACATCAGTGCTATAAAAGCCGTTGTTGTTCAGTCAATTCGTTTTACCTTTTAGTTGAATCGTGCGATGATAGCTTTCATTTTCGTATTATATGGGAGGTATATCAGTGAATATCGAGCGTGTATATAAGCAACTTTTGTTTAGGATGATGAACAGATGCGCCGTTTGCAAGGAAAATTATTCATCGATCTGGGTGAGCGATGCATCTTGTAATAAAATATGGAACCCTAGAATGCCTTCGAGCATTTTATAAGCGGCAATGAAGCCGTTCATTTAACGCTTTCTCCCTTCCCACCCTCACTACATCCATTGTGAAGGAGTGGTTCTCGTCTATACGTTGACTCAAAATTACTTCGGGAACCCATATCAGGATACCTCCATCAATGTTGTTCCGTGATGGGCGTTCAGATGACGGGCACATGAATCGTGCAAACTGCGTTTGACCCTCAAATCGAAGCGAAGCCGTAGCTATCGGAGGGGTTTGTGGTATCAGAGTTTTTCGATGTTCTGCACTGGGAAAGTTATCCATTGCAACCATAAATTTGGTCATCTCATTGTGTACTTTGTGATCATATCTCATGGGCGTCATTTTATTTACAAGAATCGAATGACGATTGCTAATAGTTTATGGATTTGTTCATCAATTCGTAGATTCTGCTTGCGAAGACAGTTTCGAGAGGCGATATCGTTTTTCATATGAAATAGTATCGACCATTGAGTGATGTAAAAGGGCCAAATGATGAACCCGAACGTTTTATTCGTCAACATTTGGAATGTGGGTATCGACACACAGCGAGGTTTGAAGTGAACAACGAGCACAAAAGAATATTAAGGGTTTCAGTTAGAATATTTGCTTTCATCATTGAATCATCACTCCATCATCGTTGATCATATCTGCATCATAGAGACGCTTACAATAATAAAGTATAGGCAGCTGTGCGAATGGCTTTGCGGAATGTATCGCGAGCTGAGATTTTGCGGAGATTCGGAAGAAACTAGATTTGCGGAAAAATTATAAACCGTAAGAGAGCAGAGTTGCAATAAGTCGACTATAAATTGATGAGAATTGTGATAAATTACGCAATCGAGGTGGGATCTCTTTGAGAATAATGATTTATTAAAGGCGAAGAGGGAACACGATGCGTCAATGATCCATCATGTACGACTTCAGCAGACCAGCATCGACTGTGAGCATGTCTGTAGAATATGCAAATTTATCTGCAGAGAGTTGTCCGAGTATTCCAAGGTAACCGTTTCCATCGCTCGTGGAATCAGCAGTAGAGAAAACGATTCAGTCCTCTGTGTTGTTGTTACGATCGATTTCTTTCGTATGGATAATTTGTACTGCACGATTATTTTATATTACTTGCTGAAAATTTCCATTAAACAATTTTGCTGGATTACTGATAGTTGGAAGCACAAGACTGTCTGAGTGATGCAGTGTGTAATCACGAAGGCTCACAATATGAACGGCGATATGCAAATATTTTCAGAAGGGCGAAGATTTTGCTTAATTGTATTCTTAAAATGGTTTATTATACGAGGAAAACTGGATCATTTTTGATGTGAGATTCGCTGAAAGATGGCGCATTGTTGACGACATAGGGCTTCGTCTAAAGGCTGTTGCTGTTCTTTCATGGTCAGCTAACGACGGTGTCCGCTCAAACAGCTCTGGTGGCTTATTGATCTTTTTTGCTTACGAAGAAGAAACCCCACTCCATTTGCATCTGTTTTTAGTCCATCCAAACCATACAGCTGTGCAACTAGGTGTTGACTGATTCGAATGCTGGATTCTGTGCGCACAGTATATTTGGCAGCCACCTGCTTACCGCTTTTCATTAATAGTGTCTTATCACATTTTAGAGATGTCATTCACAGTTCAGTTTTTGAAGGTATGAGCGGATGATTTTGTATTGCATAATGGTGCGATATGATTATTTCTTATTTTTCGGATATATCCTCATTTACCTCTGTATGTTGTTAGCGCCTTATTATTTATTATCTATATTGCCAGTGATTTTCTCCAAGCTGACTACTGAAAACGAATTGATGGTGCATTTCAGAGTTATCTGCTTAAAACGTAAGGCATTCCACCATCAGACACCGCATTCCATCTTTCCATTTCCACAGGTCTTTCGTTTTGCATCTCGGCTTCCTCTTTACTCCCTCCCCGTCACATCCATTTGCTTGCATAGGTGAATTTAATGCAGCATGAGTGGCGAAGTGAATTGAGTCAGTGTTATTCGATGATATGGGAGATGAGGTGAGGTGATTACAGCATGTGGACTCATCCCTCCATAAGGACAAGTTGGCACAGGTGCGAATGCGACGTGCAGTTTTCGAGGACATCAGTGACGACACGGAACTTGTACCTTTCGACGATGTGGTTCGTTCACCGTTTTTAATTTCCATTTCACCATTTAGGATTGCCTCTCTAATTCATGATGGCACTGATTACACAATCAGCTTTTCTTATCAAAGAGATGGAGGAGGACCAATCAAGGAAACAGAATCAGTGCTGAGGTTCATGCTTCCATGTTGATTTGAAATGGAAAAAACAAAGGATTTCACTTGCTCATTCTCCATTTTTCATGCGCACTTTGTTCATAAATTTAAACATTGTTGTTTTAATGATAGGTTGACTTCAAATGTCTGAGAGAGGGAATCAGAATGAACGTTCTGGAACTCTTGATATATGAATAAGCATTCAACGCACTTTCGTAAATGAGTCATAGTTCCATACTAATAATAGACTGCTTTCATTTGAAGGTTATTCACAAGTTGAAGTTGCGATCGTGCGACTTGAGTTCGCTTCTGCACCGAGCATGGCTCAGCCTGTGCTGCGAAACGGGTTTTCCATACAACCCGCAGAAACGTAAGGCCGAGAACGAATCAGAAAATATAGGGTGCTAGGGAGGTGCATGGCGGTCACTGGCAGATCTAGAACGGAAAAACACTTCCTCGTAGACAAATTTGCAAAGTGGTCAGTCTTCAACGTGTAACTGAAACCAAAATTTTCAATTCAGCCGGTGCAATCAGCTTCCAAGACGTCCGCATAAGTCGATACGATCCCGGTTTCCTAATGCTTCCTTTGTCATATGGATGGGATGGGCTGGGATTCCAGTGTGAAGAGGAAGGGGATGCCGTATGCGTTAACATGGTGTTTGCTGTGTAACGTACGTGACTGCCACGCTCCTTATCATATAAAATCCATGATGTCATATATATGTAACACCTACGTCAGTGATCCACCGCGGTCATATTTCTAATGGGATCGTTTTGTTGCATTTGCGTTATCAAAAGTTGAGGTGGAATGTCGCAGCCCTTTTGGAAGACGACTTGTGAAAAAGTTCTGTCCGGATTATGCGGATGTATCACAGAGAGATGAAAATTTCCAATTGTCTATAAACAATGCTCGTAGCTAGTTCCTGAGCAAGAACCATGTGTTTATGGAAATCAGAGTCGTCAGTGCTATTTGCTCTATGAATTTATCGAACTCTGCCTTATTCAGGTTTGCTGTGATTCGCCTTTTTTCATTTGCTTCTCTTCCAGCCCCCTTTTCCATTTCCCACCACTTTCACTGCCGCCAACCGAGCTTCTGCAGTTAATGTTGCCTCCTCCAGTGATGTTGCACTTGAGAGTTGCCGGATGCCTGTTTCTGAATTGTGTACCTGAAGCCGTTTTTAATTCAGATTTGCTCTCGACTGCCTCACAATATCGATCAGTGATCTTAAAAGATTTTTTTTATAGTCTGTGGCTAAAAATCCAAAAACAAATTTGCATCTGTGAGATGGTTCTGCAGATATTGTCTGCTTCACTTATTATTGTGCTTTTATCTCTTCACAAAACCATTTGACAATACCACACTGAGATTCCCTGGAGTTAGGTAAGACTATATTTTGTGAGGCATTCGCACGCCACTGTCTCAGCGAACGTCGCTGTTTTAAACAATATACTGGTGGACGAACTCAAATTATCTGAGATTTACTACATTAGAGTATACCGTATGATGAATGCTGACATAATTCGCTATTTTAACGTTATTTGTTTTACCGCCACCTTCAGCCGTAAGAGGACAGCTGAAACTAGCCGGTAGAAACGGGAAACGATCCTAAACAGCTGAGAGAAGTCATAATATGAGATGACCGCTGCAAAGTCCTACCTCATCGCCTCATCGTGGCGCAGCGGTGACACTGGCCGCCTGGCAGCTATGGTAGCGGGGCTCATGCCTCGGCAGGTCTAACCATGCTACAAAGGTGCCAGGCTCCCAACCCGGGAAGGAATTGCTCTCGCAGGTTGGAGAGAGCGTCATTCTCCTACGCCCGAGGCTGGAGGCTAGCTAAGTGGAGGAGGCAACAAGCGCACTAATTTTTTTTTATAGATTTGCAGTGTCTGGGTAGATGCTGCAATGATTTATGGTAACGAACCGTTCCTTCTCGAAATCGAGAGCTGGGAGGTATGGATATCAAGACTTTGATCTCCTTTGCTTGACATCTGCGGGGAACGCGTTTTTATTTTATTTTTTGCAAATTGAAAAGTGATGGGGAGTGCGGAACAAATATTCCGCTGAAGGAAGCAATTCATGAGGAGCGATATATGTTTGCATGAGTGCTTTTGTGCATTCTAATGCTATCAGTGCTTAATTGCGGGCAATCGTTTAGATATATATCTGAGTGCGTGCTTTAAGCGAGCTCAAATGAAGAAGACGTTAGCTGACGAGATATTTGATCATTCTCTTCGAGTTTGGCGTGATTCGGGAAATTTTCTTTTATATTTGGAGATTACTTTTTTTCTGAATTTGTATGAAACGAAATAGCCTATACGCATTGTCGACGTTCAATTAGGGATTCTCACCGCTGTGCAGTAAATTTTCTGCACGCCTCCGCAAAGAACTCAAAACTCTTCAAAAATGCTGAAGTCGGAACTTAGTCTCGGTGAGGTCGACTAACGACTGTTGTTTTTGTTTGCGTTATCCGCTACAAAAGTGAAGGAAATAAGATCACGGATTTGCTTTTTGCCGAACGCGAGTTGTGATGGAGGATGAGTATTGCGCTGCATTGTTGAGCCATTGCCTTCATAGAAACCACTCCCAGGACAGAAGTATACTCCCTAGTAATTTCTTTAATTGAGTAAGCTTAAGGTGCAAGAACTTTACCATTATTTCCATCGTCATAAAATCAGCCATTTGGCTGCTCATTGTTAACACATTCTCCCCTTCACTATGTGGCATTCCTACTCAGTTGACCTCATTGTCAGTTGTACAAGAGCATCAAGAGAATCGGGAAAAATGATTGCTTACAGACGAACTAGCGAAGCTGTTGTCGGTGATTAAGGGCGGAATGAATGAAGTCGCGGAAATAAACCAATCGTGGAATTTTTTAGTCAGACCGCATAATAAAAAATGAGCTTTTGGTTGAAGATTTGCGCTACGGGGTGATCGCCCAAGAAAATGCCTAGTTAACCGACATTTTATGGTTCAGGGTTTGACCTTGTGGAAGCCTGGAGAAAATACTGGAAACTGGAAACATTTAAACAATGAGTCATTCACGCAGCGTTGTGGCTGGTGGAGCGATCATCGGGCACACTCAAATGTGGATGAGTTGAGGCGCGTGCGTTCGGGCATGCGTAATGATGAGCTCAATGGCTGAAACGTTGCATAAACGAAAAGCTGTCGCTATTTCAAGGAGTTCACACGATGTGTTCGACCTTAAAATCACAAATGACTTTATTTTCCAGCGCACCTGCAAAACAATGATGCGTCCAGCCGTCAGAAGTGGTTAATTGTTACGTGGCTTTGTTCTTGCATCATTCGTTCGATGTCTTATAGGCTGAGTCACTCAAAAAGTGCGCGTTCTAAAAATTTCTGTGTCGCGGTTGCCAAGAGATTAAACGTAAGAGTGGCCTCGTTTTTAAGGCTGCAGACGATTTTTGGGGAAACCCGCCAGGAACTGGGTGACTGGATGTGTGTGCGTTACTTGCGCGAAATGAACAGAACAAAGTGGGAACGCGTTTTATTACATAAGACATTCAATGCTGCGATACAACAGAAGAACTGTAGATTGGTCACGGCTGTGTTGCCTGTGTCGCCGCTTTCGCACCGATCGCTGCGTTGTGTTGATGCAAGAGATCTCTGAGATTTTTCAGTCGCTGTGGGCGTTACCACGTTGGTGAGACTGAGCAGCCCTGCAGCACATTAACGTAGCATTACGGTCGGTAGTTGAATGACGTCACTTCGACTAATTCTGCCTATATATTAACATGGCAGTGTTGTTTTGATAACTGTGACAGTGCGACTTTTGGCAGTTTTTACTGCTCTGCCTTTTCTAGAAATCTTATTAAGGCCTCACAGATTTCTTTTTGTGGGCAGTGGTTTCTTTGTCCTGTCGTTTCTGTAGCCTATTAGTATTGTCCTCGATCCTTGATAATTTAGCAGTTGGGCGAACGCTGAGGACTAAACACAACCAGTAACTAGTGATCCTACCGATGTGAATAAGATTGTTGCATTAGCTATCCGTATTTCCTTGAGAAGGATTTGCTATACTCGGACTGTCGACTGTTCTAGGTGAATAAGGAAGCTTGTTATCTGTGGCGCACATGCGAAATGTTAATTTATTTCATCTATCCAGTGATACTTAACTTTAGTATCACTATTGCAGGCATTCTTCACTGGTTGTAGGTAACAGCAAATGCAGCACATCATTCTTTTCACTGCCTGTTACATGTTCATTCAAACAAATGTGAAGAGCTTCAGCCTCGGCTTTTTGTTGAATATGTTGCACTGGCACCGCATAGGCCCTTCCCGTGGAGAATGAATGCTAATATAGCTTCCCTGGCTGTAACGCAAAATGTAAACACGACACCTGCTCCCGTTGAAGGTCTATGAACTGCCTTGATGACGCAGCTCGCTTGTGCCTTCGCACACGGATGTTAAATTTTCGAAGGTAAGTGAAGTGCCCCTAAGGAAATGGCGCAATATGCGCTTTTGGCTACCGCTCACTTAAGCAAGTGGTTTCATAAGTTTCCTGCAATTGTTGAAATGTGCGAAGGTTGATGCCTTCGTGATATGGCGGCTCCGTTTGCACAGTTTTACGGAGGAAGCCTTCATTGGGACTCGACCGGTATAGAAAACACCTAGGTCTTTTGGCATATTTAAATGCGTATGACTCGAAATGGATCAAGCAGCGTAATAGATGCTGTATAAGATCGTCCCGTGATTTGTGTTATATCGTTAGGGTTCGTGACTTCAGATACAATGTTGCAGTAACTCGCTTTGAAGACTTGCAGGAGATCACAAGAACGTATAAACTTTGTTTGAAATAGCGCAGAGAAAAGCAGCTTCTAGAATAAAGAAGGGCTTCGAATATTACAGAAGAAAGTCAGAGGTTCATAGGAACAGTTGGATGGATATGTGATTATCATCTCATCAGTGGACAAGCGGAAATGAGGATTTAGTAGACTCCGTGCCAATAAAGCACGAGTAGGAATAAGGTTCATGGATTTCTGCTCTGATGGAGTATGAGTGGAGCTCGCGAGTACTGTAGAGAGTGAGGGCATGTTCCGATTACTTTTCCTTGACGCCTTTCACAGGTAATCGGTAATGCCGCTCATTTATGAGCCGAGACAGGAGTTCAGTGATGTTCTTTAGTTTTGTTCGACCATTACTACACAAAATCTCTGATCACTTCTTGCTGAAACGACAAGTTTGCGGGAGATTTTTGAGTGTGAGCTTTGTTGTGGTATGAGCTGCAAAGGTTTTTTCGTGGTGACGATGTAATATGACGATAGCCCAAACATAAGCGAAAACCGTAGTTTGCTTTATGACTATAAGCTTGTTTGTTATTGAAAAGGTTTGAAGATGCTGAACTGTGCCCAACAAAGTGCTAGAAAACTTCCTAAAATTCTAGATGGAATATGTAACGCACCTATTGAAATATCCTTCTGAACGCCAAATGCAAACGTTTAATCAGTTGCGCATGCGACTGGAATGTATTTACTTCCGTGATCGTTGTGAGGAGAGAAACTGTTTTATTTGCCGGATGCATGTGGGCAAGTCTTATCTTCAAGTATAAAGATATTATGAAGATTAGCTGTCAGTGCGATGAATGGAGCAGTTACGGGGCGACATCATTTGCGGAATTTTTTTTATATGTGGTCAAACTTAATTCCTTCCTCCTTGATGGGTGGGATCGCTTTGGTTGTTGTCCGTTCTCTTTACGAATCTCTCGGTCATTCTGAAGTGACATCCTGAAAATCAGCGACACTCATTGGAATGATTAGCCCTTTTATAGGAGGGGATGGTGTAGCGGATATTAAAACACATCGGAAACGTTACATATTGGCCGGTTAAAAGCGAGTAGTAACATGAGAATCCGACGTGAGTATGTCCGACAAGAAGAAGCCAAAGTGAACGAACTGAGCATCACGACTCCTTTAAATAGACTGCGAATAGCAAATTACCAGTGGATGTGTATCTATACTGGCATATTTTGGACATTACATCATTCTGCAGGCTTCTAATCAAAGATTTGACGTCACGTGCGTTTGTCGTGCAAACAGTGAGTTAGGCGCAGTCCTACTTCAGCTCAGAGTACAGAGACCTAGTTTATATGACAATGAAGAATTGTCATATAAGCTTTACGCACTCGAAGCACTGCAAGTAGGTTGTAGATCACACAGGAGAATTGACTGCCTGGACTGCTTACTGCGAGACGGCACAGCGATTTGCTGTATAAAAGTACTGCTGAACAAACCACTGTATCCGTTCGAGTAAGATGAATTTCATACACGGGACCTTCTATCTGAAGAGCGGACAGTAGTTGTTGAGAGCGAGGTCAGAAATAAGGGGAATAGTCGTCGTCGTGTGCACGCTTTCGATCACACCTCGAGCAACTCGTGCCTTGCGAATGTGAGCTGCTTACGTTCTCATGCTCGTAATGGTGACCCCCGAAGTTAGATTATTGCACGCGCTTGCGCTGCCAACTGTCCGGTAGCAGTGCGGAAGCCCTCGATAGCCAGTTCTTCAAATTTTTTTTTACACGGACTGCGATTGATAGTGAGCAATCGAGCAGGTGGGCATCGATCAACGTTCTTCTTTGCCTAAATTCGACTACCAGCTCGCATACTGTCCGGTATGCTTCGATCAATGACTCATTCAGATAAGTGAAGGCATTCTGCAGTGAATGTACCGCGATTCGTGTGGTCTTTGTACAGTTACTCCGCAATGTTGTGCGGTATTGTGAAGTATTACAGTCTGTAAAGTTGTACAGTGTTACGTTTAATGAGATATCAAAAAGTCCACCAAACGCGCTTTTCCAGACGCGCAGAAAGTCCCTGGCCCTTCTACGGTCATATCTCCCTCTCTCCTCGATTGCAACACAACTTCTCCATGTTGATGCCGATAGCTACAGCATCGTCTCTGGCTTTATCGATTTTAGGGCAGCTATTGTGGATGAAGTAACTCGGGCGTTTAAGAGTGCTCGTGAACGCCTCAGACGCTTGCATTTGGAAGCGCCATATAGTCTCAAGTCGCCCGCTAGCTCCCAAATTTGGGAGTGTTATGAAGGTTTGAATTCACGTAAAGGGAAGTAGTCAGTAAATAGCGGTAGGATAGTGTTTTCAAAGCGCAGTCCTGAGATACAAAGTGGTTTGGAGAGGATGCATGACCGTTCGTCGCTGAAATTCGGAAACTCCTGTTGGATTTTTTCATTTGAAGTGCTTCTAAGCGCACTGAGAAAACTAGCGATTATAGACTTAACCACCCCGTTCGTTTTGGACCGCTGAGTCTCTGAGGATGCAAAACATCGCATGCGTAAAGCACTGTTCCGCAGGATTTGCAGAACATCTCATCCCAGCGGCAGTTGAAAGTACTGCAGTTTTCCCAACGCAAAGTTTTACAGAAAATTTAGAACCCTGTGGCGTTTACCGAACAATGGAGGACTGAGCTTTGAAAGGCTCTTCACATAAGGATGCAGTCGAAGTGGGAAACTGAGTAGAGACCATTTGTTGAATATATGACGCACAGCTAGCACACCTGCTTAGAAAGGTACAGCAAGGAATTCAAAGTTTCGACAGCCGTTGCGAGTAGCCACTCAATAAATAGAACGAGTTGCATTACAATTGCAAGAGGTATTCAAGCGAATGCATGCGTGCACATTTGCGAATGTAATAAGCAATAAAGCGACGAGTTCAACATAGGGAAATGTGGTTAGCAACTCACTCTGAATGCAAATATGGCACCTATTTTTGTATCTGCAGATAGTTTTGGGAGAAACTATTGCGTTATCAAGAAGTGAAGCAGTGCCAGAGTTTTTGTAGTGCTGTGGAAATATATATCACAGACGAGTCTTAGAGAGGTGTAGTTAAATGTGAAAATGATTGTGGTCATATCAATGCGAAAATGTGCTAAATCGAGATATGAGGCGATGGAAACACGGTGGAAGGCGAGGATTTGGGGTCGTGATTAGGAAACTCGACGTGCGGGTGGTGAAGAAGCATCTGGATGAGGACGAGTGCAAACGCCTGAATGAGGGCAGCGTGATGGTCCAGTGGATAACGAGCGAACGCGTCCGCTTTTTATGTAACACGCTGCACATTGGCACTGATGAAAACCGATGCGCTCATTGCACAGCGTTGGTGTTTGCACTCGGCTGCATTTCTTTAGATAGGGAATTAGTTGGCGTGGTGGTGAACTCTCGTCCATGCAAACTCATTTTCGAAATACGCAAACATTAGCGTTTATTAAGCCATTTTGCAGGTGTTTTAGTGTAGGAAAGGAGTGAGAACTTATAGACGCACTATTTGGAATGTTAGGAATTATCCGAGGGGTGCGCTGCAGCCGTTTCCCATTTCACTCACATGACGTGTTTTTGCCGAATAAACCGGTCTCCTTCACAACTGACCCAAATCCTCGAAGAGCAGTTTCTTGTACCGTGGAATATGGAAATCGAGCTGGTCTGAAATGTAGATAAATTTTAGTGCATGTAGTTGCTTGTGACTCTTTCCCGAAGTTGATATATAAAACTAGTAAGGTGGCAACGAAGATCGGCGCATTTTATATACTGCACTGATCGAATCACTGAACTTCGTGACATGGGATATACGGGCACAAGGTGACCGCAGTGTTGCATAAAAATGCAGACCTAAAGAAAACATCGAAAATACAAGAAGCGCCATCGTTGTATTACCGAGATCTAAGCAGGAGCGTTCTGACGAAAATGGCTCGAAGCTTCGGTAAACAGAAGCGTTTGGAACATCAGTGCTTGCGCACCTATAGGTTGATTACAGTTCCCTTCCTGTGTATTTCGTCTTGAGACAAGATCTGCGACGAAAAATTTTTACACTGGAACTCTTTCTCTGTTCCGTCGAAAAGCTTTCATAATGTTGCAGAAAAACTCGAGAGGAAGCCTGCTGGCTGAACTTTGTCCTATATCAGCCATTTGGGTAATTTGCAAGACGATCGAACACTTCCGCTTTTTGCCTTCCGCAAGTTGTATTCGAGCGGAACCACTCCCATCATGTATATCCCAAGCTACATTCCCTGCTCCAAAGTAAAGGGCGTAACGCTTGTTGCTTTCTCCTCGATATATCGTTTTGCGTAGTGATTATAAGTGATTCCCTGATGCCAAATATGCGAAGTCTTTGCAAAGAAATGATTCATTCTCCATTTAGTTGTCAAAGAATGTAACCGTTTGCTTGAAGCACTCATAAACGAGTCTGCAGTTATATTTGTTGCTTAGATAAAAGCTGAAGGTTGCAAACGACTGCATCGTTTCGAACGAGGGTAATGCTTGCGTGTGAAAATTATGTAGAAAGCGACGAGAAATGAGAGGAAGAAGACGTTTTCCTATTCGAAGTCCCACTCACCCTGTGAGCTGAGCGGGAGTCGAAAGCGATTTTAGATGATTAAGAAGGGATAGTTTTGGCTTGCTTAACATGTGCATGGTTTACTCACTGAGCGAATACTCTGGACTCTCCTGTGCCTCTACGAAGTTTGGATCATATGCTAACCTAGGACTGTTGAAGATGGAACGGGAGCCACAATCGAAGCTGGAGGGTGCTGCTCGTTGTGAGGAGCGGATATTGTTGCGTAGAAGACCTTCGGAACGTCCGATCGTTAATTACAGAGAGCACTTTGAAAGGGGCATGAACCCTCATTACAGGTAGAATTACACGGTTTGTTAGCCAAACGTTGCAACTTTTCGATAATTTCTGTCGCGGTAAACGAGATGGATCACTGTTGTTCGGGTAATGCGAGATGTTCTTTCTCGTGTTTGATGCTGTTTTTTTTTTTTTTTTTGTAGGCCAGCACGAAATTGGGAAGGGAAACGGCAATCCAAGCATATCATAAACAAGTGGGAAGTTCTAGGCTAAAGTTGTTAGTATCAGACGTAGGATGCTGTTTCTTCACATATTCCTAGTCTTAAATATTACGGATTGCTTCGCCCTTGATAGCTTTAAAAATTTCGAGTTTTCCCAACTGCCTTGCCAGCAGGGAAGTTGGCCAAGATATATAACGGATTTCTAAGAAGGCTTCCCAGTGGAAATAAGCTGGCATATGGATGTCTGTAGCAGAGAAAAATAAGTATGCGCATATATATATATAGACTGATTGATTCCTCAGGTAACAAGTTTCATTGCATTGTTTCTTTTTAATCTTTCCAAGCTTTCTGTGAACGTTTTCAACTTCAAATTTATCGGCATCTTTAGTAATCAATTCATCTGACTGCTTTTGTGCTGAATAGTTAAATGGTTTCGCTCTTGCGATGCATCCGTATGCACAGGTATCGCTTCAAGTAGTGCCTGACCCTCCATTCCAGTTCAAGCCGAAGTCCTGCTTAGGGACGAAGGTCTTAAGCATGTCATAAAGTGAATATGTCGATTCCCTCCTGTTTCTGTTTCGTTTGTAAACTACCTGAAATGTTGCCATGATGGCAGTGTTTGTATGAGTGCAAGGTGAGTGTTGCAGAAGCAGCTGGCGTGAGCAAGGTTCGGCCTATGCATTCACTCATGGTGATGCACATTTCGGTCAGTGGTACCCAGATGAAAGGTCGCGTTATGGACCTGTACCGGTGGAATATTCAGTTCCTCTTAGGGTTCGTTGCTGTTTAGCTGCTGTTTGGTTTTTCCAAGTTATTCATGGATAACATCCTTTGTTGTTTGCTGGCAGTTGGGATAATTTCTTGATGTCCCGTGAGTTTTAAGAGCGGAAATCGAGGCAGCGAATCAGCGCTCTAAACAATCGATGATTCGTTGTATCTGGCGTAGCACATTCAAGGTTCTCAGCATTCAAGCCTCGCAAACAACGAATTTAAATACGCATCCATTGATCAGTTGCTTATTGTTGTAACGCATAACGACTCACAAGGAAATCTGAGTGAGGTTTCACACTGCAGCATACGGTCCACCTGATGTGTTCTCGGATCCAAAATTGGGATGAGTGAAGAATTGTTCGCGGAAAGTTTCTTTTCTTATCTTGTTTGTTCAGAAGAAAAGTAGCAAATTGTTGAAAACGTTGAAATGTTTGAGCATAACTTGAGATGAACTAAGGAAAAAGGGCGAATCCGGGTCGAGATGTTTTTACGGCTTATCCTCTCCGATTCCGCCTTCATGCATTTGTCTAGTGCATTGTGCAGCTTTTCACCCTCACTCATTCCACAACCTTCATCAACATGAATTAGTTCGTTGCCTCTCAGCGAAAAGACAAAAGAGAGGAGGGTGCCTTTTTTGTTTGACAGGTGGCATTTTAGCTGGAAGACGTTCACCGACGCGATAGTTCAAGAGAGCTACGCTACTATAACGGTTCTTTCCGTAGAGGTACACCGAGACCAATCAACCCTTGCAATGGAGAGGAGTAAGTCTGTAGAGGCATTCGAGAATGTATCTTTTGTAAATGGTGATTCCTTCCCGAAATAAAGGACAGATGTCTGAAGATATACGCCAACGTTTGTTTATTTGATAGGCAAAGTTTTTTTTTTTCGTGTCTTTGATAGGCAAACCTTCGCCTTGACAGGCATAAAGTTTTCTGGAGGCCTACTGTTCGATTTAGGCAGCAATGACAAGAGCGTGAATGACAGTGTTGAAACGGGCGGAGACTATGAACGTAGAACAGACATCAGGGGCTGCATAAAACACTTCACCGACGCGCGCTATTTTCCTCTGAAGTTTTTCGAACTTTTTGACAGTTTAGCTGAACATTGGGAGCGGAGATAGGAGAAGGCGGCAGAGGGAAAAGATTGAAGAGAATTTTCGTTACATAACTAGAATGAAGGAGGGGCGTGCTGCAGATATCCTTCTCTAGCTTACAAAACGAGTGATGGTGTTGTCAGCGTAGCCTATAAAAGATTCGACAGAAAGGTTAGTGAAGTCTCTGTTTCTGTCAGAACTGTTTTTGTTTTTACAGTAGTTTGTTTTGCAGGATTTGGAAGAACAATCGTGAAGTATGTCTTGCAAATAGTTTGAAAATATTTTTCACTTGGATAACTCGAATTGATCCTTATGTGCTAGACTGTGGACGAAAATGAAGCTGTTTAGGTGGTTGGCGGAGGAGGATGTTATAGAAATGGAGATTGATCAAATGGGTGGTGCTCCGAAGAATTTTCCCCCACCGCCACATGGGACACACGAGATGGTACCTACGTTTCGACGTGCAGCTTTAAAAAAAAACAAAGGCAGTCTACTGGAAGGGGCACCATCTGTATCACAGAATGGTTCATCCAATTCACAAGTTGCAAGCTCGCAACCGTTGACGTCCGTTCTTATCAAAAAAGGCTTTCTGCGGCGATTTTCTTTGCGTGGTCGTTCCAAAATTGTTGCTGCTGCCTCCGGCAATGACAATTCAGAGACCATCTCTCATAAGAAGACACATTCGCCCAAGACCACACCAGGTATGCGTGATTTCAGCTGTTTTTGGTAGGTCTGTCTCTACAGCGCGCACAACTTTTGATTTATCATCCACGTTATTGCGTTGAATGTTTCCAGAATCAGTTTTTGCAGGGCATAAATCAAAGGGTATTATGCTTAGGAAGCCATCCGATGAAATGGTTTTGTTCAAGTATAGAAGGATGACCCTGAATGATATCAGTGTTACTAATTGTGTTCTATGTAACGGATTAATTAAGCTTAGCTGTGCAACCGAATTTATTTCTGAAGCAGACTTTTATTTGTTGACCCAAGCTTCGTTTTGTCTGAAAACGACAACAAGCAGCGTGCTGCTTAGGGATCACTGTCGACATCCATAAGGCATCGCTTGTACGGTGTCTGCGAAGGTACTCCCTTCATGGATTCGAACAACTTCAGCCGATGTGTTTGGTTTTTGCTTCTGCTTCCTTTGCTGAAGTATCGCCCTCTAGAGGTCGTGACGTTCATTTGAGTAGTACGGTTGGCTTGTTTGAACGAAACGGGCATGCTGTGATCAGCAATTGACTTTAGCGGTATCGGGGAAAGAGCAGTCGATGTCAGCCGGGAGTGCGAGCACAAAAGAAGGAGTATGTACAGATCTTCCACTCGCAAAGAAAACTTCCACGCCCAGTGATGCCACAAGTGCGATCCGTAAGAACACTTCAGAACGATCGAAAAGGACTGTGGGTCTTGCTTTGCCTCCGTCGTCTTCACTGAAAGCTGATCGCACGTCCAAGTATGTTTTTGTTTGCCACATTTTGCACTTTTTCTCGGATACCTTTTGAGGAAACATTGCGGTCTATAAGCCCATTCCGGATGGGAACATTGGCAGCAATCTGGTGCAATGTCACGGTGAGCTGGCAAAGTCACTTGGATTCAAGAAGGCGTGAAAAGTCTGAACCGGAAGCACCCTAATGCTCTCCGTACACCTCTCGCGAACTTTCCTCAAAAAATCTCATTCGTTCTTTTGTTGTCACGAGTGTGCAGACGTTTCTCAAATTCGACAGAGTAAGCCACCTTTTAAAACTGTTCGCTGGAGAGCAGTTCGTTTTGCAAAGGTGGAATAAGAATCTTTGAACAACGCTGCTGAGGTGCAGCTGAGAAACACGGCGTTTGTATTCACTTTGCAAACGCAGAGGATGGAGAAGGGGGGGCAACTCTCGATAACTTCGCATTCCAATCGGTACTTCGTAGCTCTCACTAGAAAATATAAGAGAGGTGTCTTTGAGAGACTCACGCGAGCGAGTATCTTGAAAGAATTTTTTAAAGAGCATCTTGTCTTTATAATCTAGCGGCGTCATTTCCATTCCTTCCTTTGTCGACGCCTGACAGATGCATTGTTTAGGGGAATGATGTTCGTTCCGCCTCTTTTCACTGATGAAAGAAAATGTTTGCAGATGGGAAAAAGTGGCAAGGAAGAGTCGTGCGTTGTTCTTGAAGAACCGCAGCCAGAAAATGCTCAAAGAGCGCCTGAACAAATATAGACTTGTAAGTACACGAGGAGACCCCATCCCCAGCGATGGAGTCACGATGACCGGCTTGACTAGGCGAACATCAGGGGTTCGACTCAGCGATTTGTTTCGCAGTCATAACGGCTGTAAGTTTTAATTCTGTAGTTCCTAAAGTGCTGTAGTTGTGCAGCACAAATGCATATTATTCTGTGTTTTTAGAACAACTGCAATAGCAGTTAAATCTCACTATGGTTTCTTCTGTGGTGCTGGGTGCAGTGGTTATTTCGTTCTTACTTCCGGTATGCAGGCTAAAACTTTCGCGTTTTTTATTCGTCACGTTGATAAGCAAGTTGATTCATTGTTGAGTGTTATGTGCAGTGGCTTGTTCCATTGTTGTAGTTTGTGCTTTGTTAGAAGGAAATAGTAGAGGTCAGCTGTTTTGACTCTTTGTGAACTGACGATGAGGGAAACGTTTTGCACATACACAAAGGTGACTGCTGTGAGTGAGTCGTACCTTGTACAACGAGTTCTGCAGTACGCCAACCTATGGAATTGCAATTTCATCAACTGCGGCGAGGTAACAATCCAGAGAGGACGTGGGCAGTATCGTCGATTTCTTAAAAGCAAAGAAGCTATTTGAAGCCGGCAGCTAGTTGTTGCGAGATTTGTTTTCCTTCTATCAAATGTGATTCTTAGAGGGCCACACAAAAGAAAAGTGAGTATAGATGTCTTGGGTAGTGTTGTGTTGCTTTGTTTGTTTTTGCACAGAAGTGATTATACCTATTTCCTACTAACCCTTTCTATTGCTGAGCGTAGTGATATCTTCGTTTTCTTTCTCTGACAGTATTTGCAGCTTCATTCTTCTCGCTCTTTTTTGTCCCCATTGCTATGTTACTTCAGAGAAAAGAGGCTGAGAGGCACCACCTTCTAGTAGGAAACCTGTAAACGGAAATATATGTCGCTTTCAAGTACTTTTTTATAGCGAAAATCGGAGTCGGCAGTGGTGCTGCCCATGCCATGAGAAAGAGTTCAGTGAATGATAAGATTGTTGCGAACACCGCTGTGTCTGGAGCGCAGCAGGTCCCGGAATCGGCACTGGGTGGTTCAATGTGCACTCCTCATGCGTCTAAGTCCACGAACACGGCCGACCTCAGCTTCACACCCTTTTTCGAGGGAGCCGACTGGAAACGGGTTTGTCTTCATGCCCTTCACACTCTTTTCATCAGCGTCTTTTTATTTCTCGTTTTTGCAATGGTAACAAATTTGATTTTCAGCGACCGACAAATAAAATCATATTTTATAATGAATGTGCTGCTTAGGTCCCGCACACCGCAGGAAACTGAAACAAGCTAAATAGTCGTTGTAAACTTCTTTCAGCAGAGCACGTTTATTTGACGGTTTTCTATGACTGAGGGGTTTATTTATTCACCGTCGTTTATAATGTGTCTAAAGGTACGGCTTTTGGCACATCAACGTCACACTTTTTCCCACAGCGGCGTTCGCACCTCCGATATTCTACTTATGATAACGCAGTGGGGCGACAACTTTCTTTGCTTCCGTAGATTTTGCTTAGTGCTTTTTTATCTCTCCGTCACTATAGGAATGTCAGACTTGCGAATGCCAATCCGCCGAATACAAATCCACCGTTTCCCTTACCTTCCAGAGGCTGGTCTGTGAGCTTTCTGTCCAGTTTCGGACACGACCGCCAACCCACTGCATGCACTCCTTTATCTGTGGCTCTGATGCCGACTTTACGGAAGAAGGGGAACGTAAGCTGTTGTGAGCTATTTTTTATTGATTTCTGTTGAGCCAAATATAACCTACAAATTTTGTTTCTTTGCATTCAGCGTTTACAGGTTGTGAAGGAAGCGAACGATGCATCTTCCGTTACGTCGCCTAGCAGTTCGAGCTTTTCCTCTAGCACTCCCATAGTGACGGTAACCCCAACACCGGTCACAACACTCGTTGCGTCCTCGAGTCCAAGTCCAGCACTCAATCCTTGTACGCCGGGTATGCCTCCTAAGCTGTTACACGGCGATGCTTACGACATCAGTACAGGTGAGTGAAGCAACTGGCCTTGTTTTGTGGTCGCTATATCAGTGAATCAGCCGGTACTTACTAGTCCCTTAATTTCATAAACGGGATTCTGGTCAGAATTTTATTTTTGATGTAGGATTGTCATTTATGAAGCTGCAAAGGGACGCAACGTCATAGGGGTCGACGAGCTATTGATATCGAGATGAGAAGTTGGTTCGGACAGTGCAGCAGTTTTGATGACCGAATTCGACATCCTTTCTATCTCATGACCTGCTGTATTGATGATTAGCACACGCTTAAAAGCATGAGTTTCATGACCCTGTCTTGCGAATTCTAGACCCATTCATATTCTCGTTATAACGAAATGTGAGTGCCGCTCCATCTTTTCACTCAGCTAGCATATCGGGCCACTGTCGTGATATATACTTAGAACGAATAGGGCATGTCCAGAAGAGGAGTGGGGTGCATTCTAGACATCCAGGGGGAAAGCGAAGACAGGGCAGGGGAGAGGTGAGTGAGGAACAGAAGGAAGGGACGGATTCCGTCTAAAATGGGACGCCTTTCTTTTTAATTCTTGAGCCCTTTTGTATGAAAAAGTGCTCAAAAATTTTTCTTGTATGGAGTCGCGTGTCTCCTTCATCGTTCTTCTCAATATTCCAGCGTTCTGACGAGTTCCCTCTGTAACTAGCATTCAGGTGGATATTTCTTCATTATCGTGCCATCAGTTCATGAGAGAGTAAAAACCGATGAGGTTGGAGGAAGGAGACGCAAGCGGGTGGCAGGTCACTTATGTGTGGAAGTGACAAGAGGGTGGCGTACATAAAGTTGATGCTGAAGTATTTGACTGGCATGGGATCAGCTCGATAACGTCTAGCTGAAAAACTGAAGAAATTGTTCTCAACGATCTGCTCTTTTGCAGTTTCACCAACAACAAACATTGAAGTCGGCAGTACAATTTCCCAGCCCGAGTCATTATGCGATTCGACAGTGAAAATCGAAACTGAGGAGGGCGAGATGATAGTTACAGTTCCACCATTGTCTCATACTCCCTGCTCAAGTGATGCAGCCAGCAGTCAGGTAAATTCTGAGGGGCACTGTTCATTTTTTGGTTGTCGTGGTCTCCATCCTTTCCGCTGGGCAAATGTCTCCCACGCATTAAAGTCAGCACCTCTTCACTAGGTAGTCGGCACTCCCACCCGGCAGTGGAATAGGCAAACGATGATGGGCGCTAGGAGCAACTCGAAGTATTGGGAGAGCAGTAATTTTTACTGCACCTGATTTGTATTGCAGCATGGCCTGTCTGCAGCATTCAATAACCGATTCTACTAGTGCTTGCTGCAGTTTTATTAGAGCAGTCTGATACGCAACGATTTTGTGATAGACGCGATTCTTTTTTTTTTTTTTTTTGAGGTAACGCATATAAGATTCTTTTGTGGGATATATAAAGAGAAGAGCAGTAATGTGTTTGAGTGAGTGGCTAAGGCTGTTGTCAAAGTCGTGTTTCAGAGCATCGGCACATCTGATGTCAGCATTGGTGACTTCCCCAATTCAGACTTCTCATGTATGGATGATGATGCCAAAGTATGAGATTGTTTATTATATATGTGCGTTTTTTCGTTTATTCTTATTCTTTCTAGGATTTGTCGCAACGATTTTTGTGAGTTGGTTGTGTTTGTTGGCCTTTGTCAGCGATAATACCATTTGGGGGCGATAAAGCTGCATAGAAACGAAGTGGCATTGCAGCCGACTTGCAGCCGCCTGAAAAAGGCCGCAGTTGTTGGCAGTGGAAACTGCGGAGCTGATTGAGACTTACATCATCTGTCAAAAGACAACTTGCTTGAAAGCTTTCACTGTTAAATTGTTCGATGTGAGTTTATGCGTCTACAAAGTTCAGATCCGTTATCCGCACGAACGACATCTGCCACATTTGTGAATTTTCGCTGTCTTTGAAGGATGTCGCATAAGATTGAAGTATGCAGAAAGCATGCACACATCTCACTCGGTGGCTTTTCAGCTGAAGTTCATGTGGACGCTGGTGGCGAAGGAAAGCTCACTGAATATGTCGTTAAACGTGGTTAACGAGAAGTTGATGAAGTTGCGCTCTGAAATGGTCGCGGTCCTGAATGAGCGCAATCAGGTCACTTTGCCATTGTTATCGAAAACTGTTGGCTGTTCAAACATTCGCTATGTTATGTGCATGTTAGAAAGATTGGAAGTCACTCTGATTGTGCTGGAAAGTGGAACTAAAAAACTTCTGAGGGAACAAATGCATCGGTCTTGATCATCTGTAATGGATCTGTGCGGAATTCATGTCGCGCTCTAAATGTGGGTCGAGTTTATTGAACCGGAATTATGTAACTAATCTCAGTTTAGTTCGAGGAGTAATTGAATGAAGCGACGAAACACTCTTGTAGGATGTTGTGCAGAAATTAGGTGCAGAAAACGGCAAATGTTCCCAGCTAGAAAATTGGCGCTTTAATTTTTGCTAATGTAAAGATTTCTGTTGCATGAAGCTTCTAGATCGTGGTTTTCATGAAGAGTGAACGATTAGCGGCCTATGGTTATTCCACGATTTGCGGATGTATAACATCTCTCCCTTGTCGCGTTGTGTGCAGAGCTGGCTGTGACAATCACCGCAACAACGGTCATTTCTGGGAAATAAGGCTATTTAGATTACGCAGCCACTCCAAGCTGATCACATTAGAATACTAACAGAATGACTAGTAGGAAACACTCAGAAAACGCCATAAAGATAAAATGTCACGCTTCGTAGCGATGCGAAAGCTTATAGAATCGAAATGACGCTATTGTCGAATGATTCCAAATGGAGGTGGCTTTAATGAGTTCCAAAAATTGTCATAAGGAACGATTGGGTGACCACGTGCTGAGGGAATATTTTGCAGATAGAGAAGGATATCGTGGAGGTTCGTGGGACGAAAAGCCGATTGCTTCAAAGCGCTGGTGGTCAGTTTTTCTTTCTCGTTATCGCTTTTTGTTGAGTTTTTTTTACCATTCGAGATTACAACTAATAGTTCGTTGTTAAGTGCTTGAGGCGCATTATTTTGAGTTGAAAATATTCGCAAAGGTGTCAACGCTAAACACAATTTTCAAATGCAGCTGTGCGCCAAATAACAGTACGGATAAGTTAACACTTATTTATTCTTCTATGATTTTAACTTCCATTTTGCAGTGAAGTGATGCTATTCGAAATGGGTTAGTGTATTTGTTCAATTGCAGGCAATCATACATTCTTGCACACTGCACGTGAGCAAGCTTTCGACTGAGTTTGCTGTGAAGAACGCATTCCAAAGACGACATTTGTTTTTTGCAATGTCCTACAGCTTTTGAACGCCTTCAGTTACAGAAGCGAATCTGCTTTATCACTTTTGGACTTGCAGAAAATGAATGTGGATTATCAGCACTGCGGTTGAAAACAACTAAGTATTTGTCTTGCTCTTCCCTCTTAAATTAATAGCAATGAATACAATAGCAGAGAATAGTACGCCTCTGAGGTGTGCCATTACAGCGCGTCTTTGAGAAAATCTTCACTGACCCAATAGTCGGAAGTAAAAACCCGTTGAGTGTTTATCCGAAATTCATCGATCAGCATGAGATGAAGTATGCGAGGTCATCATATGGTGTGCATTAATGCATAACTGCAGCTTCCGATATTCTCGAGTTGAAACTACTGAACACATTTGCGTGTCCACGTCGACGATGTGTTTTTGCAACGCAAATTTGCGGAAGTTTTACAACCTTTGCAAAAAGTAGATGTCATATGACATGGATTTTCGCAGTTGGATGGATCGACTAAAGTTATTGTATAAATCTAGTCATTTGTTACTGGCTCGTTTATGAAACTGTTTGCTTAGGGAAAGGAAACTGTTAAAATGCGCTTTTTTTGCATAGTGCCACATTTTGGTACATTTCTGGGGGTGTTTTTTGATGAAAGGTGCTGCAAAGCAGTCGAGCTGCCAACTTAGTCGACAGAAGCCGTTTTCTAGGGTAATGGCCATTTAATATCGCCGCAGAATGAGCGAAGAACAAGCGAACTTCTAAATTTTGTGCACAAGTAGCAGAGCACTTGCTGATGCAAAATCCACGGTGCCCTGAATGCATAGTCAATAAACCTGCTGTTTTCGTATATGCAGCCTATGTGCCAACTTGCGTCATTGCATTACCTCAGCGCACCTGATCCGGATATCGCCTTTTGCGCTCCATTCGCTGTCACACCTCCCAATTTTCGTTGCTTGCAGCAGGCCAATTTTTTTACTCTCGATGAGCTTTCAGACCATGGACCTCTACACGAAAGCTTTGGCGGCTTTTCCGATTCGCTTCAATGAATATGCCGGTGGCTGAGTTCTTTGGTGCCTCCAATCTTTCGTACGATCACATACCGTTTACGAACGTGCTGTGTTTCATTCAGCGTGGGTGTATGAGCCTGTTGCATTTACCTCATCGGTTATGAGCATACTGTGGTTTAACACTTATGTTATACTTATTTCTCGTTTTTGAACGTCTTATCAGCCGTTTAGACATATATTGCATCTTAACACAGCAGCACTTTTAACAGTGTAAACGCCTTTCATTTGTTATG
The DNA here is from genome assembly GCA_022844705.1 of Toxascaris leonina. Lineage (NCBI taxonomy): Eukaryota > Metazoa > Nematoda > Chromadorea > Rhabditida > Ascarididae > Toxascaris > Toxascaris leonina. The sequence goes on along the minus strand of JAARMF010000015.1, from coordinate 165,888 downwards.
AAAGTCAGTCGGTCATGTATATTTAAAATAGCAAAACACAGTGGTATGGAATCGCTAGACGACGTTTAGTGTTGTAGTATTTCCAATCCTGTTGTTTGAAAGTGGGGATGAGCGAGGAAGTGCCTGGATGCATTTTGCTCATCGAGGGGGCAGTACACATGTTGTAGTTAAAAGAAATTTTGTAGGTTTCACTGTTGGAATGAATAAATAAAGCATGGGTCGTCATTGAGCGTTTCCACTAATGCAGTGCACGGAAACTGGTGCAAATCTTTCGATGTCGTTGTTTTGAGTGATGGAAGGTAGTAAGTGATGGAAAATAATTGTGCCGACTCGGCTATATATATATATATATATATATATATATATATATATATATATATATATATAATGTCGATTAGCCCATTCGATGAAGAAGAACTGTTACTGAAGTGGTACTAAAGCTTCCCGAATTTCGTAGGAAATGATCTGCAGCAAGCAGCGAAACATGGGTGGAAGCATGCAAGAACGAATATTTCGCGTTTGTCTTTCTTAGCGAGGCGTTGTGAATTTCATCAGTATGGTTATTTCATAGCAGAATGAATTGTCCTGTTCGTTACATCCTTAGAGTATACCTCATATGTATTATTTTCTTGCAAGAAGTTCAGCTCTTTGTTTGGTTTTTATTTTTTATACTTTGGTTCATTTTCTTTAAATTTTGCACTCAATTTTATAAGGCGTTGCTTGCCATTTTATCACTGCTTGCCATAGAGAGCTACCGAATGTTATCACTGTGTGTGGGGCTTGAACTAGGCAATGCAACGAACTATTGCCACATCACACTCGTTGATGAGTGTATTGTGCATATATGTAATTAGCGTGATGCTTACAAACTCTTTCTTTTTCATTGACGTGTCATAACTATGGCGATTCCTCACGAAACTGTTTCAAACATGGTAGTGGAATTGCCGAACGGATTGCAAGGTTGGACGCTTTTAAGTTATAACACAAAAGGTTGAGGTGTCTTCTTACCCAAAATCACGAGTTTATTTCCATCGCTGAAATCAGCGATAAGATTTGCGGTGCTTTTTTACCTCCAGGAAGCGTGCAACCTAAGTGTAATTATATGCGTGCAGTTTTCAATTCTACAGGCGTGTCTGTTTACTTTCTATTATCTTTATCGTTACTTAGCGTCAGCTCTGTGAGGGCGCTATTCCCCTTCAACATAGCGTCTCTGCACTCGAATAACCTTCGAGCATTTCATCAACGGTGATTTTTTCGTTCATTTGTATTTGTACATGATGCGGTTATATTCATGTTATTGTTGATCGTGCTGTTCTATCTCAGTGATAGATCATAACTGGCTATGCTTGGAAAGTTTTGCGGAGGGACATGGTTTTTATTACCGTCGGGGAAGAAGCAGTAAAGCTGACGGTTTCTGAGGTAGTTTGAGGTTCCTGATTTGATAAAGCTGTTACGGCCAGGGTATGTCATGTTGCTTCCAGCCTCCTGAAATTTCGAGTTTGTCGCAAGGAGACATCGCTAAGATAGCATTCTCCAGTAGGTGCTTCTAGGAAGATTGCTCCCCTCTTTAAACGTTTCAGGTCGATGCGGCTCTATATGGGTCAAAACCATTATTGCCTTTGCGGCCTTTGTGGATGGCACATAAAGTGACGCCTTTTTGGTATAACCCCTCGCCATCTGTATGCAAGTTTTATCGCTGTTGGGATACAAACTGAACTAATTCATTGTTTCATATCGATATCTAGGAAATGTATATATCGTTTGAGGATGTTACAAAAAAGGCCGAGTAAGTACTGAGAAATAACGTTGGTCTGCTTGCACGGTCGAATTTGTGTTTGATTTCACTCGTCTCACTGGCTGAGCGAATACTCTTTATGAATAGCTAATGTACTTGTTCGATGGCTCTGTACCTCTTATGTATTATATATGAAATAAAATTAAAGGCTTTATCGTTTATTCTTCCTGAGGCGTTCCTGTTAATGCGCATTGGTTTATTTCGCAGGTTTCGTTTTCTCTTCATTTTTGTCGTTTATTCCTTCTCTACCTTATGCATGCGCTGATAGATCGTCCTTTTCGGTGTTCATCTTGGCTTTATGCTTGCAAATCACGAGATCTCCTACAGCATTACAATAACGCTTGCTTTGTGCATGGAACCTAATGCTCATGCGTCAGAGAAGGAAAATGAAGGAATCGGTGATGTGGTGTATGAGTCAGGGAATGAGGTTCTTGCAGACTTTTTACGTTCATCTGTGTTTATGAAAGCACTCTTTCATAAGTTGACGAGTAGGTTTTTGTCGCCTTTCAGGAGCTCGTATGCGTGAGACACATTAGAAAGAGTTCGCTCATTCTTTAGAGCAGCGGACATTTGACGGGATTTGATGTGTTGCCTTTAGGCGGATGGAATTTTCTGAAAATGTCCTCTATAGCTGTCGCAAATCTATTCATCCGCTCATATCTTCCAAACGAGGAGAAATTTTACACATTCAGAAAGTCATTGGTCGAGGATGCTCCTGGAAGCTCGTCCCATGCTGTTTTCCAGTTGGCAGTCTTTTGAAAGTACAAGAGAAGCTATCGGATACTGGACAGGAATGGTGTTCTTCGAGGCAGTCGACGTTGCGTTGCGCTGTAGTCGGGTTTCTCGGTAGGTAAGGTGAAATGACAGTTTGAAGCAAACAAAGCGACACACTGCCAGGTACAGAGTGCGGCTAAACAGTGCACTGCTTGGAGGTGCGATGTCTGCTACCTGCATGAGTGTTTTTGCGTGTGCTGCATCAAAGGACCGGACGAACATCGAAAAATGAAGTGCGATCGAACACTGCAACGACAATTGCGCCTGATAGAACGGAGTAGTGACGACGACTGCACCGCCAATGAGTGCGGTCGAAGTGTGTGCATATCAGTGACGACTGATGATTAGATGTGTGAAGGCTAGGTGTTACCACTGCGCTTAATATCTAAGCAATAATTACCGTCTTGGTTTCATGTGTTATTATAAGAAGTGACCGTTACAGGCAGGGACGTGTAGTCGTGGACTGCAATGATGCAGCATGCTAAATGATGGTAGATGAGAGTTGGGCTCGTCGCTTGAGACAGTGGAGGGGTGCTGCACTTTTATGGCAAGTAGTCCAGTTTTTCACTGAGCAAAACTGCCGACGTGGCCTGTATTCGTTCACAGAATCGGATAAGTGGCACCAAGGAGATGGTGGAACGCTGAATTTGTTGAGTAAAGCGGGTGTGCGTTTATTCGGATCTTTCAGCGTTGCACCGTAGTTAAATGGCGAAACGGATAAACTCCGCCTCCTACAGCAACAGGCTTCTAGTTTGAGCATCAGTCCGAGTGCTGCGGAGTTTCTTGATCCCTTCCTGAAAACTGTGTTCAGTAGTTGATGTTTGTATTAATCGATGAGTTCCAATATTCATGTAGAGGGTGCTTTTTAGAAGGGGAGGGGAGAAGGATAACTAGATCACTAACTGGACTGCAACCTAATGGCTGTCACTCTCCATTTAATTACTCTTGCTGAGCCATCGATGTTTTTCTAAAGTGAGAAGTAGCAGAACAGTGGAGGTGCAAAAGACTGCGCTGTTCTAATTTTTTCTCTGAATTTTCTTCGACCACTTTGTAAACTTAGAATCGATCATGTTCTTTTTTATTTCTTGACATATAACGGAGAGCGAGGGATGATGTTTATGAAGTTATAGATTGCAACGGTTAAAATTCGCTGAAATATCGAAATGAATTGGACAGCATTCAACGCCTACTGCGTCCTTCATTTCCACTTTCCGATTCGCGCATCATTTGATGCGGAATTACAGTGGTGTTCGTCGACAGGTGAGGGGCAATGCGACAGGCATTCGTGCCGGAAAACATTTCATTGTTTGCTGAGACTCCAGAGACGTTGATTTCAACTGAATGATTGTGATCTGTGACGCTTATGAAGTATGCTGCCGTTTCGCTATATCGTTATAGGAGAACATCAGCGAATATCCACTAAAGTTGGTTGGAGTTGCGCCGTGTTTTGTTAATGACGTACCTCACTTTACTTATTCGCATCTATCAAATTCACAAATATGCTGGCAGCAAGACGTTCGACATTTTAGTGCTTAACTGCTGGCTGTGATAATGTTCAGAAGCATTGAGTTGCCTTGCCTGTTTCAGACAACTAATGTTTGTGCGCATATGGCTATGAACGAAATAGAGCAATTCTCCATATAGGAATTGAGAGCGCGAGTTATTGCATCGGACGGCTTCCATGAAGGTCGGTGATGCATCGCAGATGTTTCAATCGAATGCTTAAAAGGAAGCCGCTTTCACCACAATCATTTCATTATGAAAGCTGCAGCGTATATCTCTGGTACCGATGTTCTTATCTCATGATTCGACTGCTTCGTTGGCCGTCAAACGACCTCTTTAGTTGCTATGTACATCGAATGAATGTGCCCATTCGGAGAGCCCTCTTCATTCTCTTCAGATAAACACTCGCTTAATCCAAATTATTCGCAAATGCTTCGCTTTTTTCCGTTAATTCAGCGGCGGCATAAGTTTTGTTGCACATTATTTGCAAATTGGCGTCTGCAGTGCACTATGTCTGTGCGTGTATAAATATGAAATATTAGTGTCACTATTCATTAACACCAATATTGCATATATATGGCTGCATGCCTCGTGGAATGAAAGGAGGAAGTTGCCACATACGATAATTACAGTGCGCGGTACAGGTTGATCACCTACACTTTTCTATTGTCACCTAGCCTATAATTACTGATAATTATTTAGCAACACTCACATTTGCATGCATTTTGTTATGGTGAGGATCACATTTTGCAGTCGCTCGGGTTGGAATTTGATGCGATTAAAGTGTGCATGCAGTGTTGTGTGTGCCTTATTATTTTTCGCCTATTCGTTTGGACAGTCCTTCTATGTGCGTGATGGCAAATAACGACAAATCATAATGCAGGCTTCGGTATATATTCCACTTCCTCTTTTGTCAGTATCCATATGATCAAAGGTCATCCTTGCACTGCACGACAATATAACACAAAGTCTAAGCACACGTTGACGTCGCATCTACTAGTAGTAGTCGATCATTTCTGATGTCTTTCAAGTGGACATATTCGATTTTTGCAGAGATGAATAAGAATATGAATTGAAAGGTTTAAATAATGCGAATAAAAATGTTAAAATATGTTCACTGAATCCTCCTAACTTATTCCCAACATAACACTCTATTCTGACTACGAACTTTAGGGCACGCCTTTTCCTCTCTCAGTATATCATGAGCTGGCGCTCTGCTTATCAGCGCATTCATTAATGTGTGATGCCGGACACTAATCTTAAACTCTATGCGCTCAATTAATTCAAACTTGCTTAAAAATTGTTATTTGAAAGAATGTTGAATAATGAATCATTCCATAACATCATAAAAGAATATCCTCGTTGTTAGATTTCATCTAAAACAGGTTTTTAGTACATGTTCTAAGATGAAATTGCCACCCCGTAAAAGTTTCGCAGTATTGTGAGTGATGTGAATTACATCGCTTTCCTTGAAGTATTGAAGACTGTCTCACAGACGATCACATTCACCTGGAAAAGTTTTTGCCTTTTATCTAGGATTATCTCTCGCAGTGATGTAGCGACAGCATACTGTGGTGAGCGATGTAGTTGTCAATGGGCAGAGGGGTGAAAGGATTCAAAAACGATGTATGCGTTCGCTGTCTCAATTCGTCCCGAAGTAATTTCCATCGTTGATGTGGCTGCTTGTTACGTTTATATATTGCGATGAGAAGTTGTTCGCACCACTTTCATTGCGTTTTCCAGTTGCACTCCAGTACGAGCTTTTTTATTATATAAGCTGTGGAGTGGCGGTTGCCTTATTCATGCAGTCATGTGATTATAAGAGATATTTTGAATGCAACCACATCACTACGTTTTACCTATTGCTACTTCCTATTGCACAAAATTGTGGAATTCTTTAAGAAGCGACGCCTTTAGATGGCTGCAAAGTTTATTGGCCTGTAACTTGTATTTCTAAGGTATTAGATGCAGCCCATCCTCATTTCCTCACAAAAACGATTGCTCGGCTTTCTGGGAAGGAAGTCGTTCTAGAAAAGTCTGCCAGCGGCAATTTCCCCATAGGACTCGTTTTCCATTTCGCAATTTACCCATCATGGAAATTTGTTATATATGGGTATTTCCCTCTCACTTCAGCAAATCATGAGATTCCATAGGGCTGGAGTCTTCAAAATTCCCCTGAACTTTGTGAAGGTTTATGCTAGCCTGACATTATGTCCGCTGTCATTGTCCACCATCTTAGAATGGTCGCATTTTGGTCACAGATTTATTGAGCATTGTGTTTGTTCTCTTTATGACCACGTACACTAATTAACCACTGTTAGCACCGGAAGTAACTGTAAGATGTGCTTAATATGGAGGATAGTTAAAATTTGGGGCATAAATGCGATTTTTTAAGTTTGTAGCACTGAGTCGCATGAACGTTGAACGTCGTTATCAACAGATCTCTTTTTGTGTTCAATGATAACAAAGAGGGGTCCTTTAAGATCCAATTTGAGATGTGAGCACCTCTCATTGTGATCGTCTTCATAGTGCCGCAGAGACTTCTTAATGACGTCGCGTACTAACACAGACCCCTTGACGCCTCCGACAGTGCTGCTATTTGTCTACCAAAATACGATGAAGCGCATGACTGATTTGGTGCACCGCTGGCTGTCGAATGTTTTTTGCACAGTTTTAATGTCGTAATTTTTGTATAGATGTGGCCTAATTGAAGTGCATATGAAGCGGATTGTGCCAATAAGGCAGCTTCGATCACAATTGCGGACATTGTCCATCTTGAGTGGGATTGGTGTCGATCGTTAATGTGTTTATTGCATTTGCGATCACTTTCGCATTTCCGATGCTGTGAGTAGAGCTGCGATTGTTGAATTCGCTTCCATGATCAAGTTTGCGCAGTTGTTGGGGATAGAATGAGACTTCATGAAGTGTCAGTGGTCCTGGAGCCAATTGCTTTTCTCGCCATGAAGGCCTTCCGTTGTGGTTCTTCTCATTTTTGGTTGCATATTTACTCCAAGAATATCGTGTTATCGTGTTCTTCATTTTCACATCTACAGCAGGCGACGATATCTTAACAAAGGCGTTTCAGTCCAGCTCAAGGAGCAAGGGTCGTCGCCTTCGACCTCATACTTGAGTGATGAGAACGTTTCAAATTTTGCGCTCTCCAAATATTTGCAGCTTTCGTGATTGACGTAACAGTTGAGGTGTTTGCGGCATGTCGCATTGATGCGGGGGTCATGTCATGGCATAAGCTGTATGCATCCATCAACTTTGCTGGTTCCCTACTTGGAAATACAGCATATACAAGCACACATGAGTGTGGATATGGCGTCACAATAATGTGTTCGCTAATTGCAAATTTTGAAAATCCGTAGTTTAACTTGCAAGCGGTTCTCGTAAAATGTCATCGCATCACCCATTCGATACTCACTGCTGCCATCTTATCAATGAACTTTAATGTTGTCTTATGTGAGTACGTTTCTCCATCCACATGAGTCTAGTGTCGTTTATGTGTGTTCATCTCCACATAGGTGCATTCTTATGCACGCGATTCGTCATATGAAGGCTGCCTACAACTAAAGTTGAGATGCACTAACATTCAATTCACTGATATATCGAAGTACTTACTTTTCCCGTGTTCCCAGTTAATTCTTCCCTCAGTAAACAGACTTCGGTAGTTGTGGCAGTTGACTTGCTTACGCTGCCGCTTATTACTGTTGGTACACCGCTTCTATTCTATAGGAAATGATGGTGTTATGTTTGCTCATGTGCCTTCCGGGCTTGTATATCTGAGCTGGTGGCATCCATGGGGTCGCGCTGTCATATCAAGCAGATTTGCACGCTTATTAAGATTGCTTCGAAATATCCCATCAGCCACTTCATTCGAAGAGATAGCTGAACGCTATGTTATTTCCAGCCATTTTGATGAGTTCCAATTACTGGAGTCATAATCAGTACAGACGAAATGAGGACTTAATTTCAAAAGGGTTTAACGATTTCGAGGGCAACATTCTTGTCTGCTGAGATTTGAGGAGCTTTAAAAGAATTTGCGCGTTTTCTTACAGCTGGCCCCATATTTGCGTTTTGTTTACGAAGAAGCGGAAAAAGGATGGAAGGGGAGGAGGGGAAGAGGGAGGGGGGAGGCGGGAGAGAAAGAGGAATTTTGATCGGTAGGAGGCAATGATAAGCTGGGAGTGTATTGGAATTTTTGCAGATATTGAAGTTTTAATTCTAATCCTCTCATTGGTCGGTTTGAACTTCTTTAGATTTTCGGGCAATTTCTTCTTTGGGAATGCGATTTTGGTCCCTTCGATTGGCTCCTGATATGTGATAATCTTATCTCTTTTACTATTCGAACTCGATGTCGTTTAGTCACAGTAGCACTTATGTGATTGGCTTATTCGCAAGCTGAGCAGCGCTAGGGTGTGCGGAAATCAAGGTCAACGTGATCGCTGCAGTTTATATCGCGATTTGATGGAACCCAAAGCCTTTGCAATGCCATGCTGGGAGTATGCTGAGATATATATAGTTATGCTGCTTTGTAATTTCGTTTCGCATCTGACTGCTTCTGTTGGCCTGTGTTTTGCTTTTCGGGTGCCGTTGGTTTGGCAGGTTCTGTGAACGGGTTCTTTAGGTGCACGTTGGAGCGTGTGTTCTCATTGGGCAAGCATATTCAGCACGACGTCATACGGCTTCCAGCTGGCGTCTTTCTACTAACACAAACTTACACTTCTCGCTAGACAACGATGGCTTTCATTCTCCATCCTGGTATGCCTTCATTTTCTCTTTGCGCATGTCCGTGCTGTCCAATTATTCTGCATATCTTCGCACTATCTGCGGTTCCTCTGTTGAAAATCTACTGGCCCTAAGAGCTAAATTCTGGAGAAAAATTAAAACCAATTTTCAAGATGATGCAACAAAGAAACAGGGATGTAATGTCTTTTTAATGAGTCATTCGAAGGTATTTCTTAAACCACATCGTGGAATTATCGTGCAGTTTTAGCATGCAAGGCACATAAACTCTGGCGATTCCTGGACACAGTTCATGCTCTAGAGTGATCCTAAGAGACAATTTTCCAATCGTCTTAGATAGGGAGAAAGTTTATTTACTCAAATTTTGGCATAACTGTTAATTACCAGTCAGTCAACTCGAAAGAGCTGGAAAGAACGCCGCTGAAGTTAGCACGATGCGCGCGTTTCGCAGTCGCGTCAGATGATGGATTCTTACATGAACGTTCGAAAGACAGCGTAGGAACACTTAATTTTGCGCTAGTCCGACCACTTCTGTATTCTCCCACTGGCTATTTAATTGCTTCAAATTTGTGGTCGAGCGAGACATGAGAGGCCGATCCGTTAAATTTCACTGCATCTTTATTCATATTTTATAGTAATAAAGACAACTTAGTTCAGTTCAAAAACCTTCGTTGTGAAATACTGCGGAATGTAGGAAAACCCGCTCTTAGCACCCAAAATTCACTCTGCTTCTATCCATTTACTTTTTGGGATACGCCACGAAATTTCCCAAATCAAACCTTCATCGTTGGGCAGAGGCAAAACAAAGAATGTGGATTTTACCATCCCCCATGTCACTCTCCATATCGCTGTTCTAACAACAAGAAGTCAAAGGGAAAGTTTCCTGTCCATTTATATATTTACCGCCTGAAAGAGTTTATGGAGTCTCTCCTACTTTTCTCCCCTTCAGAAATCGCTATATCCCACATTTTCACTGTTGCCATCATTCGGCGTGGAATATGTCAGGTGCGTTGAGTAGCCAGCAATTGTTTAATTGTTAGGAACTGGTGAAAGCACTGAAAGATGAGGAACGTTGCTTGATTTGTGTTTATTGGTCGACATCGGTCAGATGTGCAGTGCAATTGTCATATTAAGTTAGTCCGCAAATGTAATGAGTAATCCATCCGGAAATGGCGTTCAAAATTGAACTGTTTGGTCTGAATGGGTAGATGGAGAGGCAGACATATACTTGCAATTATTTCAGTTTTTTCTTGCGTTCTATTTTCTGTGCCATCTTTCATTTCTTTTCATTCGTGTATAAAACGCATCTTTGATAGCCCCGCATGTATAGGCCTTGGTTTCTTTTTCTCTGTCCCTTCCTGCATCGTAAGAACTCAGTTGTCTGAATGAACTCATGCTTCTTTATTCTCGATCGCCGCAGCACATTGGGGCTACTGTTCCAGGCAAGCCATTTCGACGTCGTTTGACGACCTTGGAAAATATGTGTGCAGGTCTTTTCTTTCAAGCTCTTCTCTTCCATACCAAATCATTAAAACCTATGTGGGGCCGCAAGATTAATCTGTGACGCATACATGCATATATATATATATATATATATATATATATAAAGATACAAACACAGCTGTAATTTCACCGATTCCCTTATCGATGCACCTGACAACCATGCCCATACATGGCTGTTGTGACCCGTTTTTTTGGAACGCCTAGTGGTCAGCCTGCTGGCGATCCGTTGGGAGATCAGCCGGGAATCGAACCCGGGTCTCTTCGCTCAAGAGGCGAAAGCTCTACCACTGAGCTACCGGCACCTATATTCATAAAGAGATTTAGCAAAACAGTGAAAGGAATCACCGACAGGAAATATTCAGAAAGGTGTCATTACCTCGAAGTTTTCGTCTTGAGTGGTATGCGCCTTCAAAAGAAAAAGCGGCGTTATAACGAACCCAAAATTCAGTTATTAGCAAATTTAAAAACATCGCTGCAGAATGCGTTGCAGTGAAATGAGTTGCAGTTCATTACTGCAGTGAATACACTTCGCTATTGAGAGAAACTAATTTCTCTGTGCCATCAACACATCTTTTGTGTGTCATTCTTGTGGTGTTCAGTATTGATGGCTGATTGTTAAGAGGGAGCAACGATGACATGTAATGGTTTCCATGCGAATGGACAAGATTCGTTGGTGCAGCCGTTGCTTACTGACTATTACCAGATAACGATGTGTTACGGCTATTGGAAGGCTGGCATACACAACGAACATTCTGTTTTCGATCTCTTCTTCAGGTTCACCTTTGAATGTGTTTATTTGTTGATGGCTGCTCTTCGCCATTCCTTTCGAAACACCGATCTCTTATGCGAAGTTTCTCATTCGTACTCGGAGCATAAGTCTCCTTTTGCACATATTTCGTAGTTTAACCTTTCTCGTTGTTGCCATGGTTTAATTCATCGTTTATTTTAGAGAACAGATTTTTGCAGAAAGAATCCGTTCAGTGGCGAGTATACAATTTTTGCGGGTGTAGAGGATTGTCTTCGTTTCATACAAAACTTCCGATTCTCGAACTCAGGCGAGTATTGCCCCAATTGATCGAGATTATCAGATAAGATTGTGCAGTTGGAATTATCCGTGCTTCGCAAGTTGTTGGCTCAGTAAATTCAAAAATGCGGAAAAGATTGGAGGGATAGAATTCCTAGGGGACTTTTCTGTGTCGATTACATTTTTTTCGTTGAATCAAACCTGTAATGGCAGCATTTTATCCTCTCTTTGTACTGTCTGGAATGTTGGAAGCTTGCAGCTTTGGCCCAGTTTCTTTTCGTCAGCAGTGAGAACGTTGATGTTAAATCTTATATGCCTATTTGCTATGAAAAAACAAGTGTGGGATGCGTAATAGAAATAGTGATTGCAATTTCCATTGAATACTCATCTATTAAACTATTTAACGAAAAAAGAGATCACGTTTCATATATTCTCATTTCTGCTAAATACATTACCATCATAGATGATACTGATGCACCGAGCAGCAAGATTGTTTATGATGCAGGCTGAAATGTGTTTTATGCACATAGGGGAAGGGCTTTATTCTTCTATCGGCTCATACAAAAATCTCTACCTCACTGTTTTGATGGTGTAATAATCGTGTGATGTTTTTGTTCGACTGATGTATCATCTTAGATGATAGCCATTTTTAAATTGGGCTAATATCCATCACAATAACCCGTTCGTGAGGCGATTGGAAATTGTATTTTCAGATCTACAATTTATGCGTCGAGCGTTGCCTGAGACGGTAGAGCCGGCATTCTTCGAATACTTGGCTACCCTGGATTGCAGTGAAGTGAAGGTGTTTGCGGTCAAAGAGGGTAGCGTTGTCTTCCCTAAGGTACCTCTCATTACTGTTGAGGGGCCACTTGCGGTTTGCCAACTTTTGGAGACAACCTTCCTCAACCTCGTCAACTACTCCAGCCTCGTCGCTACAAATGCTTCACGATTCCGCAATGTATCTTTGTTGTTTATTATTGCTGTTTATTACTATTATATGTTGTTTTAATTGTTTTGTCTTTTCAAAGAAATTTTATTCAATTTTGTGTAAACCAGTTGGGCATTGCGAGGTAAAGATTCAAAGATTTTACAAACCGGGCTCTTCCGGCTCGACATCGATAGTGCTGTTTTCGAGTCGTATAATAGACTTAAAAGTTCGCGCGAAAGGCGAACTTTTGCTGCCGCTCATCAGATTTTTTGTGCAGTGTCGCATATATTCTTGTGGAGTGTTGTGGCAGTGTTTTATCCTTTTTGCTGTTTTACACGACGAATTTGAGGTTGCGGGCAGCCGGATTCAGCTACTGGAATTCGGACTTCGACGCGCACAAGGACCAAACGGGGGACTTTCTGCCAGTAAATATTGCTATGTGGGAGGTTTGTTTCTTAGATTCAAAATAGAGAATGTGTATGAAACGTTGTGCTTAATTTCTCTTGTCTAAAACTGATGTTCTCTTCACCTTTGCAACGTAAATGTGTGCGTCACTTTTTTAAATAACAACTGCAGGGACCTTCAATAATGTTTTATAAGATTGTTTCGTTTTTGAACGTCCCAATATGCATAAAATGCTTTTTATCTTATAAAATAACTGTGCTTATGGAATTGTTCATCATAATGAATGCTGTTCAACTGTAAGCATATTCATTATTAATCACGTTCTGTGCAGTGTTGGAAACAACAGTCTTATGTTTTCTTGCGGTTTCTCGCTAAGAGGAGATGAGAAGGAACGAGGGAAACAATGATCTCCATTTTTCCTGACGCATTTATCGTTTGTTTTCAGGCTTACGCAGTACGCTTAAATGTATTAATATTTTCACTAAGGTGAGTATAGGTATTAGAGCGTTATTTACCAATAGCTAGAGTTGTTTCTGCCGTAAATAAAAATTCACATGAAGTAAATTCTTCTAAGGTGCACAGAATATTCCCATTTCGACCGGTTTCAAATATTCGACGCGATTCACTTCATTCGACCCCCTCCGATATACTCACTGATATATTTACTTGCTTCTTATATTAGGTTAACGAGTCTTTTCTGCTGATAGGCTGTTAACCTTTCTTCCTGTAAGTGCATCTGAATGCCATCTTTGTGAAAGAGGCTTGTTATGAAGGTCATGTATTGTGAAGGCAAGATCGAGGTAAGAGATGCGAAGACATTATATTTCTTATTAGCGTTTTCTGTGAAACCGCCGCAACCTATCGATGAGTCACTATCTAGTTCACATTGCGATGTTTGCTTCCTCACCCACATCAGCTTCCCTGCTTTATAAATCTCTTTTAAGGCTTCGATGGGACAAGCAATCTCCTTGCCGGCAAGCTGTTTGGCATTCCAGTGAAGGGTACTCAAGCCCATTCTTTCATTTGCTCGTTTAGTGGTGCTGCTGATCTCAAGGTTGCTCTCTTCTTTTATCGTTCAATAAATCATTTGTTCAGACTGATTCAAAGAGGCGAACGATTTAATTCGGGCAGTGATTTTTTTATTTGTTAGAAAAGGCGCATTGGTGAACTCTCAGGGAAGAGTTATCTAAGGGCAGTGTAATCGGTGGTTCGGAGTTGCCATGGGATGAGGTGAGAGGGGAAGATATTTGGCGGACTTTCCTTCTATCGAAATCCCTACCTCACTCGCAGTTGAGACGAGGAAGGACAATGACACTGATAGGCGTAGTTTCAGATTAAAGCCGCCACTGAGGATGAAAAATATTGGGACGGGGAAGTGGGAGAGGGATGAAGTAAAAAAAACTTTCAATGAAAACGCTTTTGAAACGTTTCTTCATTGGACGAGCAGCCCACAGCCCACGGCTGAGTGTTAATAGCACGAGAGAGTAGGCACGTCTATGGTTGTTGATGATCTGTCAACTGAGCTTGGTCCTCAAGAATTTGTAATGAAACGGTGAAGGCTGTGGTGAGCCGTGTATGAACGCTTTCTAACCTTTAGCTGCAATGTGAATGTGATGTTCGGTTTCCTGGTAGCTTTCACTCGAGATTACAACTATCATACGATGACTGTTATTTCATTTTTGCAGATAAAGAAAATAAAGGATGCTTCAGGCAAGCGTGAAGTCGACCTCTTTGAGCTTTCTCAACAGAAACTCGACATGCTTATGGAACAGGTTTCTTTGAATTTTTGCCTTAACCTGTCATTACCTATTCTCATCCCTGATGATGAGTGATGCTGGTGCCAAAGTGAAAGCGTTTGATTTGTGGTGTTGATCTAAAAGAGGAACGCGACCATCAGGAGGGGACAGCACTTAATGAAGGGGGAATGCCATGTTGCTGGAAGGGAAGGGAAGGTTGTCATTTACACTGAATGCCAATGGAATGCTTCGACGTTCATTACAGTCACTATGGCATATTGAGGTTTATAAACTGATGGAACGATTTGAACTGTGAATAGAAATTTTCAGTGCAAATGGGGAGTGTCGCGTGGTGAAGTTTCCGAGGGTGAATTGTGTGCTTTTGTCGCTTATGCGATCGCCTTTCCGACCACCTTCCTCGCCCTCATTGACACCTACGATGTTCTCAGGTTGGTGAAGTGGTTTCGTTTTTGTGGGATCGCTGCTTATGCCACGATGATAAGCTGAAAAAGCTTGCAGTGCGCGTTGCTTATTTCCTTTATACTCGACAAGTCCCTCAATTTTTTAGTAATTCCTGCTACCTAAGAATTCCTTTCGCTGCTAAACTTTGATCAAAAAACTCTGTAAATTTAAGGTAGACATCACAGATTAATGAATCAGTGTCACTGCATCAGAACTTGCGCTAAATAAGGCACATCTGACGCTCAATCCTGACCACTCACAAATCTTGAGGAGCCTGTGCCCTGGAGATTTTCTTCGAAATATTCCATATTTGCCTGATAGTCTTCACTGTGAAGTATTGCCAGCGACTGCATTCATCTTTGTAGAATACTTCTGAAAAAAGATTTTGTACGACTTCTTAGTCCTTCTTAGTCCGACTTAGTTTATACGACTGTGTCTATGAAGCATCATTTTGATTTCATCAGTGATCTTATATTCTTCGACGTCTAAAAGTCCTCTGCATATTACAATCCTAAACTTCGTTCATATTATAAATGAGTAGCCGTCAGCTACGTTATCGAGCTCAGAGTTTTCCATTCTTTCGGTTTATAAAGATTTCACTCGCAGTTCGATAAGTTCAAAATTCCAGGAGTGGAGTAATAAATTTCTGTGCGGTCACACTAGCACTGTACGATGTGGGTTACAAATCGTTGGGATGTCGCATCGATAGCGGTGATCTGTCTTATTTGTCGAAAGAGGTGCGCGCCGTATTCCACAAAGTGGCTGCATTGTACGTACCCATTGCATTGAATATTTAATCTGTTGATAGCTGAATTTCCTCATATTTGCTTCAGAACAAACGGGGATTAGATCGCATAGAAGTACCTTATTGTAGAAGGGACTCTAACACAGAAGGTTATTCGGAACGCGTATGAAGCAACGAAATGCTCGCATTGCTTAGGCAATATGCTTTCTTTGCTCACTTTCGTTTCTTCCACTTCCACAAAGTATGGAGCATTCATCACCTTTCCTCTTCCCTTCCTCAACACATTTAATCGCTCATGAGGGTCATTATGGTGATTATACTGATATTTATTAAATAATTATTTTGAAGTTTTGTTTTATATTTGAATCATTTTTTCCACCTTTAAATTAAAAACGTATCGGTTTCTCTTCATTCGTTCCACATTCTGTAGCCTGCTTGTAATCTTAGCATATATGATCTGAAATATTAAGGTTTTCATGATCCGTAGAAAGAGCAAATAATATTTTTGAAGTGAGGTGGTGGAATATTGCTTCAACTTGAGCTCAATTAAAAGCATGTCGAAAACAGCAGCAGATTATATATTTAAGAGATAAATCTTTGGATTGGTTCGGAAAGCTCATGATCGTTGCGTCGAATGATATAAACGAGGATACGATAGTATCGCTGAACGAGCAGCAACACGAAATCGACGCATTCGGTGTGGGAACACATTTGGTCACTTGCCAGAAACAACCTGCTCTTGGTTGCGTTTTCAAGGTTATCTCTAACGCGAAGTTGTCTCCTTCGTTATACTTGCTTAAACAATCACTATTTGAGGTGTCGTCACTGAAATTGACATTAACACTACTGTAAAATTGTATAAAAATTAGTGATTAAAAACCATAGAAATATCAAATCGAATTCGTTTGAACTCCTTAAGAACCTGCGGTTCACTCACAATGAAGAACTTAAAAACGGCTCTTTGAAATGTTTTGGCCGTTCTATGTTCAGATGAATTAAACTTTGTGAAAAACATTTTCAAGTCGAAATCTTCACAAGTGCCTTTCGATTGGAACACTATAGCAACCCTCTAGAGAAGGCGTCGCAGATGAGTTGTGCTGATGTTATTTCTTGAGCTGTCCTCAGCTCCCTAATCAGCAGTCATTTCTTCCAGATGGTTAATTGGCTGCTTCAGTTGATAAGATATCTTTAATTTGATTCTCCGTTGTTGATCAATTTCCTTTTTCTCCACTGCTAAAATACACAAATTGCGTGATTTAGCAAGTTTCGCTCGCTTCAGTTGTTCGCGAGGTTCGTTTGCATGGACGTAACTGTGTACTTATTTGTTTATGTAGATGTCCGATGAATGAATAGATACACTTCACATCAGTGCTCGAGAGTGGAACGATACTTCTCTCACTGTACTCTCTTTCTTGAAGAAACCAACTATGGTGTTCTTCACTTTTAACAGCGAACACCTTTATCCACATGCGAACATTGTCTCGAATTCATTGAGTTCGATTCTCCGAAAAATTCTGCGGAAAAAGTTCTCTTTTGTTTTCGTTCCTTTACGATTCTGACATGACTTATGAAGGTACGCACTGGTGATTTGGAGGTTCGAATTTACTTTGCCAATAAATTCGTTTCTTTTTAATTGTCCTCTATTGGTTTCACTAAATCAGCAAAGTAATTTATATTTGTTGTATTTTTTCATTCCGCTTGTTCACGTTGTGATACTGTTCTGTTTTTTGAGGAGAACATGTTGTACATATTGTTATACTCGTTTTTTGTTTAGGAAGGTAACACATCAAATTCGGCGCATGTGTCGCACGTAATTTCATTCCAGGTAAATTCAATCAATAAGAGGAGGAAGGAATATTAACGCGTGAGGGATTTCACCATCTCGCATTTTGCGTTCCTTTGTGAGCATAAAGCGTTTACATTCATATTTTAACACAAATTTGATGCATTTTCTACGGAAAAGGTGATGCAGCTTAGCCTTTGGCGTAGAATCATGAGTACTTTTCAAGTTTTTTGTATTGATGGGAACATATCTACACGAAAACGGCTAGAGAAGAGGATTGGTGAAATCGCATTTGTATTATCCTTTTCTTCTAAAATGATGAGCTTATATGCTGCTTTGGAAAATAATGTCATTTTAGTCGTTTCGAAAGTTTTCAGTTGGTCGCGTTGTCGGGTTCTCCAAAAATTAAGTTGAGTGCCGAAGTTGCAAAGATTACGATTCCGGGTCGAAAGAAGTGCTATCGATTGTACGGTAAGGAGGGATACGGGATTTGTGATCTGATGACACTCGAGGACGAGCCGAAACCCATAGAGAACGAGCCAATTCTTTGCCGTCACCCTTTCTTGGTTCGTGATAATCGTTTTATTACTAAGGCTAGGAATGATGAAGAAATGCTTGGTCTGGTAGGTAGTCTTCATCGTTGAGTGAACGATTCACTGTAGGCTGAATTCGAGGATAAGAACTATCGAAAGTGTTTACAGAAATGAAATGGGTGGGGTTAGATCACCTAACCGAAGAAAATGACCAAAAGGTGAGACGCCAAAAACTCGACATTGAAAAGATGTTACAGCTAAGTTTGTTGTGGCTATTACGAATGACCGCAGCCAAGCTGATCCCGCAACACTGACGAAATATAAATGAAAGATTTTCGACCATATAGGATAGAAATACTGTACATGACCTTAAAAGTGCAATGTAGTGTATGCACTTGGTGATGAGTACCGCTTTCAACATTGAATGCGAGTCATCACAGTCAATCGAGCTAATTGATCGCTTTGAGTGCAATTATCTGAGTCACCCTTCCTTTGCTACATGCTTTCCAAGGATGCAGCTAAAGCAAAACTGTGTCCCTTCAGGCAGTTTCGTCGTTTCTAAACTATTGACCTAAGTTCATTGGGGCTTTGTCTAAATGTGGAATTTTTATTTGCTGACACAGCAGTAGCCTCATGCATTTAAAATCATGCTTATAAGTGGCGCAATATGTCACATGCTATTTAGCTGTCACTCTGATGTTTTTTATTCACTTTGTTCCCTTTGTTTCTGGTTCTCCAGTCTATTTATGTTCGTCCTTTACTTTTTGGAACTTATAAGAAGGGTGGTGCCAGAAAGGGTGAAGGAAAGCAGGTGGCGAAAAAGTGTTTATAAAGCACTTAAATGGATAGCAGAAGTGATCAGTTCATAGGCAAAGGGAATTCAATGCAGGGAATTCCCTTCGCTCAGCAAAACGTCATGTACAGAAAAATTCGAGGAGCGTAACGTTAGCGTTTAGAGTAGCTGACCTATGCAGTTTTGAGAATCGGCTCACCTCTCTAGAATTAAATTCTTTTTAATTCCGTTCCTAGCAAAACTCCCGTGTTTGTGAGGTGGTGTAAGGGAATGATAACACTGTATATTGTCCATTTCAGGAAAGTAAACGAGCGCTTGTTTTTGCCAAAAAGGTGGAGGATTTGCAGCTGCCTTTCTGGGGCGATGGGCGAATCTTGCAGGTTGGTAGAAAAATAGTTAAAAATTTGACTGTTTGGAGAAGGCGGTGGAGGGGAGGGAAAGGAGTAGTTGGAGGTGTTCAAATTTTCGTTTTATAGATGTTACCCGACAAGGGGTCAGGTTTGCAGTTTCGTCGAGCTGATCGTTCGAGAATGACGACTAACATTGTGACTGCAGCAGAAGTTGTATTCAAAACAGCGGTTGATTTTGTTTGCACTTTGCATGATAAAGTAGTGCAAAACTGTGGAGTAACAATGGAGCATATATCAAAACGAATGTGAAAATTTAAGACATCTTTACTCAGCAACAATTTTTGACCCACGATTTCAGCCACAGTTTGGTTCAGCAAGATCCGTTAGTAGTTGCATATTTGAGGACGTTTTGACGTGGCTAATGAAGAGGTATAGTGAGGGCGGTGTATAATCTTTTGGGATGTGAAATCGGATAGTAATGCCATCAGTGCATTTTCTGCATATTTCGTGTCTTTGCATGCTGCTTATCAGATATATTCTTATTGACAATTTTAACGTCTATTGCAGCCATTACCCAGCTTGCTAGAGATGAGGAAACACGTGAACGAGTCATTAGATCACCTGCGCAAAGACCATCGAAGACTGCTTAATCCTACTCCCTACAAGGTGAGGCAGCGCCGATTTTATTTCGTAACTCTAGTCGTATCTCTGCTTGCATTTGAATCAGTTTCTTGAACTTTATTTGCGGCTGGTAACCGTTGTTGCAAATGGGTGTATCAGGGGAGGAAGCATTTCTTGCCGTTGCTTGCAAATTTATATAGTCACTCCGAATTGCGAGGAGTTACTTTAGAAGACCAACTGTGATTAGTTGTGGGAACAAATTCTCGTACGGTTCTTCAATAGGCAAATTATTGATTGTTGTGAATCAGTTCTGCACATCCTTAGGTATTTTCAGTCGATCACATTGTTTCTGCTTTTGCTGTGCTCCTGTTTTCTGGCTGGAAAAAACGCGATTATGAATATTCGAGGACGGTGGTGAACGAAGCAGCTTTTATGACTGAGCTTCTTATTTGAAAAGAGCTACCGTTGTAATTGACGCTCTTTTTATGCGCACTTTATACAGGGTGCCCATATTGACTTGCAGGTTTCTGTTAACATAAAAGGTGAACAAGGAATGGGAACACTCATGCGTAAGTGATCACGTTAAGCGCGAGTTAATAGTGTGCTTAGAGCAGTTGCCTTCAACGATTTATGCGTTCATGAAATTTACAGGTATCGGTCAGCGAGAAACTTTACGAATTTCTACATTCGATTTGGCTTCAGAATGCACCAATTGGGCAGCTTGAATAGAAGCCATATTGTTTAACAGTCCTCGATGGTCCTCCCGCAGCTTTATCAAGAGCTTCGTTTCTTTCATCACTTCCAACGACCTGTTTCCTTTCAGCTTCATTAATAATACCGGATACTTCTGGATATCAGAGTTGTTATGTTTCAGTTAACTGCTAAGTTGCTGCTGCCACAGCAGAACTCTGCAGGTAATTCCTCATTTTCTCAAATGTTCTCTTTATTGGTTCAGCGAAGTAATTTATCGGTTCTGCAGCGTTTTGCGTGATCCTTTTATTTCTATTCGCTTTGTTCCATACAGCTATTGTTCCTTCTCATCAAATCATTTCTTTGCCCACTGCATGTTATCACAGTTTGTTCTTCTGCGTTTTGAATCTTGTGTAGTTTATAGCGTGTTAGATGGCTCTACGATTTCTATTCAGTTAATTGCCGGCCATGAAATGGCTATGTTTGTCCCTATGTAGTTTGTATTTTTATGTGTGCACCTGTCTAGTAGCTTTAACTCACGAAGAACTGAATGTAGATGTACGAAGCTTGATAGATTCAATGCGCGCCTCAGGTTAATTTGTCGACTTACCGACGAATCGTTCTACGATCGTGCAGCCAATCGCTTTCGAACGGAAATACATTATCTAGAGTGTAATAGTTGCAGCATATCGATGCATCAAGCGCATTCACATGACATCTCAGTCTTCTTGGCACGCCTCGCTTGACTTTAAATATTTCTCATATCGGTCCCTTGAGTACTTTCTATCGTTCGTTACCGCCAACTCGCATGGGCGAGGGGGATGGGGGAATCAAGCCTAAAAGATTCGTAAATTATTGGTGGAAATGTTGTTTTCATACCATCATCATCAGAATGCTTGGTGCAGTCGTCCTAGAAGTGTAGATAAGTTGATAGTTGCGGTCAGGTTGCCTGACGTGCTGTTCGTTTTAACGGTACTTGACGTTGTAGGTCAACCGTGTTGGCCGTTTACGTGTGTATGATTACATATTCGCATGTAAAATATTCGTTGTTTCAAGTTGTTTCTTTATTGCATTTCAAAACTTTTTGGCTTGGTGACAAGTTGGATAGTTGAGTGTTGATATGAAGAGGAAGTAGAGGACGGTGGGCAAGGAGAAATCACAGGAGCACTCGAACGCACTTCCATTGCTGTACCAGATAGATTCGCAGCACGTAAAACGAGTAGCAGTTTAATGCGCTGCGGAGTGGAAGTGATTTCAGTTCTTTTTTGTCGATGGTTGAAATGCGGCGGTTCTCAAGGCTAACGTATCCTGTTCACACGCTGGCTAATACTGTAGCTTGTGATGGTTTATGTCGGTTTATGCACTTTGCATCAATAAGGTTTTCACTATAAGGTGCATTCGCCAATAAGAATTGTGCAAACTGTGAGGTTAAAACTTTAGCATGACTTCAAAGTTCAAAGCAGCTGCTGAGGTAACGAACTGCGGATGTGAGGGGTAATAAACCAACTGAGATCGTTTCTTTTATTGAGTCTGAAATACACGTTACGAGAGGCTTATAAATATCCGCAACTTTCAGTTTGTTTCATTACCGACTTTACTGAGCTGGGGATGTATTCAAAGTCTGAAGAAATTGGCCCATTGGGAGTGTGAAATGTGGGCGTGGCAAATCGTACGCAAGCTGCAATAACTCTTCAGTTGCTTTCGTCGCGTTTTCACGCTATCGTCGCAAAATGTTTTTCTATGCACATCTTCACACAAATGATTCATCGAAGCTGGTGGCCAAGGGCAATATCGTAGGCCAACTGTGGTAATAATAAGGGAGGATTTGCTGTCACTCAAGTGTCTTGAAATTAAAAAATCACTGTGGTCAGATCAATATTAATGAAGGAATATGAGATTTCAGGTATGTAGTGTGGCACTTCATCCTTTTATATAACGATTCATTCATTCAGATTACTTTATTCAACCATGAAGAAACACGATAGTTTGTGAAGAGGCTGGCGATATTCAAAAATCATACTGAC
The DNA here is from genome assembly GCA_022844705.1 of Toxascaris leonina. Lineage (NCBI taxonomy): Eukaryota > Metazoa > Nematoda > Chromadorea > Rhabditida > Ascarididae > Toxascaris > Toxascaris leonina. The sequence goes on along the minus strand of JAARMF010000015.1, from coordinate 143,470 downwards.
TGGCCACCCACTCCGTTTAAGAACGATAAATCAAAATGGGCTAATTTCGCTTTGAAAACTTTGAGATTTCTTGATTCCACAATGTCAGCTGGTAGTTGATTCCATGCCTGAATGACACGAAAGGAAAATGTACTTAATATACCCATCTTGGTCGAAAACCTACGTTGTAGTTGAAAGCAATGAAATCGGGATCGTATGTTAAATGCGGTATATGCAAAGATGCTATCGAACGGGATATCGTAACATCCTTTGACTATCTTATAGCATAAATGGAATTCAAATTCAACTTCGCGTTGTTTCAAACTTGGCCGACAATCTCCGATCTTTCAGGATGGGAAGGGATGACAGGGTTTCGAGAGGCCTTACGAAAAGCAGATCTTGTATACCGCCTTTGCACCTTTTCAATCATTTCAGCGCCCTTATCAACACATGGTGACCAGATCTGAGTAGAGTATTCGAGAAGAGAGTGGCAATAGATAATAAAAGCAAGTCTGTAGTGTTCAACGCACCGATGTTCCACGAATGCTACACAATAATAATTATTATGATGCGGTCACTATTAATACCGACAAAGGCAACGAGTGTATTTGTTGAAATTGGCCACACTCGTTGGAGATGCAGCAAAAGTGCTGAATTTTGAATTGAGACCATTCCTTTCTGCGTTCCCACCACATTCCTCTTCCCTGCCGACCTCCATTAACTCAATGCGTGAACATTTGACCGCAGTGTTGACAACATACGTATATTGCTGTGTTACATCAGTGCAGAGTGCGTTCGGTGAACATCATTGGAGACATTTTATCAGTGGCGATCTCAGCTGCAAAACCATTCGAGGTGTAAAGCAAGTTTGCAAGAGCACACGGTGAATGGCTACGCGTGCTGGCACGCAGGAGAGCACTCGGTATACCGCAAAAGGGCGACATAGACGAGTCGCATCGATGCATTCCGATGTCGATGCTTTGGGCACCGACTCTCTCGTTCATCTAACGCTTCGTGATATTCGCTGCAGCCGTGCTGTTGATTCGTAAGTGGTATACTTGCGAATTATGTATCACTGCAAGGCGAATATCATTTTTCTAAAGTTGCGCTTTAGTGGTTGACTGTCACTCCTAAATTTGTGAATATTTTTGTCTTGCATCGAATAAATCCTTGCTGCTCATCTCTATTTACACAAGGAGGCATCGGCATGATACGGATGCTTTCATGATAGGCTTCAAGGGAGAATGCAGAGACGTCCGACTTAGCGAGTGAGTGTTGCCGACCAGTTGGCCACAAATCGCGATTCTAATTCCCCCTACCCGTTGGGCTTTCGTCCTTTTCTTTTCCCCCACAGTAAATGTTTCTTGTGGAATATTTGTTTCAATCTATTTCTGATATTTTGTGCTCGTTTCCAAACATCTGCAAAACCCAAATTCGCCACGTTATATGTGCGAGCTAATGCCCATTCGTCCGACATTTTCATCTTGTGAACACAGAAGCCACAATGATGAAATATGGCACAACCTTGGATGATTCCTCTCTCCGGTTTCCTTCCACCCGTTGTTTGACTTACGAATATTCGCATGTACTTTGCAAACGGCTCATAGTCCGCAAATTATATACTCTTTAAGCTACAAGCTGCGGCCTTAAAAGAAATTTTAGTGGAGATTCATACGCTCGGTCTGTTTCATGGACAGCTCAGCATCATCAGGCGTGCTGGTGTCGGTTATTTTCATGTTCTGGAATATAAATGTGCACGTCATGCCAACTATTCCGTCACCCTTCTTCGTTTTGTTTCATCATCGCTCCGTCAGAAATATCTGAGTAAATACGTTTTAGAATTGCTTCTCCGCTTATATACGNNNTCCGCTTATATACGTCACTTTTTTCATGCACCGAATGCTGTCAATTTCTTGCACTCGTTCTTCTTGCAGTATTCTATTTATGCAAACCGAATCTTTCTGCAGTGGCGTATTAAATGGGGTCTATTACGGAGAAAACCCTAAGTAAATAATTATGTGGTCGCGGATAACTTCGGTTGATAACTTTGGCAGATGACACGAGCTGTAGTCAGAAAAAGTTTCGCAAAAACTTATCAAGCTGCTGCAAGGCGGCTTACACTCGCAGTATTGGCAGAAACGATCGCATGAATCCCAGCAGTTGCAGCTTTGCGAAAAAACAATAGAAGTGCACTCGGCACTAAAGCAGTGAAGAAATTGTGTCGTTTGTTGGAGTATTCCACGAAAGACCTCATAACACCTTTGACCCGATTGTCGCAAAAGGATTTCAGTGCTCAAATATGTGAGCGCACAGCTTCATTGCGTTTCTTCATTGCTGCTGAAGTGCACAGCGATGTATCATTGCGGGCCATGAGCTGTTCAAATTATTACGACTTTTACCAGTTGATATTCATCCTGGAGATAAGTTCCGCCCATCGATCTCTTCTTCATCAATTTCCAGTGAAACGAACACTGCGAAACGGTCGAATAACCAATTTTCGAACTTTTATCAGCGACTTTGCCTTATTTGGTCACTGTCGTCCATATGTCATATTTATTGTTCGATTGAATGACTTGCGACTCCACTTGCTGAACATTAGGGAGATATATTAAACATCTTTGGTTTTTAAATCTCAGTGAGGTCTGGATTTGTCCGACTTTTGTTTACAAAGTATCGCTTCCGGAAAGAGGGGAGCAGGAGAGGGAATGAAACTAAGATCATACCCTTGAGGTGCATATGGGTTGTGCGGAATGAACGGAATCACCAGTCTCTCAAGTCGATGTCTGAGAGTCTGATGGTTCACCTACTTCACAAACAGAGGTTATATTAGTTCAAGCTCCCTGATTGCAGTTCAAAAGCAGAGAATGCCAGATAATTCCACATTCTTTGACAGCTGTTTCTTCGCATGGATTTTGTGCTCAACAAAAATGAATATATTCACCTTTCCACCTCAACTTATAAAACTGAGCGGTTCAAGCCATTTTGATTTGGATGGACACCGACGGGCTCTTATTGTCCGGTAGAACAAACAGCTAACGTTTGAAGGCGACAGCGATCAAAGCGTCCAATTCGTTAGGATGCAGATGTAATTGTTGTCGTGCTTCGCCATCGTCGGGGATTAGAATCGCGCAGAAATGGTCTTTGCCGATTGAAACGACGGAATATTTTTCTTGACTGAGTTTTAAAAAATTGAAATTGATGGGTTTAGTTGAGCTAGATCTTGGAAAAAAGCAGCTAAAAGTAGCGAGAAAAGCTTGGAGACGATTCCGCGGTAGAAAAGGGCACAGCTAGAGCGTGGAAGGGAGGAAGGTAGAAGATGATTATTATTCTACAGATGCGGTCTTCGTTCATTCATGTGAAGAACTTGGTAAGAGCACACCTCGTTTGAGTTTAATCACTGCTGTATAGTTTCACTTTTTTCAGTAGCGGATTAGAGGAACATTGGAGGGTGTGCTAAACTGTTTAAGTTTTATGACGTCAGTTTAGTTTGTGCGGGCCAGAGCACAACTTGTTTCGTCAGGAGCAGCTAGATTTGCCTTGGTAGCATGTGCATGAACTAATATTCACTTCGGTGGAAACAATGCGAAAGATTTAGTTCAGCGGAAATGATGCGAAAAAGTTTTGTTGTAATCTCAGTTCGTCACGATTTTGCGATGTATATACGCCTTTTGACATTCACATGCTCGGGATGACCTTAGTTTTCATGAGGTGATCCATCTGTACTGTGCTGTACTTCACTACCGCATGCAATATGTCTCGCAAAAATGTTGTACACGTTCGGCGTGCAACATTTTTACGAGACTGCCACAGATTGTCCAACTCAAAGTTGATTAAGAAGTGTAGCGTAAGGATTCGCACAGGGTGTATCCTTTATCATTCCGCTCAAATCACCGACCACTTGCATAGGTTGCCAACTGGTCATAAAACAAGCTGAATTGCAATATCTTTTGATTCGACTCAACTATTGACACAACTCTTCAGGATATTTCTTTGCCATAAACGCACCCGCACAAAATGAAAGTCCGAGCGTTGCAAAATTTATGCAAACTTTGCATCTACGGAAGTGCCAAAAATTCGTCGGTCAAGAAACGTGATATATGGCGTCATTTCTCAATCCTGTCTAGGTTCACTGCTTCGACATTGAAAGATTAGCGGACGGACAGACACATAGACACAACCCTGCAATAGTGCGCTGTGCGAACCGACATGTGTGTATGATCATAAAGCCGGTCAAGAGCGCTCGACAGGTAGGGGTAGATGGTCAAATGCGGTAGTAAAGTTTGCAAGCGCGAAGTATAGAGGCCACAAGAACTGAGAGCCAAAAAAAGGGTTGCACGCAAAATTGCGCAGTTTAATGATAAAAAGGCCTCTCAAATCACGATGCTTTCTTTCCTTTCAACGACAGCTCATCTTTTCATTGATTCGATTCGCTTAAGTTCAGTCTGATTGTTTCTTCGGCCAATATAATGTGAGGCGCATTGCACGTGGAATTCAGTAAGTCTCCGAATGAAAACCTCTTAAGTGATCGGTGCCACTCGAATACCACAGCGATCTGTTGGCGCGTTTGGCATTCGATGATCTACATGCCCAACGCTCTTTAGTACAGCTTTAAGTGTATGCCCGTATGGCCTTTAACAGCACTGTCGATTGTTCGTCGATGGATGTTGGTTTGTGTTAATCTCGTGCATAAAACGTTACGCAGTTGAATAAGCGAAGCGGAACGTTTAGCTTTCTCGAGTGCGATATTATGAGTGAATGATAGTTATGTGGGAGAATGCTTTTGTTAAGTGTATATTGTCACTATTTGAGTATAGAAGACTCAATGGCATTCGCAGGGATATTTGTCTTGCAGCACTGTGTACGGAGTTGACCCGTTGGAAGGAAGAAATGTGCTTTTAGTGTTGTTTTGCATGAAATAATAGTAGAAAATGAATCTATGTTCATGTCGTTACTGCAGTCTAAGTTTTTCTTTTGTTGGGAGAGTAGAATATTGGGATTATTCACAGACTGAGGATGAGGCATCGTACGGAGCAAGTATTTGAAATTTTCAGCAAGCTAAATAGAACGTGCTGGGGTGAGGCACCGTCAGAAGTAATGTTGATGTTTTTGTCATTGCCAAGCGCATCCCTATAGTCGGCGTCGAGACTTCTTCAGGTTCCTTAGGCCACGGTTTTCATCGCCTCCGGCCGCGGTTCTTAGGCATTTCACTTCCAGCTAGATATTTTTATCTCCAAGCGTAAATATTATCAGTTTTAAGAGGCCAGATAGCTTGCTAAATTTGCTGGATTCGGATAGGATTTGCAGGATTGATGAACACAGTGGAGTTCAATGACAGTTAACAACCAAACGAAACATGATTCTATATCAATACACGCAATGGAACGTTTCGTCTGGACATTTCCGTAGCGCTCTGCATTCATTTGAGCACAGATAAGCGACGAGATAAGATCGTTCCATTGCTAGCGTTTCCGCTCTTCCAGACACATTGCACTTTCGAGGGGCGAAAGCTGTCTTTAACTCTTACTTCTCTGTATGAGGATGAAATGACACTTTTTATAGGAACTTATCGGTCGGTATTCGATGAGAGCATTGGAAAATGTTGAAATGATTTTTGAATTGATATACTGCAAGTTGGAGTGCAAAAATAGATGTAAGTGTATTCATGCCGTATTTGACGAGTTTTTCAAGGGTTCTAGTGGTGGAGGAAGGGGTCGACATTTGGAAGAGCACCGAGTTTTCATCGGTGTGCTCCATCGTGACGCTTTGTTAAACTGCAAGATGCGATGCAGTTTGTTTGTTTCGGCGTTTCATTCTTCAGCGATCATTGGCGCATTTCTGCTCTTATGTAGTGAATTTGTTGTAGTTGCTATGCTTTGTAGTTTCGTTGACTGTCGGTTCAGCGAGTATTTCTTCGAAGCATTTCTGTACATTCTACAGAGTGGAATCTTGAATGAAGATAATTAATCGAACCGTTAGTTTACAGTGGAACATAAAACATTTAACAAGGTCGATCGTATCGGCCTTCAGGATGGAGTTCTTTTCTCATCTGTCACATCAAAATGGAGAGTAGTGACTCATAAAACTTGTGTTGCTCAAGTAGTATACATAGCTAACTCATGAGTGATATCTTTCAACGAGAGGAAAGGGAGGTATTGATGAAAAACATCTGCTTTGACGCCAATAAACAGGCAGAAGGAACGGTTCTGTTCTTCCGAAGCCAAGAACAATCAAAAGAGATGCAGGGAGGTGTTCGAAAATTTTCTTGCAGATGTCCGTCGTACGTAGGTCGACTGAAATATTCAAGTTTCAGCTTCTATAAGATTGCTACGGGCTTCTGATCCGCAGTCCCTCCAACTTTTCCTCCCAGACCTTCCTCAACAAAAATCGAGCCTATTGATATCTGTAGAGTGGAGGCGTGGAACTGATAATATCACTATTGGCTTTGTATTCTTCCTTTCCCATATATTCAATATGCGTTTTTACGGCATTTCACGACAATTATGCAGCAAGTGGAGGAACGTCTTCAATGAGACGAATGTTTTTTGTTCATCTCATCGAATTCTCTTCCCATCGATTTGTCTGCGAAGCAGTCAATGTAAAATGAACATCTGAATGAGTCAAGTGCGGGCCAATTCTTTGGCACCGTTAAGTGAGCTTAACTCTCCGTCCAGTTTAAGGGAGCAGCGTAAACAATTGCTTAGAGGATCAGTGGTGTACGTCATACCGAAGCAATCTCGCTGCACCAGTTTCAGTTGTTAAAAGTGTTCCACAGACAAACTTATAAGCATATGCCCAAATATCTGCGTATATACGGACATTGCATTAATTCAGTGCGCAGAACGTTTGTCTGAATATTCGCCTTGTCGACTGTTTACTGCAGAGTGGATGCCGTACCATATCAACAGCTTTCTGCATCAGTGATAAGGGATAAAGAAATGTGAAATATTTCCCAGTTTAACTATTCGTTTGCTTTTCTTCGAAGTTGTTGGTATCTGATGATGTCGTCGAGAGGGTGAGTGAGATGGAAGTCGGCTTGTGATCGGAGTTTTGTTTTTGGCGGCTTGTTCAATTCCAGTGCTGTTACTTACCATTCTAACTGAACAAGCAATGACGAAAAGCATTTCACACCGTAACAACGGGTCTGCCCACATTGGCGGCGATCGTTTGTGCTTGTCAGACAAGCCTAAAAACGGCGCCTTAGTGACGCGTCGATCGCAGGAACAGATCGCACCTATGCAATTCAGTGTACATCCCTATGTGCATCTTGCTGAGACATTTGTTTAGTTTTTGATGAATATTTTGCATGGTTGAAGTCGTTTGTGATAAAGCAATATATGGATGGTGCTTACTGCGAAGTGGCCCGGAAAATAGTGAGCATAGAGTCGATGTTTGACACTCAGGTAAATAGTAATAGTAAACTAGTTTTTAAATGAATTTTCGTACTTCCGCTTCCCTCCTTACATCAGACTCGATTTGATTGGTCCGAGTGGCGTCGAAGGTTGCAGTGCCTCGAGCACGGTGTTTTCAGTTAGGCAGCCTTTCGAATAATGGCGTAAATTGTAACTGAGTAACTATCGTTGCTTTTGTGTTGTTCGAGCTCGACGAAACACTATGAGTCGGTAGGTATTGTGCCTGTAGTGTCAATGGTTTCTGATGTGGTACAACTCAGGAAACGGCTGTTTTGGGCTGCTGCATCGTTCTTTGCTGTAGATTAAATATACGTGTCGTGCGAGCGAAATCACGCTTTCCATCTTGGCCAAGCTCTCTTAATTTCAGCAATTTCTGCTGCGTGGCCATGTCAAGCTCCGTTCAGCCACCTGGAGATATCGGTATGATAATGTCATTAAATACGTAGTCAAGACGATTAGAAACACAATTCAAGAGGTTTTACTTGAAGACAGCATAGCAATGATTTCATGAAATAGCTAAAAATGACTCATAATGTTCCTCTTGATAGACTATTTCGCTCAAGGACTAGTTCGCAGTCTGCCATTTGCATTGAATGGCCTGCTTGAATAGCGTTCAATATCTGCTGCGAGAAAACTGATGAGCATACTGATTGCCGCAGTGGGTACTAGATGAGGAAGATCGACGAGGTTAACTGCATGGCTAAGACGGCCTTTTGGGAGTGGTTTTTGAAGTGGATGAATCACTAACGTATGGGCATTGTATGTTTGTTTTGGCTGTTCATGGACATGCTTTGGGCTGTGCGCTCGTATTTCCATTCGGTACTTAACCCACGCTAAAAGACTGCAACTACAGAGTTTTTGAAAAATGGTTTGTAGCGTCAAGGTTTATTTCGGTCTGCCGTTCGCTATGAACCGTTAGGGTTTGGATTTTCTTCTTTTCGCGATAAAAATTTGTAGTTGCATTTCGTTTATACATTTTTTTGAGCATTTGCAGAAGCAGTTTTCTTTGTCTGTAGTTGCATGAGTTGGATGAAATGTATGTGAGGTCATCTTTCTCAATGGTTTTCTTTCATTCCTCGCTTTACTTTTCGTTTTCTTTTTTAGCTCTTTTAAGCGTTTCGAACAAGCGCGGTTTGGTCAACTTTGCACAAAAACTGCTCGAAGTTGGACTCGATTTGGTCGCTTCTGGTGGTACAAGCAAACTGCTCAAAGAGAATGGGATCGCCGTTCGGTTTGTGTCTTGTTGTTGCTGTCGCTGTTCAATGGAGAACATCTGAGAATCTGAGCATTCCTCTTTGGATTATTCAAACGATTCTTTGCCGAAGGCTGTATGGATTGCCAAGAAATGAGAGAATCACAAATCGCGTTATAGACTGTCACGATTCATCGAGTCATACTTTATGACCATTGGTCACTGAGGGTGTTATAATTTCAGCAAATATGATCGATGACGAGGTTATGCACACACCGAGAGATGACTCTTAAGCTGTCTTTAAAGGAAAGATATTTCATAGAGCTATGCACTGACATTTTGGATAGCATTTCTCATTTTTCAATGAGGCATTAACCGAGTGATATATAAGCGAAGAATATATGGTCATTCCCTTGAAAGTTGCAGGCGATGAAAGGTTATTAAGGGAGATAAACTGTTGTGTCTTGTGCGCCAAGTTTTTGACTTCTTTTACCTCCAACGTATTCATTACTTATCATGAATACTGCCAATCTCTAATCGTAAAAATTAGCGTTCGTTACCGTCGTAATAAACATTCAACAGTTCATCCCGTCGATTCACATAGTAATGAGGGTCCGAGTTTTGGAACTTCCTTCTCATCGCACACATGACCAGTCATTTCGCAGTAAAAGTATGCACTTCTCAAATAGTTGATTGGGCTTCAAAGCTTGTTTTTGAATCCCATCTTGCCAAATCTGATGTCTGTGGGCAGGACAGCTATTGAACACGTTAGCGGCGCATTCGTTCTCGTATGGCTTGGTCTTGCTGGAGAAGTGGCTTTCTTTTCTACTCGTTTTCCAGGGAAACTTTTTTTTNTGCACTTCTCAAATAGTTGATTGGGCTTCAAAGCTTGTTTTTGAATCCCATCTTGCCAAATCTGATGTCTGTGGGCAGGACAGCTATTGAACACGTTAGCGGCGCATTCGTTCTCGTATGGCTTGGTCTTGCTGGAGAAGTGGCTTTCTTTTCTACTCGTTTTCCAGGGAAACTTTTTTTTTTTCAGCGATGTGTCAGAGATAACTTCATTCCGGGAGATGCTTGGTGGCCGAGTAAAAACGCTGCATCCCGCAGTACATGCAGGCATACTTGCTCGTGATACTGACTCCGACATTGCTGATTTAAAGGTTTGTCTTCTTCTTTTTTTGCTATAAAACCTTAGACGACTTGTGAAAAACCGAGCTTATAGTTGAATGAATCACTGTATTTCCGCTTTCTGTAATAAAGCTTGGTTGGTTTCTTTCGCCCTTAAGGTCATCAAAAATTCGCCGACAAGGGAAGCTTTCATATCTAAGTGGCCGCAAATGTAAGGTGCTATATCTGCGCAGTACTGATCGTTCGAGGAAATGATCTTTTTTTAGAATTGTAGTTCATTGCGATTCAGTGTTTTCGGGCATTGTAGTTCATTGCGATTCAGTGTTTTCGGGCATTGTAGTTCATTGCGATTCAGTGTTTTCGGGCATTGTAGTTCATTGCGATTTAGTGTTTTCGGGCACNGGCATTGTAGTTCATTGCGATTCAGTGTTTTCGGGCACTAAAGAGGACAAAGCTCCGTAGGAGCCACATTTTTAACTGGGGTTTTAGCTCTCTTTTAGTGATTTCCCGTTGCGCCTACCAATAGGAATACTGCGACGATGATCGACTCGTTGCCATTCCTCCTCCATTGATGTGACTTCTCTAAGGCAGTCCAGGCTGCGGCCTTTAACTTTTTAGTGAACACGCAATGTTTTCATATGAATCTTTCTGTCAGAAAATTCACCTTTGCGTTGATGTGCTGGAGATGTCTGTAAAAGTGAAGTTGCTTCACATTTGCAATTTTTCTCTCGAAATGAACTTCCCCACGTAGATATACTGGTCTCAATTCTTATAGATTCCTCGTTTTTGTTGAACTATTATTTATATCCGTTCGCACTGCTGGGCTCAGGGTTGTATCTGCAGTGTGTACAATAAGTATTCGCTACCTGTAGGTGGTGAAGAATGCATGTACGGACTCTGTCTGTGCATATATGGTCTCTCGTATAAATATGATTGTTCAAAATGATGAACACCCGAAAAGTTATCGGTTGCGTCATTGCAAGCATGTAGGTATAATCATGGCTCCATCGATTCCTTTCGAGTGCTCAGAGAACGAAAGCGTTGCAGGCGAATCATTTCAAGAAAGTTGCCGTAGTGGTGTGCAATTTGTATCCGTTCGTAGCTACAGTTTCGAAGCCGGGTTGCACTCTCGAGGATGCAGTCGAGAACATTGACATTGGAGGAGTGACTTTGTTGCGAGCCGCCGCAAAGAATTTCCAACGTGTCACAGTAATATGCGATCCAAACGATTACGATCTTGTGGCACAGCAGGTGGGACACATATCTGCTTGAGAGTTACACATTCCGTGCTCTGCGCTCGTTTTATCTATCACGGCTATGTGTTAGGTTAGAGCAGTATCCTGAATGAAAACTCGTCGTTTTAATCATTTGTTTGGCAGAAGTCTTTGCATCCAGTTGCTGTATGGAAAGTGTGGTGAACTGGTGTATACCGAGCATGGTATACAGGTGCATACATGCTTTCCGTAGAGGACAGTAATGTGTATCACAAAGTGGACGCATCCCAAACTACGCAAAATATTATTTGTTTCATGCTGAGAATGCGATAAATTGCATGAACGATGCAGCAGTCACAAAGTAGTCTCAATCTCAAAGATTTTCGCGGATTTACTTTTCGTTTTTGCTCAGAAGTGATGACTGATGCAGACGAAGTTGTCTACAAGAGTTTCGAGGCCTGCGCAACGATAGTCTGTTCTTGAAAAATCGGCAGCGCTATGGTAGACCGATGACTGCGCTTTGATATGACAGCTTGTTACGGCGATACCCAGGGGGCTGGTCGCGCATCCCGAACTACGTTTCGAACTCACTCGTTCACGCCTTGTCTCCTCAGTCTATAAGCTGCATGTCTCGGCGGTGTTTTCTCTTCATTTTCTTAGTCTGCGCCTCTTCAAACTGTGCAAGTTCCTGTGAAGAACCCGGGATATGTGTTAATTTCACTGTTCATTTTCAAAAGTTAACTCTACTTTGGTGGAGGCGATTCGCCCTTTTTAGTGGAATCTGTTGGAAACTACAACTCTGAAGATGTGTTGTATAAATTTCTTGCATGCGCTGTGTTTTAATTTGCAAAAGTGCGTAGAAATGCTGATTGCAAAGAGAGTGAGGAGCTGCACTTGTTGGACGCTATTCATGAGAAGGTGTCTTTCCTTTCTGATAGAGTTCGTTTATAATTCCTGATGAGAGGATGGGATGGCGAATTTTGAAAAAACTCTTGTTTCCGCTGTGAAGCGTTAGTGCAGATTTCAAGTGATACCATTGTATGGTTACAAATGAAGAATGTTTCTATCTGTTGAGAACACTAATATTTCTGACAAGAATTGTGAGATGTTTGCAGTTAATGCCCAAGAGAGTTGCCCACTCATCGCGGGGCAGTGACTCTGTTTAGCCAAAACGGCATCTATTGATTCACTGGCCATTTGTCTCGCTTATTAGCCACTGACGATATCTTAGACAAACGATTAGCCAACAATATTTGATAAACAACGTTTGCACTGTTCTTTAGCGATAAAACTCGACTTCACACGCAGCAATGGTTGATTACTTTGTGGCATGTGGAATCTTCTGAATTGCGTTTTTTCGAGTTTATAAGGCTCTGTGAAGAGAAATTTGTTCAGTTTGTGCCAGGTGGACATTGCTTCCTGCTTCACATCTTGAAATATTTAGCGTTGCCAAACCTTTTATGTGTCAGATTTTCGCTCAATTCACCTTTGTTCTTTCCTTTTCAATTAGTGGTAGTAAAATATGTGTGAGTGGTTGGCTTCATGTGCGTTCGATTATTCATTAGTGGTGCATCAAAGGGAACACCTCTTTGCCCATTCATTCACTCCACGTCATTGTTGCTGCATCAATAATTCATCCACCAAGTGTTACTTGCACTTAAAATATACCGATGCAAAATGCTTCTGACTGCCGATGGTGCTATGCAGCCCAATTTAAGTGTTCTCAAAGTTGGCTGTCTGCCACAATCGCATCTTAATATTTATGCCTGTCGTTTTTTCAGCTTCTTAATTCGCCTACGCACACCACTGACGAGGCTGTTCGCCGTCATCTAGCTCTTAAGGTAGGTGATGTGCAAGCACTGTTTCTGTTTCTCGTAAGAGTGGCACTGCCCTATTCAAGATCTCAAAAGTATAAGACAGGTTGCGAGGCGGCCGTTTATAAACATGTTTGGTATTTGTAGTGATGCGCCTTAAGTTGTTAACGTTCGTTAACCTTGGGTTGTCATGCTGGCCACTGGGGACGTGCGTGCATGAAGGAGCTACTTAATACTTTCTAATAAGGCATTGAAGTCTCCTATCGTTGAGGGTTAGCCGACAAGCTTGCACAGGAAGCCTTATCCATCGCTTTCTTGCAGGTCAGTACATAGGAGCTCAGACTTTGGCATAGGCTGTCATAGAAATGTTGGGTTCGGAGGTAAAGCCGTAATCGGCCGTTCTGATTTTTGGCAACTTTTTTCATCGTGGTGCTGGCTGTGAATTTGTAAGTAATTTTTAATACGACATTGCTTTTTCAAAATTTCTGAGATGCAGTACTTCAACCTTCATATTTTCGCTATCCTTTCACAAGTTGCATCGTAGGCAACATTGCCATATCAATGCGTACTTTTTCATTTCTCTGTTGGCCGAAATATTTCGATGACAGCAGAGCGATGCTTAGCAACCTTTTAGTTGAAAATGTATTCTTTGCATTGCATAGCAGAAAGAGGCGTTCAAAAATTATTACATCTGTCTTCGAATTGCGCTGAATGCTGCATTTTCCTGGTAGCGCAAGTGTGGATTGTTGTAGAGATATGCTATGGAATTGTCAAATGAATATTTTATGCACAGTTCCTCTTGTGCACTTTCCTCGAAATTGAACCTTTTTAGTCAAAATCAATTTTGTTAAAGGTGAATGTGCTAATTGCCAGATGTTGTGCGTAGAAAGAGAACAGTGAAAAATAGACATCAATTCTGAACATAAATTGCGAAATAATGCAAACTTGCAAATATTAACCCACCGAGGTATCCGTACGAACGGTGAGATAAGCAGGTCATCTTTTGTTGGCGTGCAGCTGAATCTTCATTGCTCCGATTGTAAGGCTGTGATGGTTTGCAGGTTTTGCGCACACATGTGCATGCGCTAACGTTAGATATTGTTTCTGATTTTTGGCGTGGCGAAAAGAAGTTTTTGATTGATTGGTATTGGCAATGATGCAAGTCAATTTCCGTGGATTCCACTGAATTTGCGGAAAGGAATCTTAGATTTCTTCACACTTCAGCTGATCGAATCTCTTCTCGATGAATTTTATGTGTTTAAATTGTGTCGACCAATTTTCATCTAACGATGAGAGATCTAAAAGGTGAAGTTGAAATATTTCATTCAGAAATTCGAAACGCGTAAAAATGATTTCAGCTCTTCCCAATTCCATCTATTTTTGTAAACATCATGATTCGATGTCTTTTCAACGTTATTTGAGCTCACAAGAAATTCGTAATTGGGATTCACGCGATTGAACTATCCAATATTCTCAAATTTCACTTCAGTTTTATTACCGTGTCCTGATAATGACCATCTTGGCACTTCGATCCAATCACTTTTATGCTGTTCTGAAACATAAGAAAAACCTATATAGTCGTTCCTCTCTCAAAGTTATCGACTTTAATGTTCCCTGAAGCAAAGTGGAGGATTGCAAGTTAACGGTGACCCGTCATACCGGAACTAATGATTAATGTCATTTCGGGATATGTTAGTGAATATTTTTTTTCATTAGAGTTTGCCCAATGTCAAATGCGTAGTGATGGGAATTAAATCGGGAAAGAGTCAACAATGAATACAGACGTTTTTTGCATCGAGTGGAACTACTTTCGTTGATTTGTATTTGTACTAACGCGTTTTATGCGCAATTTAATCACTATCTTCGAAAAGCGGACACCACTCTCTGCTCCGATCACAGAGTCATTCAGTAATGAGCGTTCATCACCGCCCAAAAGCGCCAATATAAAAGTGCTTTATAATCAGTATTGCGCAGTCTCGATTCGGTTCTATTTCTCTCGAAATTGATTTTCACTGAGATCACGCTATTTCGCTGAGATTTCACACCAGCTAACCGTGAAATGTGGGGAATGGTTTTGCTTTCGAAACGAAGTTTTTCGGTGATTTCTCACAATAGTGAAGTTTGATAGAGTCGTTACATGAAATATGCCTCCTTAATGTGCAAGAGTTATGGGCGAGTTCGCATGGTAATATTTATTTATTTCATCTACTAAGATAACTTGCTAATCGTTCGAAACTACTTCGTTTTCGATGCTAGGAGGGGGGAGGGGAGGGGAGAGGCCTACTGCGACAGCCACCGATTACATAATTAAGTATTCGACAGCAAACAAGCGTTTTCACTGAACAACGTTTAGCTGCAGTTTTTCCATTCTTTTGTGAATCTGTGTGGAATCGTGATTAAAATTTATGTGACTTTCTTGGAGTTGATCACCTTTAGATCGACGTTGAGATGTGGTACTGAAACTGGGCAGAGTGTTTGGAGGTGTGCTCACAAGCTATCCGTTATATTGTTGCGTTTTGTACACTGGCTGAGCTTTTGTTTATATTATTTAAGTCTCTGCAGGTATGGTAAGAGCCAGGGTGCAAAGAACATCAATTTGGTTGAATCTAGCCGAACAAAGAGATTTCTGAAAATTGCTCGGAGTCATTTCAGAAATGCCTTCGATACACTGATAAATCCTGTAATTTGAATTGTAAATTCGACTAAATTAAGCCACTCATAACCTATTTTGGAGAATGCTGAATGCACCCATAGGGATCTGCCTGATTCCTGCGTCATACAAAAGTTGCTGAAATTGTTCTCTTTCTCGCCTTTCGTGCTCATGCCGTTATTCATGCATCACGCATGCCGTTATTCAAGCGTTAGATACCTGTAATTGATAAGGGATAATGGGCAGTATGGAAGCATTTGCCGAAACTCACGATCAAATCGCTCTCAGTTCGAGGAGGCGAGGAAGATATTCATTGGTGAGTATGTTGTCTTCTTACTTGCAACTCAAATCATTCTCCTTGATGCTTTCAGTGCTCAATTTCTGAGTTTCAAGCTTGTTTTCATAATGTTTCGATAATTCATAATGTTTTCGCTATATACTGATATGCGTGATGCCACCAGCGTTTAAAAATCCACGCAACGATTGACACTTGCTCATCTGTTTTATGCAAAAGGCAGACTTAATGTGCTGAAAAATGGTGTATTCTGCATGGAAAAACGGGAGTGGAGATTGAATCCAAAAGTTAGCGACCTTTAAATTCATCTGAGTGAATATTTTTGCACGATATTTTCGGAGGCCTTGCCACTGTGATTAGTTTTATTTTAAAGTGCAACAGATTATTTCTGATTAATTGGAGTATTATATATTCACGGACTTCTCATGTTCTCGTGCGCGTTGGTATTAAATGGCGGGTTTAGGTATTATCTCGGCATTTTATTGGTGTCTCACTACCGTAAAGATCTCGTGACATTGTGCAGCCCAGTAGCAGTCGAGTGCTTTGGCGCGAGTGCAATTATTACGATTTGAATTACTTCGCATGCAGTATTTGAAGTTTTGTTTTCACTTATGCTGGCGAATTGCTGTTATACTGCATATATTCTTTTACCTAACCTCGTTCTTTACATCACACCACTAAAAGGTGATGTGATGCATCTCGTTCTAGGAATCGTTTTCTTGAGAGTAATTCACACTCTTTCCTCAATCAACTTAGCAAATTTTTATGCGAATATAAAGTAACTCTGTGATCAATTCTGACGTATTTTGAAATCCTTTAGCGAGTATGTGGGATGGTGATTGGGTTGCGAAGCGCATGATCAACTGTAGTGATGAAAAATTTTCCATTATCATCCTTTACCGAGTGATAGTGTTTGTCAAGGTAGACAATTCACGGCGGAACCACAAACAACGTGATTGCTGCTACGCAATCATATGCCAGCATCCTTTTACGAAGACGAAAGTAAACGAATAAAGGCATTTCAGAGATACATCGACACCACTTTTCGTGCGTAACAGTCGAAAGTAAAGGTGGGAGGGAGGATAGGGGAAGGATTCCCGGAGATTTGAAAAGTGCATATTGATCCCTGCAGTCCGTTATCTGCTTGGGAATAGGAACAACCAAAAAATTTTGTTGCTGGTCAAAAAGATTCGAAATCCCAATAAAGCGTTTAATGGAAACCATGTAGATATTCCAAATCTACGACATCCTGCTTTGGTACGCGCAAATTCTGGTCGGGGGCTTTCCTTTTCTAGAAAGTTGGTCGTTGGAAATTAAGTGTTATATCGTGAGCCTTTGCACAAAACTGCTCCTGTTTCAACTCGTGTTTCAACAAATGCGGCGAACGTTATCAGTGTTTATTTGTGATTTCTGACGTTATCTAAGGAAAGAGTCAACAAACGGTTGTGAGCATTATTAACTGCTGTTTTGGTCAATATTGGCACTTTAATGTGGTATTTAGACAGGACAGTTCTATAAACAGAGAGGTCTCACAGGATACTGTGGAAACCTTGCAGCAATACTCTTTCAGATTTTGGTTTCAACGTTTTCGGAGCTGCGTGTATTCTCAATGTTTTTTCTTTCGGGGTTAGGGGGAGAAAAAACTGTCCCTCCACGCTGTGTTGCGGCTATGCATACGATGTGCGGTGTGTGCGGTTTTGTGAACTTCTTTACCGTTTCCCATTTTCTCATCCAGCTTTGCAGTTTCCATATAAATTTCCCGCTAACCGGGTGTGCAATTTCCTTTTGCAGTGCCTTAGCCTGGATTGCGGCTCAGGAGAGTAGGGAGGGAGGTAGAAAATTTTTTTCGGCCATTTTAGGGATGACAAGTTGAAAAGAGATTTGAGATTTGAAAAGAATTCGTAAAAGAGTGACTCAGAAGAGAGAATGTGTTTGAGATAGCTCTGAATTAGTGGCGCTAAAAGATTGTGGAAACTCCGTCTTCAGAGGAGTAGACTGAGTTTATGAAGGAGAGATGTTGAATTCGAGGGTTTATGGCGGATCGTTTTCTGGAATGAAATTCTGGTCGTTTTGTTTTCTCCAAAAATGGCTTCTTTTGGCAAGATTTCCATGGCACAACTGTTCGGTTGCATTGCTGAAAGTAGCTTCCTCGTCCAATACCAAACAAATAGGACACCGCATTATTTAAAGGAAGCAGATGAGGAGGTGCATTAGGAGAACTGACATGATACATGATTCTTGCGATTCCGACAATCACGCATCCGATGTGCTACAAGTATGAGTAAATAGATTTCAAGTCGTCAAAGCAGCTGAGCAATCTGAAATGAAGGAGTGAGAGTTTGCACTGAATGTAGATTATGTTAGTCCGTCTATCTATCTGGCTCTTTTGATTCGTGAAGGACTGGAATGGAAGTGCGAAGCGGAGAGTAGAGGGGCTAGGATTGTCCTAAAATGCATCACCGTGGATTTTACGTCAACAATGTCCATGGCGGGATAATGTCGTTGGGGAGTTGCTCGTGAGTCGTTTCTTGACATTTCAATCAGATGTATTCTTTTATTGTTGTGGTGTTTAGCACCGCCGTTGCTATAGTTGGCTACTTGAAAACACTTGGGATTCGGGCATGCGTGGAATATTTAATAAATCGGCTTATCCCACTCCCGATTTGTTGGTCAACGCCTCCCGGCAAGTGCTGGCTGCCTGCAACACGAAGTTAGCAACGTCCACTGTTAAGAACACGACTCTCGCTCGATAAAGGTAAATTCGGTGATCTTTATTATGCGATACAATGAGTTGGACAACGAACATCTTGTTCGAGATGTTCGCTTCCGGAATACGAGCGATCAATCACCGTTTAGTTACAATGGAGAGTTTACCTAGCATGCATTGTATCGGTGTTACGGCGCAAGGCTTGCTCAGTAAGGAGTTTTGAAATGCAAACATCTCATGAGAGCACTCATATGGTGATGACATCGATCGCTCTAACATTTGAACAGCTCAAGTGACATTGGTGTCTTCACACAAATGTCACGATGAGCCTGAAGCTGCTTGTAAAATGTGCCAACAGCATTCCATCTCTTAATCGCATTTTCACGAAACCATTGCTCAACTTCAAGTGTTGAAAATTCAGAAACGATCATAAGAACATGCTGATTTCCATTTAGATTGCATTCTCGCAAGGGCCACTTTGATGTGAAAATTTTTCTGGTCAAGTGCTGTGCTATCATTTTTCTCGCTTGCTCTAACACCTCTTCGATCTTGTAATAAAAAAGACCGCGCACGTGACCCTCACAGGTGATAAATGAGCATTCAGTGATATTCCCTCTTAAAGTACTATATGAATCATGTGAATCTTATTCAGATCCTTGTGATGTATTGCTCACACTTCTTTAGTTGCTCTTCATTCATTTGTTAATTGAAGAAGAATATCCACATGACATTTGAGTTTATGCATTTCCCACCTCCCCCACCCTTCACCTCTCCTTTCTTTTCGAATTGTCAGAAAATTTTGTTGCCGACTTTATCGCGTTTGCAGAAAGAACTTTATTTTGCCGAGCAGTTGTGACAGAAAGTCGAAATCCAAATTTGTTAGGCTACCATAAAGCAGTTTGATATTTTTATGCACTCACTGAGTTGCTTCTGTCTTATTTTGTGCATTCATATATTATGAGATTTGAGGAATCGTTCATTCTTTGGGGGGTAATGAGTCAATATTCCCATTTTCAGATGATTTATTGAGGAATTTGTTCGCATTTCATGCTCAAATGTGGTTACCAAAGTTCTCGTTTCTGCAGCGCTTGCACACAAAGTTCTGTATTCAATTCAGTTTGTCGTGCGATCCAATCATATATCACATCCTAAGATTCCCGAACCAATCCTTCTTCGTCCCCTTCGCTCCAGTCAGGGAGAATGAGAGAGGTATCCACTCATTGTAACGAGCCTACGGATGATACTTGCAAATTTCTCTTAAATTTTCAATGAGTCCGCCATCTAACTTGAATAATGAGCGAAACAAGTATGATCCAGTAATATTTGCAGTGAAGAGGCAACAATAACAGAAACAAGTGCTATCATAGAATGCACTGCTGTTTCGCACTACTTCATAACATAACGAGAGTAAGACAAATATTGATTAGGTGCGAAGCAGAATTGATCATTGCATTCATATTAAAGCAATCGTTTACTTAGTTTATGTTAAAACCAAAGTAATTCTCAACTTTCTTCAAGCGGTTCCAAACTATTCGAAACATTTCGTTTTCTTCAAAGTCTGATTTCTTACTCAGCTAGTAACAAATCCCTCAGCCTCTCGGATATGCGCAATAGTCCGATTATCGCTTACGAAAATATATGTGAAACAGAGAACTTGGCGAGTCAAGCAGCCTGCACTGTGATGTGGCCCAAAATCGGCTGTTAAGTCACTAGATAATCTGAGTGGCATACTGAAACTTGTGAACTTTTACGGAGGGACGGCAGAACGGATGGAGTGGAGCTGGGAGTGGGGGCAGAATAGGTGAGCGGATTCAGGGGTTACAGATATTAGCTGATGGTTCGATGCTGATAAATGGGCACCATGAAAGCAAAGAGGTTGAGCAGAATTGATGGTTTTTGTGCGTTTGCTTTCTCTTCTTATTTCAGGCCCAGTGATCTCACAGAATCTGAATGCGAGCGGAATTTGCGCTGCGAACTTGATCTTGAACTCTTGGAATATACTTTGGCTTTTTTATTCAGAAAAGCACCGCGTATCATTTCTTCGAGAAATCTAATTCCGAAAGTTAACGCAAGTAAAGCCTCGAAGTTCACAAATTCCCTGAGGTTTTAGAAGGGTTTTTCATATGCAAACTTGTTTCTGTCTTCCAAAGTTTTTACTGAATTCAGAAACTATGTTTAATGTTTCAGACTTGTGAAAATGTTTTCTTGATTGGATGATGGGAGAAAGGTAACAAGTGGCCAGGGGAGTAAGTCGAATCATCGAGGCGGTGACTATATCCTCTCTCGAGAGTTTAACTGAAGAAGGGAGCAGTCAAAGTGTATGGTTTCTATCCAGATGGTTTTATTCAGAGATTTGACGGTAATCAGCCGTATACTGTTGTTGCGGCGAAAAATATAGGAGTCTGACTTTGGGTCAAACAACAGCCGTGGATCAGGTGCACGTCGTCGCATTTCAGCAACTTAACATCGAATAGAAGCATCTGAGCTTTTATTCTTGGAGCGGGATATACGGTACGACTTCTAGTTGCCCAGGATCCGCGTAGAGCGTCGACTGTGTGAAAGTTCACTTGTGATGAATCAAAGTGAGGCTTGAGCACAACTATGCAAACCCAGTTAATATTGTTGGCACCAAAATGTCCTTCCACAGTACATAAGCTGATATTTCGCCGTGGCACATCGCCGCCTCCCATTCATGTTGCCTTTGGCCCCTGATATTAATTTTCTGCGAACCCAGTTCACCAGATGAAAAACGTTTTGTGCTTGGGAAATTTGAGCCGTTCAATCGCTGCTCTTTTTGAATGGCTGATTATCGTCATAGTCTGATATTGCCGTCATCAGCACCCTCTTCGAAAATGTCAGCTATCTTTGTGAATATATCTGGAAGGTACCAATGAATTAGCCACTGAAACTGAAGTTACAAGGTGGCCTGAAACTTGGGATTGTTTACCCTTGTTCGCATGTGCGAAATACATTCAGTAGCCCGTACACCTCGGTTATTCTACATTAAGATGATGCCTTCAACTTGGAATCATGAAGGTCGTGACCGCGCTCTCAATGGAGCCGAAATGCCATCGAATCGCTGTTGCTGTCAGTTTTCTGTCCAGTTTCTTAAACGATTTCAGTGAAGCCGAAATGCCATCGAATTGCTATTGCTGTCAATTTTTTGTCCAGTTTCTTGGAACATGAGATAGCCAATCAAGTACAGCAGCATTGTGCCTTTGTAGGCAATTAGGGCAAAATGCGGCAATTTTGAGGGCAGTAAAATAGGCAACCACTCGCTTATTCTTTATTTCTTAAATTAATTTTCGAACCATACGGTTTGAAATTCAGTTCTCATCGAGCCTGGCGAATTGTGGTGGGGACGGTTGCCTTTTCAAGAAGGGTAATCGGCCTTGTCTGAATCGATACTACAACTGTTCTATTCGGACTAAGCCATACTCCATCTCTTCACCATTAACTCTCCTTCTGAAGTAAGGTCATTCCAAGGCCTTTTTTTTCAGGAACCTAAAATTATGTTCAGAATCATATAGCTTGTTCAATGAGCTATCGAGCACGATTTTCCTCAACAAACATGGCAATTACGTCACTGGTTTTGTGAGTTTGCATTTTTCAGTCAGTGCTATCTCAAGAAGTGCAAGAATCATCCATCATTTTATTCTCGTGAAACAAGCAAATGATGAATTTTCATCACTGCAATTTTTATCCAGCGCGGGTCTGACATGCCTTCAAAAAGGGATAGAACATTCTAAAGGCATAATTATAACTACTTTGCGTGTTTTCCACCTGAGAACAGTCGTCTATGCCAAATCCTCATTCATTTAGGAGATGTTTGTAAAAGACTTTATAATTTCCTCATATTATACTCGGCTCTCATTCAAATAAACCTGCTTGTGTATCCGAGGATCGCTCGCTTCCAACAGTCGTGAAACTCGCTGAACGTTGATGGCTCTGTTTTCATTCACGACAAATGGATCCTTAAGCAAATCTGCAGTGCTCAATAATCAATTCCGTTGAACGGTGTTTTTATACATCTCCATAAATTCCCTTCTCAAGCTCTCATTGTGCCGACTTCTTGCTGGTGCGTTTGTTTTGCGCGCGTACATCTGTTTATGTGTGTATGTGCATGTGCATATGTATACTTGTGTATTTGTGTAAGTTGTGTGTTCGGTAGTTGCAACTGCGGTATCACTTAAGCTGGAGTTGTGGAACGCGCTGGGCGTAATGTACAGCTGGCTGTCGAGGTTTTTCCGTGCCAGTCTATCAATTGCACAAGTTCAAAAATAAAGAAAATTAGCGTACATTGCATATCATGTGGGCCGTAGAAAGGCGTCTTTTGTAGATTTCGATGAGCGCAATATAGAGGCATCGTTCACCACTCTCCATTTTTTGTGAAGATCTTGTCAGCATAGTTGGTTGGGCGAAATGAATGTAAAAAGTGCCATCCTCTTCGATAGGGTTCTCTGATTGCATAGAATAGAGATTCTGGAGCGAGGCCATTACTACAAATCCGCTCATAATGCGTGAATTTCTTTTTCCTGTGACAGCAGCTATTTTTTTAAATGCGATCCTCGTCATTGAGTTCACTTTGCGAACCGAAATAGTTCATAGATCTATGGATATAGATTTATTTATGTTTTTCTTACATCTGTTTCAACAATTCGATTTGCTGTTTGAGGGTTCTAGCAAAGATTCGCTTCATACGTCACTGAAGAATCAGGCATAAAGCGATCGTGCGCTCTGGTGCTAGTTATATGTCATGTGGCACCTCTTGAGGATTTTTTCTGAGGAAGCCAAAGCCAAGCCTAACTTCGTATTGCGCTAATGCAAATCACCGGCTGTTTTTATGGTAGATCTTTTGAGCAAATATTAACTCAAATCCACTGAATAAGAGTGCAATTCTTTGATGTATATTCGAAGTGCGTTTCTCGGACATTTCGTTAGCGTCTCGTTAACTTATTTTGCATCAGTTGTGTGGCTGCTCGACATATGGGACGCAAGCAAAAAGCTACATTAAAGCATTTGCATATCAGTTTGCAAATGTGTCGTAATTTGAAGAAGTGGTTGAGTTTGATACCTTCCGAAGGAAACGTCGCTCATAAACTTATGCAATTTTGAAGAGCGCTGTGTGAAACCTGTCAGCTGCTAAGCATTTATTAATAGGTTGTCGTGCATTCACTGCTGTTCCTCTTTGTTCGCATTGAAGACGGACGGGTATTTCTCTTGCTGCAAACGACTTGACGTTTGATCCCAGCAGGAACGCCGTAATAAGCCATCAAATGAACCGATGCACATTCTCTTTTTGCTGACTTTTTGCGCGAATTCTCTTTTTGCTGACTTTTTGCGCGAAAAGTGAACATTTATCGCAACGAACGTTTTGCGTCTTTCCAACTGACAACAACATTTGCCTTTTTAGGACATCGATTAGGTATTGTCGCACCATCCGGGATATTATTGCTCGAATTTCACCCAGCAAACGACATTCGATGTGATTTGAAATGGGTTTGTCTAATGTTGTTGTGGGCTCACTGCTAGCTGCAAAAATATGGGGATTTTGAATTTCTGGAATGTTCCGATAAATGTGCTTGTCGCATCACCGCAATGTGAATCTAAGGTTTTAATGTGTTTATACATGAAATCTTTGAGCCATGCAATATAAAGGAATTAAGCGTGGTTTAAGATGATATCAAAGAATTAAAGAATGGTAGCAGATCGGAAGTATTAGGAAAAGTCGTTTGGTTAGCTTATGACTGTGGGATTCTTGAAACTCACTGACTGCCAAGGGTTTTGATTTTCTTTGGCTATAAGAGAAAAGCGATGAGCTATTTGTCGCTTTTCTTAGGCAGTTCTGCAGGCAATGATTGTAGTGGCGGAATCGGCAGCGAAGGTGATGCAGGAGAAAAACATGCGAACATAGGTGCTTGAGTGGTTCTTTCTGGTGCTCACTAACCAGCTTCTTCAAAAGGTGTTAGTCTTAAGTAACACCCTTGTTCAAAGAAATTGCACTACTCGGATTATTGCTCTCCAAAAGATTTGCACACATTACATGCGCTATATTGACAAACGGTTCGTATGTGTTGGTGAAATTGGCGGTCGTGTGCGATGGATGACATAATGTCACAACCACCTGGTTAATGGCTGTTCGATGCGTTCTGTGAACGATGTAACGGCGGTAGCCACGCCTTCAAACTTTTCGACGCCTCTTTGCTGCCGTCGCAAATCTTCCCCAATAAACCGCCATCATTTCTACTCCCCTTTGCTTCCTCTAATCCCTGTTCACTTCCATCTGTTCGATAGGCTTGTTCCTTCTCAGTGATTGCAATAATATTGCAAGATTCGCTGGTTCGGTTCGAGCAGTTTAGGTACAGTCGTGGAAATCGCCTTCTACTCACTTTGTTGTCGTGAAATGCATCGTCAGCGAACTGCTATTTATTCTCTTCAAAAAATGAGTTTCAGCAAGGGTATTCAGTGACAAATTTCAACAACCTTCTCTTAAACACCACCACAAATTGATCGGCAGTGTTGTTCCAGCGGTGTTCCAGGTGTTCAGATTGGTGGATGTTCAGCTAAGGTTGGCGTGTGTCATGTTGTCTGAGCGCAGTGCAAGCAGCAAGGGCTAGTGAGCAAGTGTGGCATTTCATTGCGTTGAACCGGCGTATCTGGTCAGGTGCATGTCGGAATGACTCTTATGCAGGCGATCTTGCACGGCCGTGTTCAGAGAAGACTGCCAGTTTTGTGGCTCAATCCGCGTTGAAATTCGTTCCAAGATTATTGCACGTTGCACTTCCATCTTATTCTGCTGCTCGTTGCTCATTTATTTGTTGCTGCCGGGTGGACTGACTTGGTGGCTGCATTATATTGCGACACGAATCATGCTGGCTGTGCGACCGCGGTGGTTGTTGTCACACTGATGCCTGTGGTGTGCGAGTCGAAAGTTCCCCTTTATCTTTGGCGGCTTATGATTTTTGTAAGGCTGAACCGAGTCACGCTGCTGACCTGCTGTGAGCGTATTCCTACAGTAATTTTGATCTCCATCTTCAGTTCTGTTGTGTGAGAAGTGCCTACTTCTTCAGAGAAGTAGCACTTTGTGGAATAAAATGTCGCGCATTTCGTCAATGGCCTATAAGAGGCGAACGCCACCTGCACTCGCCGATACCGACCACAGTCGCTCTCGTTCCAGTTCACGACTTTTTGATCGCTTTCAGAGGGGAAAAGCGAACATCGCTGCCCATATGGTGCATATTTCCCATCCATATTGACAAAGAAATCACTAAGTTGCATGCAAGATGAGCGCGGTTTAGCGACGCCGTTGAGCGGTTGTGGTCGCTGAACGGTGCCGTTAAACTACTGCCAATTCGGGCGAATGTTCTAATATGGGGAGCATATCAACATTGGAATGAGCTTGAATCGCATCAAATCTTGAGAAGCGGAAACTTTTCTTTGGTTTCTATTGACCATCATTAATGCATTACAATTTTCCACGACATCCTAGCGTCGTTCTCGAAACAGCTAATGGCTTAAACCCCACGCGCATTCCTTGGCAAGGAAATCACAACCTCACGAACACTTCCGGCTGCAGCTTCCTTCACAGGAAAGCCTAGTAGTATCCTGATACGGAGTTCTGTTCACAAGTTTTTGAACTAATGGGAACAGAAGCAGATGAAGCACAGCAGCATGCATGATTTCAAAATTGAACCGTCTGCATGCGCGGAATTGTTTTGCGACTACGCCAAATGCTTCTTAAAGGTGGCATCTACGGTTCTGTTTGTTTAGTGACTAATGAACATTTTCCTCGTGTGTTAATTTCGGAAGTAAAAAGGAATCTCATAGAGTATCGGCAAGCCTCATTGCATTACTTTCGTGTGTTTTTGCATAGGATAAGCTTCTTTTTCGGTTGTAACTCTTTCGTGTTCGTTTCTTTGCCTTTCTTCTGTGCGATGACTCTTGATAATTTTGTAGAGGGTTACTTGATGTAACTTAACAACGTTGTATAGGATAACTGATGATAACTTAATAATTTTGCATAGGATAACTCAATCAAAAGTTGTTCCGTTCGTTGAGGAAGCGTGCAGCACAAGTGATCCAAATTCTGAGATAAAGAGAATGCTCGAGACACACGGTCAAAAATAATGCGGTGAGGTGCGATGATTTAATGTGTGCATCGCTTCTATGAAGTGTGCATTCATCTGTGACAACGCATCGTGGTGAACACAACGCGTTTGCTCTTCGTTTTAAAGAAGAGAATATGTTGGGCGCTGTCCTGGCAAGTATTTTGTTGAATATCCGCACCTATCACCTATCCCTGATTCGTATCTATAAAGCTCGTTTCTAAAACTATGCACTAGTGTGCTTAATTGCTTGCTCTCATCTTTCTTCCGAACAAAGTGCGAATAGTTCAGTAACATGTGCCACGAATGCAGCGTTCTTCAAACTGGACGCTATAAGAGTCAAAATTTGCTTTCGCGCTAATCGGATCTCCATTTTTATGAATTATTAAGAGATGATACAACATGCGTCATATCTTACGCATTTTTCAGGTTATTTTGCCATATATAGAGATCTCCAGAAATCATATTCTTCCAAGTCAACTGCGTATAAAATATATCCATATTTCTAGTGCAATTAAGTGCCCTTAACGCTTTTGAGAGATGGTGGGTCAGATTAAAGTTTTCTACAATGGTATTGGCTGTGGTGTAGATCCACCGAAATTTCGTAACTATAACTTAAGAATATCGACGGAACAGATAGACGAATGCTGTCATACAGGGGGCAGTGCATCTCATGATGAGTATTGTCGATGAGTGGATGTGTTTGCTAGAGTTGACACTGCATCTGAGGTCGTATGAAATGGCGTAAAGAATACTCACCTATTGAAGTGCTTAATCCTTACCACCTGCCGTTCGAAGTTGAGGGATAGTGATGAAGACCACAATTATTGCAACGAAGCAGAGGGGAAATCAGTCAGTGGCAGCATCAGCACCAATGTGGTAATTGTATTACGTCGAAATTTCGTTTAAAAACATAGGACGCGGTGGTTTGTCAAAATTGTCCATTAACGAACTTCAGGAAGCAGTGATCTCTTCCCAGTGACTTTGTCGATTGTCCGTCAGAATCGTTGTCCACAAAAGCTATGCGTGAGAGGAAAATATCAACATTTATGACATTCACGTCATGGGGCTCTTTCTTATGCTTCATTTGTGTAAAATGCTCAGCGGACTATCAACTGATACCAAAGCATCGGAATATGACTGCTGGTAGTGGCTGAGGAATATAATATTATAAGAACATTTTTTTTATTGCTGCACGGGGGTTCGAGCTACTCTTTGGAACTGAAGTGATTATATTTTGTTATTCACTGACTAGGCCTGTGGAGATTTCTATCTTATGCTGCTTATTGTCGACCGCGAAAAAGTAGTTCTTTTCATCGCAACAGTAGGTTATAAACAACAATGATATTTGCACACCGTGCAAATGACTAATTCGATGATGGTGAGCTCGATTTCGAGATAAACTTGCGAGTGAATTGCTTTATTAAACGAACTAAGCGTGGATTACTCAACAAACATTTTGACGAGGCGATTGCAATCGAATACCGCAAAACAGCACTATAAAAGAGGTTATGAACAATCACCTCAACCTATCCATCGAATGCATTTGAATATATTCCGTGATGTGCGCAAAAACTTCGTTTCTTTCTCAGTTCATCCCATTTTCTTCTCGTTTGGGCTCGTAAACACATTTATTCCTCCCTTTAATTCCAGACTCTATGTTGTGATGATCTGAACACTGTGAAATGGAAGCCAAAAGCTTCGCCAGCTTTTTCTTCCAGTCTTATCCTTGTTGTATATATCAGTTACCCTTAAATGCACATATTTCACCTGTATCACACAGATGACGCGTACTTAGCTGTTCATTCTGTATAAACACTGACATAATTTTGGTCGATGACGTAACAGGTTTAACTACTTATACCACAGATTTTTGCACACTGGAACATCAAGAAGAGGAGAAAAGCGATTTACTGCACCCCCAATAACTGTACGAAATTACCCTGCTGCGTATGTGGGCTGCTCTGAGTTTGAAACTGTTCTCAGAGGTGTGTTCTACTGAGCAGGAAGCAGCGCTCTGGCGGAAGGGAAATGTCCTTTAGGTGTTTTCAAAGTGTGCTTTAAGTGCCTCTTAAGACTTCAATAAACAACCGCAGTGGACGCATCGGCAAGCACCATTATAAGAGAAAATCAATATAACGAACAGATGGTGAAGTCTTGTGCTTTTCACATTTATGCTTGTTCAATGAGTATACAGTTCAACTTCCTCGAAACTGAGATGTTACAGTCCACTATGACTCATCAAATAATAGTGTAGGCAATGGCGAAGTTCAGAACGCGATCGTGGATTGCGACCACAGAATGAGCTTAATGGGGATCGGTATTGAATGGGGTCCTTATACTGCC
>JAARMF010000015.1:90252-114530 GCA_022844705.1 Toxascaris leonina | reverse complement strand
CCCCCCCCCCCCCCTCCCCATCAGGTTGTTAGTTTCGGCAGTATTCATTTGTCCCGAAATTTCTCTGGTAATGTTGCTACGGTTGCTGTGCTGCGCAGGAAAACGGTGCTCGAAGATTGAGCGTCTTTTTGCTCAATAGAACTAAGCAATGCTGTAATAGTTGTTTCCAGTTGTGCTGCTTCGATGCAATGCTACCAAACAATACGGTCTAGGGAAAGAGCTTTACTGACTCAAAATGACAATCGACGACAGTAGAGCAATACTGACAACATAACTTGAATGAGTTTCATGTCTAAACGTGATAACCACTCCTTTCTATATATAACCAGAGTTCTCATTTATTCTCTTTTTGCTTAGTTTGTTGGTTGCAATGTTCCTCTTCATTGATAGCAGTGAAATGTCTGGAATGTCTCATAAAACGGCCGAAAAATGATATTGAGCATTTGACATCTCAAGTACGCTTTCGCTTCAGAAAGTCCTATAGGATTTCTTATTGAAATAATGTTCACCGAATTGAGATCACTTTTTGTGTTGGTTTTTATCGGAAAGATCTCATTTACCATGTGCTGATGTCGAGTGTGTTGCCTCAGGAGACAGCACTTCTGAAAGCCTTTTTTTTAAGCAGGAGAATTTAATCGGAGGGATAAAAATTGGTCCCACAAAATACGTACCACAGCTGCAATTGACGCCTACATGGCCCATCAATCTGTTTTTTGGAATCTGAAAAATACGACAGCGGAAAGTCCGTTTTTCGCAATGGTTTCTTTTTTGAGGCATTCGAGCACACCACATCCTACGACGAATCGATTAGCGGATATATGCGTCGGCATTTGACAGCTAACGGAGAACGTTGCATTCAACTCAGATATGGTACCAATCCACATCAAAAGGAAGACGCCGAATTGTACATCAGAGATGCGCAAATGCCTCTTAAAGGTCTTTTCAGTACATTTACATAAAAATTGCCCACTTTCATTCGACACTCGTGATGTCAACAGAACTTGCCGAAATTCCTTTCAGTCAAGTACCATTCTCAGGTAGTCATCAGCAACCTCCCCAACAAACCCAACTCCTATCTGCACAATTTGCCTAATGATCCAGTGAATGCGCAGCGCATTGTTTATCTTTGTGAGCAGTATTGAAATCGCATTCACGGAATCATTTCCAGATTGTCGTTTGTAGGCAGCGAAACTTGTATCACTTTTCAAAGCGAATGTACTCGTGAAAGGGCATATGCCATTCTGAAATTCTAAAACATTTGTATTTGAGGCCATCTATTAAAGGGATTAAAACGTATTTTTGATAGGGAATATCTTCTGGAAAAATGATTTTTCCGGCTGTTAAAGTATTCTCTCATCTCAAGTTGCTGGCACTCTTTCGAATACGTCCCTATACACCCGGCAACGAACATTCTCAAAACTGGCCTGTGTTCGATTAGAGAGACATTGTGGACGGCGAATGTGGTCAACGCGTCAACGGTTTGTGCTGACTGAGTTGCCCGCTGGCGACGTTGTTGATAACTCTTAATCGCTTCTCACAGTTAACGTAAATGATGTCAGTTTGGACCGTTATTCATTGAGGTGCCATCAGTTGAGCACAACAATGCCACAATTAATTTCACCTTACGCAATCATATCTGCATTATGCAGTGTTGCAGTGTTGAATGGAGCTCCGGGCTACATAAACATTTTGGATGCGCTTAATGCATGGCAGCTGGTTAGCGAGCTGAAGGAGGCCACTGGTCTGCCAGCAGCTTCGTCGTTCAAGCATGTCAGTCCAGCAGGTGCTGCAATCGGAATCCCACTGAATGCTTCCGAAGCCGCATCGTGTATGGTTTCCGACTTACCGCTCAACACCAAGGAGCCATCACTGGCAGCTGCTTACGCCAGAGCTCGAGGTTTTGTTTAACGCTCTCAAGTGCTACTAATTGGAATTACAAGTGGAACATAACGCAGCCATTGTCTGACTTTTTTTAAATAGAATATTCACTTAGAGATATCCTTAGAAGCATGCAATATATTCATTTAAACAGTTGATGGCGAAGGTATAGAGTAAAATCGGATGATTCCTTTGCACGCCGACTGCTTCGAGGCACCTTTGATAACTACAACATGCACCAGGCGTCACCGCATCATCACTTTTTTGCTTAAAGTACTTTTCAACCTCACTCAGTACTTGCGGCTTGTCCAAAAGATCGTTTTCTGCCATCGAAACTGCTGTGACTTTCCTTATCACAATTGACGCAAAAAATCAGCTAAGTTCAAGGAGCTGTTGTGTGGAAAACGCTTATAAGATGATGACGTATAGCTGATGGTTGTGTGCAGCCACAATGCGATTGTTGATCTCTTTCTCGAATGAGATGATATTCGTTGAAGAAGTAGAATAGCATTTCGATGTCTCTCGAATTGTGTTAATTTTCAAGGGGGCACATTATTAAAGCGCACAATACGCAGTGTTTGCTTTGATGACGTTGCTTTTGAGAGGCTACCATCATCATACTGGCATCAGCCTATACTCTTTGAAGGAGCGTTCTGCCTTTGCAGGGGCTCAACAACAAAAAAGTTTGAAACGTTGCAGTTTGAAACAATTCAGGAAATTTACAAGAATTCGAGAAGCCGAACTTTATTCGTATTCCCAACGGAACACGTTGTAGCCGATTTTTCTCGGTTTGCTGTCAAATTTAGGGACGCATTTGAAAGATCTCCTTCCACCTCCTCCTATTTCTTATCTCGTCATTATTGCTGTTGCAGTCTTAGCTGCAGTTTTTACCGAAGAGCCTTAATTGCGCTCTTTATGGTTACGACTACGGCACGGTTGACTTTATTTTGATAGTTGTCTTTGGTGCATAGTGGAGTGTTTAGAGTCCGAAACCATCTTACAGCAAGAATGTCGTTCATGTGGGATTACACTATACAAAGGATGTTTTTATTTAAATGAGCGATTTCCTCAAGAATGTGAGAGCTGTTGGCAAATTATTCGTAAATGCTGTAGATCAAACGCGTCCCTCATACAGCTCATTGTTTTTTATTTTCCGAAATAAAACTAGTTGTGGTTAGAATGAAGGAAGATGTGAAAATAAAGATTGACTCACAATAATTTTCCAAAAGAGACTAGAAAATTTCTCCACCCTCATTTGAAAAATGGCGAAAGAGGAGGGTCTGTACTTTTGAGGTTTCAATATCTTGCTTGAAATCCTAATGCCAAATCTCTTGAGACAAAGAGAATAATAACGGAATAGGGCGAATTCTTTTATGTTTGAGAAAATATGGAGGAAGTCGTGTGAGAAAAAAAAGCCTTTTGCGACCCATGTAGCTCCATTATCAAAAACTTGTTTCTTAAACAAAATTAATTCCCGCAGAGTTTGTCGAAAGTCGAGGTGGTATAGTGATATATGCATAAAACTTACGGCGGTCGAAGGCGTTTCAAGCGCACGCGGAAATAAACGTCGTTGTTTACCACTAAGATGTTGCCGTAATAGCATCACTTCGTTTCCCAGTTTAGTTATGAGGACGCTGAAACCCATTTAGAATATTTGCGTACTGCGCGATGTTTATTTGTTTAGATGAGAAGCTCAGCAATCAGTCAAAGCAACTTTTCTCATTGGGTAAATATCGATAGATTGCGGGATGGGGAAGTTGGCTCGCGCTGTTTCTCTGGATTTGAAGTACAACGTTCTCAATTTGTGACCAATGATTTTGTCACTATGCACTTCCGCAGATTTATATCTTTCTGGCTGGTGGCTTCAGTTTGGGCGATTGAAGTTGGAGATAACGAAATTTGTTGGATGTAACGTACACCATGAAATGTCCTTCGACAGCTTCGATCAGTTTAAGTTGAAGGAATTACATAAATTTACACTCATTTTTCGTCGGTGGAATTTTCACTTCGGTCGACCGAGTCAAAGAGAAGGCACTATTTTGTGGGCGTTCGTGCTGGTAGTCTAATCACTTGAAACATTTTGGAGACTGTGGTGCTNTCGTCATGCATCGATCCCCCTCAAAAGAGTTCAGCCCTCTATCACCTTTACTGGCTATCAAATACTCTCAACGAAGAACTCGCACCTAATGTGCAACATTACTTGCTCGTGGTAGCAAATCTAATGTGCACATAATCAGTTTAAATATCTGTTATGAACGTATTCGACGTTCTTGCGCTGTTGTAGCTGCTGAATAAGGAATCATGGGCTCATCAGATGGATTTTAGTGCTTCTGAGATTGTGTTATGTGATATGATTATCGCATTAAATGATAACAGATATAGAGTTGAGCGTTTGAGCCCTTTCTCATCGTCCATAATGCCGAATTATTTATTGGTACACAATCGGTTTTGTATGAGCAACTGCGTAAGTTGACATGGATTTGTTTGAATATCTTTGTGAGCTATTGCTCGGCATTGAGATTTGCTACCACGAGCAAGTAATGTTGCACATTAGGTGCGAGTTCTTCGTTGAGAGTATTTGATAGCCAGTAAAGGTGATAGAGGGCTGAACTCTTTTGAGGGGGATCGATGCATGACGATATGGTGCACAATTTCGTACTTGAAGGCACAATCAGTATTTTGCTAGTAGCCTGTGCGAGCTTGTGGGCATAGGCTTGTAACCAAGGATGCGAACCTTTTGAGTTGTTATCGAGTATTTAAATGTACTTCAACTTTTAACTCAGTACTCATGGAGAAATTGAAGGCTGTGCTGAAAATTTCTTTTTAATTGGTGTATACAATGCTTAAAGATTTTTAGGTTGAAGACAACAAGTAGATATGAGCTGTCATCTCAAACGCATATACATTGCAATTCTCAGACGCAACAGTTCGAGAGTACATAAAAGCAACGCGTTTCCATAAAGCAAGTGCGTAAAGCTGTTGCATCGCAACTGCGAAACGAAAAATGAATATTGAATTTGCATTTTTTGAACCTCTGAAGGGTCTTCATCTTGAACACATCGACAGCTATAAGTGAAAGCATTTACCAAGGCCGCTGCGCTTTTAAAATACGCGTTTCGAAATTTTTTGGAGCGTTGATGTTGATGAAAAATGATTTTTCAGAACACTTAGATTACCTGCACTTCAGTGGATGCATCCTCTGAGATTTATATTTCAAGGTCTCGAATATTTTCCGAGTCTTCTGGAAAAAACGCCATGTTGTCATTAGCATCACTATCGAGGGGGTAACTGAAATCATCATGAGCATTCGAGTTAGCTTCCCAAATAGCGTCGGTGCCGAACCAGAGTTCATTATGTGCAGATCACTCCTCTTGAAATCACATGCCTCAATTAATGCAACACATGTATGTTTGCCCTTTTAGAAGGGAAGAGCGCCTCATTATTGCTTGATGGGGCAGTAATCGATCGACTTAACGTTAATGAGACCTAGCAAAGTTTTTCTTCAGTGAACTGAATTAAATATTGAAATTTATTTTTGAGAGCAGGATTGGGTGATACTTTCCTTGAATACCATCCGGATACAAGAAATCATTGGTGAGTTTGATTTGCCATCATGCCAGCTTATTCAGGTCTGATCATTGAATAATGTTGCGCTGTTATTGTACAAACGGGAACTTGTCTTACCACACGACCTACTGCTTTCTTCGACACTGGCTGTATTTGTTGAACACTAGTGTAGCTGAAGGGTGGAAGAGGTAGAGAGGTGGACGCCAACCCACCATCCCCTCCCTAACATTTTGATGCTCTGAACGATATATGTCCTGGATTTCGCCGGCGATGCTGGATGTTCGCTCAGTTTTGCACTTTCCATCCTAAAACTGTCCTTAATTTAAGGAATGGATACCAACTACCTGTCCCCGAACTCTGCACCTTGCTACGGCACTAATAAATCTCAACTGTTAAACAAATGAAAGTTTCGTCAAAGACAGCACTTCTCGTTTGTGCAGTGTGTGGTGATTATTCGTGAGCTTGATGTTGTTAGATTGAATAGCTTTGTTGCATTGTCTTCGGTTGTTTTTCAACTGTAGGCTGCTGATGCAGCACATCACTCAGCTAATAAGACACGCTGAATGAATATGCTTATTAGCACCTAGCCATCCACTACACCCACACAGCATTCATTCTTGTTATTTTTTAGGAGAAGACACTACACTGATTATGGAGTTCGCCAAGCAACGTTAGCCGATGTCAGACCTTTCGTAGAATATCTTCCTAATGAGTTGATTGAACAATCAGAAAGTGCGGCATCAATGCTACGCATTTCTGCAGTCATTTCCGGTCACTTGTGATGGTGGATTCATTTAATACTTTAGAAATTCCCAATCTCTGCATTTGGTCAAGTGCTTGTTTATGAGATAGCTTGTTTAGCACATTCGTTGCTTCAAATGTGGGTATTAGTTCGAGTAGAGCTGCTTCAGCGTCAACTATTTAATTGCTTCATTACGTTCGTTTTTATTTCAGAAGTGCACTGCTTTTTGCCAATCAAAATATTTATCGCTTATCGTTTAGTTCTGTTCGAAAGATGAACAAACTGCGGGTGGGTACGGAGTGGGATAATTTCCTCACTGAGCAGCTAAAGAGGACATATTTGGTTGAGGTGCCGATCGTATGTCATCGTTTGGCGATTTCATTGCGCTGTCTGATCGATGCGATGAATTGACGGCGAAGATTATCAGTCGTGAGGTATCGGATGGCGTCGTAGCACCAGATTACGACGACGTTGCAATGAGTATTCTTGCAAAGAAGAAAAATGGCAACTATACTGTCATTAAGGTTTCTTCTTATTTATGCTACCATTCGCTTCATAAAACAGACTGCAAATCTTCTCTTTTGTTTTAGCTTCATTCTAAGTGAGGTTTCATTGTAAGTAAGCGTGGTAGGTGATATGTGATTTACAGATACGAAAGGTCACTTTTTTGGAGTAAAAAGAGGTGAACAGTGCTTTTCACTAATTAGTTGTCGCGTTCATCGTGTCAGAGCATGTCTATGCGTATGTGTATCTTGCTGTCACCTTGCTTCAACCGAAGAAGCCCTAAACTTTCCGGACTAGCTGATAGTCACGGGTTAGGCTGCATAGGAATATCTTTTTCAACACCTTTCAGATTGATCCTTCAAATTGACAATGAGTTGAGAGCACTCAAGTATGTCTAAAATGCGCATCCACTTGGCGAGCTGTCGGACTAGATTTTGGATGGGAAGTGCGTCTTTTACAGATGTTTGTCTGCGTGTCGGGCTCAAATAAGTATGCGCGTGTTGTTGTGCGTGCTATCATTATCGCCAGTATACAGGGCAGCTTATCGAAATGCAAAAGAGCGTTTCATGCCACTTCTTCGAGCATAATATTCTCCCAGAGAGCGCCTTATAGACGAAGGAACGAGCATATGGCAGTAACATCGACTGAACTAGCAGAATGATATTTTATGCTTTTGAAGTGATGAAGTTAGCACTTCTTGTTGAAAACAGCAGAGGTGTTGGGTGCAGGAAATATCCCGTCGGTGTTTTACTCATCAACTCCTTCTTGACTGTTGAATTTTTTTTAATGCTGAAGTATTGCTTCCGTTTTCGGCACCTTTAATACTTCAGTGTCGATTTGTTGGAAAAGAAAATGGGAAGTTGGACGGACGTGAGTGGTCGAAATGTTATTGCCCAAACGCATTTCAGGCAGTGCGGTAGCAATTCTGAATGGGAGCATGTGAGCGCATCGGCTGCTAAGTAAGGTCAATGGGCTTCTTAAATGCGACAGTGAATGAAAGTNTGAAAGCGGTTTAAAGATGAAATACTTGATCGGAGTCGTTCTTATCTACCATAAGATTTGGCAATACAAAAATCGCTGATCTACGAGGATCCATACTTTGACTCCTCTTTGTTTCGTTAGGGATATCAGCCAATTAAAACCTTTCCAGCGGTTATCCTCCGATGGCTGATATTCAAAAGCAGCTGCGTGCTTTGTTGTTTTTCTTGGTTGCACTGACGTACTACTGCTCAGTAATAAGCAACCCGTTCGGTTGAAGCTATCGGAATCGCAAATTTTGTGTGGAATGTTGTTCTCGAACCCTCTGTCTGAGTCTTTTGTTCTTCTGAATACGATGTGCAGTTTAACGTTGCACATCCCTTTCAACTCGAAATGATTACTATAATAGCATATTATGTGATTTTTAGGTTGACCCGAAATATATGCCTTCAGAAACTGAAGAAAGAACCATATTTGGTCTTCGGTTGAGGCAGAAGCGAAACACGGCTGTCATAAGTGCCGATACTTTCAAGAATATCGTGTCGAAATCGAAAGAAGTGAGTATTGCGCAGCAATACTGTTCGTTCATAAAAATCTGATAAAACCAAAAACGGAAAGTACGTTTGAATAGATCAAGAATGAGTTTCTGCGTTATAAGAAGGGGAAAGTAGAAGGCAGTTGTGTGTAATTAATGTAAAGAACGAGTTAAGTTCGAGTTCAATGAAATGTCACATGCAAATTGTTGTTTTGATACGTTTTCATTGTTGCGGATTTTGCAAAACTTTTTGATTCACTTTTTATTTACGTCATAAAATTGATCGTTTGTAGAGAATGTGAAGTGCACTTCCCATAAATTTTTTTCAAACATCTGCGGTTTTGGGATTAGTATTGAGCCCTGAAAAGATTGAAGATCGCAAGTGTTTGCTTAGCGAGTCGCGTTTTCAATATCCTTCAAAGAATCGATACAGCGTCGGGAATTGTAATTTTGTCTAGTCTCAAATAGAATTCAGCCTGAATCTTAAATGCCTTTTGGTAGTATTAGTCATCTTAACTCAATTCACTGCAGATTCATTGTTACTAATGAATGCGTATCATCAAGCTGAAAGTTATTATACTCACGTAAGCTGGGTGATAGCATAACACATTTTTGTTTCGTTTCAGTTGCCCAAGTCAGCAATAGACGATTTGATTGTGGCGACAATTGCCGTTAAATACACTCAATCGAATAGTGTTTGTTTCGCTCATCGAGGACAGGTTCGTGGTTGTTTTATTCCTACGTGGTTAAGTGGAATGCTGCTATGACCAATTCTATGATCCTGTTGTCACGAATGTCCGTTTATTAGGCAGTTTCACATGCAGGATTTACCAAGAAAAGTATATTTGTCAGTTTACCATCGCCGAAGTTCTTTCTTTGGTGCTTAAACATAGTCGTCTTTTCAGCGCTCAGTGCTTGTCTTTTACGCCGGGTTATGTAGATGTGATGCAGATTTGATATGTTTTCAGATACGGGAGAACGAATCTTACAAGGCAGGCTTATTTGAACGCTGCACCATTCGTTTTCAAGCTGCTACTTTCCTTACAAACTCATTTTTACCCTTTTATAAGTTTGCACTTGTAAAACGCATTCCGGAGAAGTCGATGTCACCACCTATATACGCAGAGTCTCAATGTTTGGGGGATTCTCAAGTTGTCTTCCCGACAACTTCAACTTCGGGATCCTCGAAGCTGGAGGTGGAAATTTTAGGGCTGCTATTTACACCACGGATTGGATTCCCTATACTACCTCAGATTTGATCCGCTAACATTAGGAGGAGCTATAAGCAACTGAAAACGCAAAAAAAGATCCGTATGTGCTGCATACCATTCGTGTCGGAAAAAGAACCGCTCGCAAAAGATTTGTTTCGAGCGTTCCAAGTAAAATATGAAAGGTCCCGCATGTTTATTATTTAATGGGAATTTTCGAGACCGGTGGGTCAGGCGAGCAGAGCAAAAGAGCGCACAGCATTCCTCGTGTCCCGACATTCTTCTCTGCTCGTTGTTAGGCTCCCATGCAATTGAGCATTTATTCGGTTATAGTTCGCACCGAATTGCAATTCTTGAGAAATTCAAACTTTTTTCAAACAGATTCGTTTCTCCGTATTTTTCCATGCCTCTCATTCATTTGCTCAAATAATACAAAGTATGGTGGAGTAGGATGTATGCCGAGGAACGCTCACAATTTTTCCAGCTCCACTCCAGATGGAGTTTGAATTATCAAGAGGGGAAGACGTGCAGTTTTCTTCAGAGACGGGCGTATAATCCAGGAAAAACAATTCCCCATCTTTCCTCGAACGAATCCATGATTGTTTGCCAAGGTGCTTACGAATTTCTGTTTGAATCTCCGTATTCGCTTTCGATTTTCATTGACCTTGATTGGATGGTTATCGAAATGGATTTGTAGTAGTTCAGGGACGTTCGATTTGGTTAATTTGGTTAGAAAGTTGGTTAGAAAGCGAAGGGGATGCATAGAATTGGGTCAGATCGCATAACCATAGCATTTCTTTTGAGTGGAGACATAATCGAGAGGGAGCCTCATTGAGTGGACTTCTAATGGCGCTTTCATCGCTTTTTTTAGGCAGTAAGTATAACGAGCGAGCAGTAGGCAATGCATTTTCTTTTTCTGAACAAATATGATCCTCGCTTGCCAAAGTGAACGACTAAACTAGCAGTGAATTTGTAATATAAGCTTCGATTAAGGGTGTAGTAGACCTCTGATTTCATATTGGGAACTTCGTGTGAACTCTGGATTTCTATGTAACGTCTTCCTCTCCGATGCCTCTTCACGATGAACTAAAGTAGTCGTTCGATTTTGCCACCTTTTTTGCCTACTTTGATTCAGAAGCACTCCACCATTACTAATATTCTGCTATTTGTGGGCCGTGCTCATACTATTAAATAGGAACATTTAGGTAATCGGTATGGGCGCAGGCCAGCAGTCTCGCATCCACTGTACTCGACTTGCTGGAGAGAAGGCCGCCAGTTGGTATGTTTTTTTTTTGTGAGACATCTTCAATTTGAAAGATCTAATCTGTTGGCATAGAGAAAGGTTATTCATGATCACTGCTTATTCAGCTTTGTTTTATGTGACGAACAATGGACTGAGGAGTAAAGATCTACGAAAAGCTAATCTCTAGGAAACCTTCGAAACAAATGTCACATGAAATGGAGTCGTGAGGAGAGATGTTTTATCACCGGAAGTTGTGCGTTATGATTAGGTGGCCAGTTATTCCCTTTCTCTTCCCCATAAAGCAGTTGGGACGTTGAACGAAACGTCTGAGAGCAGCATAAGCCCGCTCGAGCATAGATGCGATGTTAAAGAAGGGCAAAAGTGTTTGAAGGCAACGGCAGCGTGGGCACCGTTCTATGCGACAGTTATGGTGCGTTGTTCGTTGTGACTATTTGTGTGGTGCAGATGTTGGTTCATTAACCTGTGAGAGACATGAACACTTCTTTGCATTTATTAATCGTTCCATATCAACAGGAAAGAGCACGCAAGAAAACATCTTTTTTTAAAAGCTCCGTAAGGCCTTTCTGAAATATAAATAATTTTGTGTTGTTGCAGTTTCAAAGCAATAATATGAGCATGGAAACCTCCTCCCCTGAGAAGCTACCATACGTGTTTGATGATTTCACAATCTCTTATACAAAAATTGCGGTCCGTGCAATTCTTATTCATTTGCAAGCAACTATGCAATGCAAAAGGAAATTTTGCAATTTACAACGAATCGTTTGTTTTCAGTTAAGTTGGGTGAGGTACGGAAAGGTGGATGACTTTCAAAAATTCATTCATCTGCACAGCATTGATTAGAAACTTTCGATCAAGTCACTGTAGATTGTGCATAGCACATCTTTCTTGATGGAACCACTTTGACGAACGGTTATTTCTAACCAAGAACAGTTTGTAATCGAGAACGAGAACTGTTCCATGAACTGGGATGAGATGCAATCAAGACCGTAAGAGGTTTTGGCTAACCACCCATTTTGAAACTGCGACCATGTTCGGGTACAAACCTTTAATCAAAGGCCCAAATTGCAGCTGAGCAGACACGATACACTAGGAAAAGAACGAGCACCTTAATCACTCATTGTTCAACAGTGGGGGCATTTCTGCTTAACTAGATTCCAATAATGGAGTGTGTCCCCTGTGCGGCATCCATTTGCGCCTCCATCATGTATTCGTGCCAGCGTCTCACAGTCGCTTTTACCGTAGCACTTCACCTTGAAACGATTACTCAGCCGCTGAAAATTACCTATACCTCGACTCGAATAAAAATCACCGTTTTATATGCCACAAAACCTTTTTATAAGCCTAGGGCATTGTAGATCTTATGATCGGAACACGACCGATAAAGGGGATTACAGTCGGATTTTGTGGCAGTTTATTCATTTTTTCAGTTGGCACTTTAATCTCTCAGAGTTACTAGAATATTCCTGTTGGACGGAAAAGACTGCTCAGTGAGATGTATTGGATGTAGGAGTGGGTGAAGTCACATGCGTGCGGACAAAAACGGTGCTTCCAGAAATTCCAGGATTAAACCATTCACGAGAATATCTATAGGAATGCGAAATTCACGGGGATTACCGCAGTTTGTTCGTTGAGCGAGTTCGTATCTTTGAAAGAGGAAACAGTAAATAGGGTTTCAGAGGTAAGATCCCGTGATTTTTGCTATAATCCGGCCAAAATTGATGGAACAAAAAAGTCCTCTCTTACTTTTTGAACGCGGAGGGAAGTGAAACGACATTTGCATGCACGCACTTGATCTTCAGTAGTATTCAATTGGGCGGGACGGGAAAGATTCCAGAAAGTTGAGGTGTCTTAATGCCTAGCACGAATGTTGCAATGCGAACAACTTCGCCTTGCTGGTGTGCATGCGCATTGCACTCTGCTTATGGTAAAAGTTTTAAATTAATAGGGGAGATTTTGCTTGCGGAGAAATGCTAAACAATTGCATTAAAATCTTTTTCACTAAAGAAGGCGATAAGAAGTTTTAAGGGTTTGAGGGGCTGCCAACCGCAATACTGAATGTTTCTTGATCTCGAAACGTGGACCACGTGAGGGAGTATGACGTGTCGTATCAGATTACTCGCTAATACTACTCATCTGTCTTGCGGGATGCATTCTCGATCCTTCATCGCTTATAGGGCGTGTTGCTTGACGAAGAAAGTGAGGAACGAAGCATCCACACAGTTCTTTCTATTCCCTCATGAATAAAGATGACATTCCCTCGATATCTTCCCCCGAAATTTTAGAAATGAGATTCCCTTGAGACTCATTCTTTCATTTCTGAACTGTTCTGCAACTTATCTCCTAGCGATTCGCCTTTTATTGCATCGCAAGCATTCAATCGTTCGTAGAAGCTCTTGTTGTTGTAGTTGATTTCGTTTCCACATGGTGAAAATATTCAATAAAGGAAGCAGTGAAACAATGAACCTGAGGATGATTGCTCCCGGATTCGTTTTTCTCGGAAGTCATATGAAATATAACTAACTTCATCTTACATGCATTCTCCCACAGCCCCATCTTTCTCCCTCTTCCTATCAACGATGTATTCAGTAGGTCTTGGATCACAAGCGGTCAATTTATGCGAACAAAACAGCGGAAACTGGCTGGAAGGACTCGAATGTTCTTTAA
The DNA here is from genome assembly GCA_022844705.1 of Toxascaris leonina. Classification (NCBI taxonomy): domain Eukaryota; kingdom Metazoa; phylum Nematoda; class Chromadorea; order Rhabditida; family Ascarididae; genus Toxascaris; species Toxascaris leonina. Next base: position 101,190 of record JAARMF010000015.1, on the reverse strand, counting down.
TTTTCATCGAGCCGTAAACAAAAAGTAGATTGTAGTTGCTTACTTGCGTGCTGCAGAATATTCATAAAAATATCTTTGTGGCTTTCAACGGACGCCTATCTGAGTGACTTTTAAGCAGCATCCTCTTAAACACTTTTTTCTTGCTTTAAATGGGATAAAGGGACGCACCGACAATCGACAAATGCATAGACGTTTCTTCTGTGGATTGAAACAGTCATCTTTCTGAACTGGTGAGATGCTGGTCGTGGTTGAGTCAATAGCAGTGAGACAGTTGGTTGAAATAATAGACAGAAATTGAGCATCTATGCGGGACCCTTTGCACTGTTTTTGCTCGTGCAACAAAATGGCAAATTTAATCGATTTCATCCCGTGAGGAAGCGCGCCAGGAGAGTTGTTCAGTGCGCACTTTTTGCACCTCTGCGAACCAGCTCAAGTGGCCGTGCCATGCAATGCTCGAATTTTATACGAGAAGCGGGAAATTTACACACCTGTGGTCGTGAGAAAATTTGCATATGGGAACCTCGTACTAGTGGTCTCAGCTGTTGAAGTTCAAAATCGGAAAGTAATTCTGATGGAGAGGCCATCTTCAGGTTAGCTCAGGTGGATTTTCATCAACTCAGCCAGGACCCTTTTACCGTTGAGGTCATAGAACAAGCAGAGGCATGCGCATATGTGTACACGTGAACGTGACAAATGTGGTCAGCATAGCGTTCTTATGAAAGTTCACGAAAAACACAGTGAAGAACAGCAAACAAATAGCCGAACGAAAAATGTGTTTGTGAAGTGTTTATCATAACAACTTGCCAATCACTTGATCGAGGTGTGAACTGGCTGAAGTTCGGAACACCTCGGCTATACCATACCTAGAGTAATGAGGGAGGTGAGGGGGAAGGGCGGAGGGAAAGAGGGTAAACGGTATACTCTCAAAGAGTCTGGAAAATAAAGCGAGAAATTTTTTCGTCGTTTTAGCTTGCGCATATATTTTTTAGCTGATTTAATCTCGCCGTATGTTTATTATTCTTTATCAAGTTATTTGCAATGTTACTCTTAATTACTCTCAATCGACTCACTCTAAGACACTCTTGTGAACACTCATAGTTTTCAGCGCACGCGATCCATGCTTCGTCTTCGTCTTGATCGTCCTGTCTGCCCGGTTGATAGCATTGCTGAAAATATGAGTTACATGTTGAAGTGAAAGGGATGTAGCTAACCGCTAAGGCATCGAGCTCCATCCCATCACTGACATTTAGTGCTAATGACTTTCTGTTCGAATATGCACGATACAGATCTGCAGTTATAGGCTGATCCATCTCTCAGAAAAAGACATTTCTCGAATTTGCCCCCAATGCGCATTAAGTAGCGTACTGCATCTTTCTCGGTGTTTAGTGGATTGTTGCTGAACATGGATTTGTTGATGCCTCTTCCTGTGAACTATAAACACATTTGTTTCTTTTCTAAAGTAGATTTCATCCGACCATCTTCACCCTGTCATCGGTTTGGTACCCACATAGTTGTCCATAAAGCAAATCGCCTCTTGAAGTGAAATTCATTCAAATAACGCACCGTAACCGTTATTAACTTCAGATGTTTTCTGTCGTTCCTCGCTAGTTTACTGGAGGATGTAGCTTGTCTTGTTGCATGATGGGGCAAAATACAGTCTTTCATAGATATATCGATCACCTAACATATGCCGTTACGCATCAGACCGCTTAGGAAATTGTAAAGGATTTCATCAGTGGGAAGTTTTATGGAATTTTTCTTAATCCAACACTTCGGTAATCGGCACTTCCAAGTTGATAGATTTCGCTGTAATTTATGAAAATGCTGGTTCTTTTTTACATGGGATTTCGGCTTACTTTGTATTGGTAGATGTTAAGTCGGAAGTAGCCGCATCCGAGTCTGCCGTACATATCTTCAGAACAACCCTTAGGCACACATCCAGAATCCGCCTCGCACATTGCTCGCATACAGTCATTTGTGAACTCCACTGAAATCTTTCCAGCACTTTTATGAGCCGTCCGAACTCATCTCAATGCCTTTAAAGTTTTGATGACTGATGGTCGTTTTGTTGGCTCGGCTGCACGTTTGGCAATCTATCACATGGCTTCTCAGGCAAAGGAGTTCACTTTTTTAATTGTCCAAACAGAGCAGTTATAACTGCCGTTTTGACACGTTCCAAATGGAAATCATTGCTTTATTTTTCATTCTGAGAGGCTCCAAATTGTTTCAGCAGGCTCATAGTTGTTCGATGACATGACTGACTCTTTTACTTTATTTTCTTTCGAATATGACTCGGTACTTTGAGTATTCTGATCAATTGAAGTGCGAGGTAAGATATATTTAGAGAGTCGTTTCATTACAAATTATGAAATTACCTTGCGGAAACATAAGCAGACATTTCACGACAGGAATGACAGAGGCAGCAAGCAAAAGAGCATTGCAGACAGCGATCATGTCTGCGCTAGTGCACCCTCATGTGGACACATCGATGAAATGGCATATGCGACGGGCATGGGTCGACGGCGCCGCCCATCTACGCTTCCACTCGGCCGTAATGTACCTCTGCAAATGAAAGCATTGTCAGAACGCTTCAAAATTTGTGCCTGGCTTCGTTGGGTCCAGTCGCATGCTCTAGCATCAAAATGCTGTTTATGCGCCGAGGCAGTAAATTAACAGCAATATCCATTTTATCTAACTAGATGCGTCGATATCTGTTGCAGTGATTCCTCGAGAGGGAACTTGGACCATGTTCCTGAAGGTCATCCCAGCTGTATTCATAACGTGGAGAAAATGTGGGTTAAGATGCGGTTCTGTTTGGAAACAACTGCATCCGATCTTCAGGAATTATCATGGCCACCGAGTTTGATTGCCTTTCATTCCATAACTCAACGTCCATAACTCAATCCCACTCAATGGCTTCAGAGTTGTGGGTTTTATTAGAAATGTATTGCTCGCTTAAAGGTGGATGCGTCAATACGATCGCGTTTTGGCTTTACCATGGAAGCCGACTGTGCGCAGATCAGACAAATCGAACGCGATTGACGTGATGGTATCAGGTGTACTCGGCTCGGAGACGCCGGCTGAAGATTGGAACAATCACTTCACCGATCCTGTTGAACCAATCACTCCGGTATGCCTTTCCAACTCTTTCCTTCTCCTTTCATTTCTGCACACTTCATGCTTAAGGCTAAAACAAACGGCTTATCGAATATGTAGTACGCACACAGTTAGTAGAACCATTTTCGATTGTCTCAATGCAGGGACCACCGTTTGATGTTTCCTCTTTCCCACCTACTCTTAGCTATTAAGCGTTTGTATGGCCTCGGTGTTGAGAAACATTAAGAACATATGAGGTGCGGTTTCATCTGCAAACCCCGACGAGTTGATTGGAACTCCATTTCAGCGTAACATCCGGTTTCTGTGGAATTTAGATATCGTCCACACATGTGGCCACATTGCGACTTCTGACGTTACCTTATCACTAGTCAGCCATCCTGTCACTCTCCTTCTATGATCGAGCAATTTCGTGGATTGCCACTTTCGATCGCAAATTCTGGAAACGATTCAAAGATATATACTCAAGATACAGACAAATATCTGTCTTTAGGTGGAGCTTTATTTGTATATGAGTAGTTTTTTGTTCATGTCTCCCTACTTCTAGCTCAGTCAATTGGTGGGGGCGCAAAAGGTAATGGACGATTGACCGATTGCGCAGTGGAAAAACACATGGCCGTGATCATCTTTTTTCATGTAATGATGAGACATCGGATATCGGTGAATGGAGATGACTTAATTTAAGAGTGAACGCAAGGAATGGTTAAGGAAGCTGCACGATGTGGTTGTCAGCTCGGATGCATTCTTTCCATTCCGTGATAGTATCGACTGCGCCAGTCAGGCGAGAAATCTTTTACTTTTCTTTTTTTGCACATTTGCACTCACTGTCAATGCAGTGCCAATGAATGAATTTCTTAAATGCACGGTGCACAGTAGATGTCGCTTTTTCAAGTTTTTTCATGGGTTCCGTTGTGGATACAAGTATGTAGAATTCGAAATACAAGATAATCAACTAAAATTTTGAGAGTCAACGCTTTTAAATACCACCGGGAAGCATTCACTGAAACGTTGGACAGGGCGCCACTCCTTCCTACGCTGGATACGCTGTTGACTAAGCCAGTCACCACATCAATGGATTTATGCCGGAGAGGGCAAAGTCTTTGATAAAAAATCACCACCTCCAAACTTGGTGTATCCTGTAACTCAGATCTACTTCTGCCACGCTAAAAGATGTGATATTTAAATTGGTCCATTTGAGTCGATCCCATCTAGCCCTTGATGAATTCGCAGTACTGCCAGCCGTCAGCAGAATTTTTGACCGTCATCCATCCACCATTCACCGGTTGAAGCAACTCGTGATGAACGGGTGACAGGAAGTTTTGTAATGTACTGGGTTAAACGACTAGTCCTGATACTGATTGTCGTTTGGGCGGCTCTAGGATCCTCCAACAGCGCCGTACAGTGAGCGTTTGCATTTTTACACTGGTAGTTGTGGTGCCACAATGAATCAGTACAGGACTATCTCATCGTTGATTGGAGTCTGCAGATCAACCAAATGCACTACTGCTTCCATGTGCACGATGTATCATAGGAAAATTACTGTCAGAGTGACAGGTAGTTTGTTTGTCGAGCCTTTGTTGAGCTCATAAATTCACCGCTCCCCGCTGAAAGACGGAATCGGATCGTAAATTTCAGTGCCACGGCACAAGCATGCACCGATTGACAAATTGTTCACCTTCTTTTACTAGGAACGCCCTTTAAGACTTGTACGGAATATGATGGAATGAGAAAGTGGGTTTTTGGAGGGTTCGAGAAGTACCCTTCGTGGCAGTGACATGCTGAACATTTAACATGAGAATGCGATCCCATAATGCGCGTCATACATTCTAAGCAGTAGGATTACATTTCCAAAGGTTCACATCCGCCACACGACGCCTTTGCAACAGTCATCATCCGCATAATTTGTGCCTAGTAAAGCGAGCAATGCTTCACTGGTTAACACCTCGCGCTGTGTAATATGATGTCGCATGCAGTCGCTGCAGCGAAGTTGTCGATCGGCTCTCCATCAAGTGGTCTGTCTCTTTGGCATCAATTTATAAGTTGAGCATAACCACATCAAAATTTGTTCCTTCCATCCTCTGTGCTTGGTACGGGATGTATGCCATCCGCAAACTTATTGATGTTGCAGTTCGGTGTGAAGTATGTGGCTAGCCCAGGCGGTTCGACAAGGGACGAGGACGTGATCGAGGCTTGTAACGAGTATGGAATGACGCTTATTCACACCGGACTCAGACTTTTCCACCACTGATGCAACTGCCATTCCCGGCCAAAACATGCGGCGTTCATAAAATTGCGCTCAATGATTGCTCTTCCTCTCTTCGAGTTGTGTGTGATAATGAACTTTAACAAAGCCCTTTGAACTCTCACTATTTTGTCTCGTAAACACGTTTCCCGAGCACTCTCAAATGCACCGTCTTGCCATCCTTCCTTTTGCAGCCTTCATTTTCAGCAATCGATGGCTCGACATGATTCAGCTCGACATCTGCAGCAGGCAATGACGAAAAAAAGAAAAAACATTCATCAGCAAACGGATGCGTCTTTGACCCTTTCGGCACACCCGATGAACATAAGCCTGCGTGAAAGATTTAAAAGGAAATGCAGTTTTTGTGACAAAGATAATCCAGGTCGGGGAAGCTGAGGAGGTGAAGCTGCAGCTCAAACTTTTGGATGTGTGACAAGCGAAGCGGGTCGAAAGCGTTAGGGATCGGACAGCTAATCAAAGATTCTAAGAAAAACCATAAACTCTGGGGGTTGGGCAAGAGAAACGGGTTGAAAACTTGCAGCTATCGAGGTCGAGACGATAAAATCAAGCTAGAAGAGTCCATCAATGAGTCCCGAGTTTGAAGAACCATAGGCCACCCTCACAACTCCAATTCCCCAACATACCAAGAAGTTCCCAAGCATCGCATTTAAAACAAGCAACCTGCGAGTTTTGCGAACCTGCTTATTGTCTTTGGTAAATCTCTCGCAGCAACTAATAAAGCTACCTGCACAACCATTCATGCAGCTAGAGTAATACTGCTCAAAACACTTTGTAAAATGTTGCATAAAGGACAATGTTAAATGCCACAATCTGTGCGGACGTGAAAAAAGGGTCGGCAGTACTACATGAACAAGGGTTTTATAAATTTATAGCAAGACAGATAAGAACCGGCGGAATACGGATGCCTCGAATGACCTCGGCTAGCGTATTCGCCATCAGTGTGAAACGCGACAAAAAACTACGCATCTCAGAAAAGTTGGAAATTGATATAAGGACTATCCAGCAATAAAATAACGATGGGTAGTAGCTACTCAAAGACTAATGAAACACATAAAAATTTTTGGTACAGTTAGAGAAGAACAACGGCAATTTCTCCTCCATCAAGTGAGCTCAAACAAACATGGAAGCTACAAGATGCTCTTGATTCGAGAGTTAATCATTCCTTCCACCTCACATAACACATCGATTCCCGAACATCACATGAAGACAATGCTGAACAAGTTCACTACAGACTGAAAGAAAACTCAACTGGCACCACACAAACTCTCAGATTTGCAAGAATAAAAGCCATTCAGTTATGTGAAATTCGCAACAATTCGACTGAAGATCCTAGAATTCACACCACAACTGAAATAATTGCGAGTAATATTTATAAGAGGTGGAACAACGCACAATAATGCTAACATCACAGTAATAGTCAGAGAGAAATGCACAGAAAGGCGTTGATATACCTAAACTAAACAAGTCAAATGTAGAATTGACCAAGTAAAGAAAACTGATAGGACAAAAATATGCAGCAAGAGATCAAATTTGATTTTAGAAAAAACCTTTGATATAGGGCCTTCAATGCCGTCGACATAATTTGGAAGGAGAAAGAGACAATTCAAACACTGATCTCTGCGGAACAGAGCACCAATGGAGGAAATGGCCGCACTTTTGAGATTGTCAGTGTGGGCTTGAATAGATGTGCCAATTGCGATCTAAAATTCAAAGGCAAACTTTATTCACTTTCAACTTAACTCGTGGTTTCGGATAGAAGGAGGTACAATGAATCACATAACAATAACATGCAGGAAACAGATCGGAAGAATAATGCCTTTTCTATTCTGAACCCCCCCCCCAAAAAAAAAAAAAATTGAACAGGTTGATTTTTAGTTCACCCCTCCCCCCTTGTTCCGATATTTCACCAGTGAAGTTTCCGCCACTATATTCGTTATTTTAAATTTACTCATCTGCATCCAACATCAAAGAAATGTCAAATAAGAGTCGGATTCGTTCCGCACATTTGTTTAATAAGAATATAATCGAAACTCAAATAAATTATATCAGATGCGATGACAATGAAATGTGAAAAAGAAGTGAACCGAACGCGAATGCATTAAAAGAGATGCTTGCGAAGGAGTTTGCTTGATGAAACGCGTCTGACGGCGAGTAATTCGGGAGATTCGTTTTCTTTGCGGCTCGTCTCCAACGATTGCTCATCGTCTGGCTGCAGCTCACGCTTACCATTACGGCATATGCGTCTCCTTAAAGCATCATTTTACAAGCAATTCGATCACTTTCATTTGCAGTTTCATAAAAAAATCTCCGACCACCAACTTCTTCGCACAAAAAACTTTTACGTATAAAAAAACATGTAATCTTTCTTCATAACTTTCAATTTTTCTCCAATGCGTCATTACTCTATCGCAACGGTGTTTGGTAACTGAAAAAATAACATGGCGAAAGACAGGTTATAAGAAAGAAAACGTTAGCGAACGGGACTATCCTGGATTCATTATATGCAAAAAACGTGTAGGGGATATCCAAACTAAAGCAGCTAATCCGCCATCCCATCCCTTTGACTAAATCGAAGGTTTTTTTCCTTTCAGCACGCCCGAAGGCTTGAAGCCGATTTCTGACACACAACACTTTTTTGCGAATTCCTTCAATTTATACCGAACTTCATATTTGTCAGGTGAATTTTGGCTCCATTTTCCCCTTTCTTCCCAACCACACCAACGATCTATTAGAAATGAATAATTAATGCAGGATAGGGGAGTAATTTCACTAGATGAAGCATGCAAACGACCCTCAATCATTACACCAACGCTAATTTTATACAAAATCAGAATAACTCAAAATCCGTTTGTTTTTGTTACTTAATTCGGTACTTCTTCCGTTATTTGCATCATAATAACTCACACCAACGAACTTCTCGCGGAAATCTTGAGTGCGCTATTGGCAACCATCACCATATATCAGATCATTTTCAAACGGATGATCCCGCGTCGCCAGCTTCAATGCCCTCACAAAATTGCTTCCCACTTCAGCTGAACTCATGATTTCGTTCTTATAGCGCAAAACCTCTTTACATGGCTGAGGCATAAGACAATGACAGGAAAGAAGTACCCATACAAGCAAAATATGATGAACAAGTGAAGAGACGAAGTCTTATCTCCTCGGCTCATGTCAATGCCTATCCATGATCACTCCTGCCATTAGCGATGCAGTCCACTACATATATAAATAGGCATTTACAACCTTCAAAAACCTCTCTTGTGCACTTTCTATAATTGGTATTGACAGAATGACTTAGGGCACTATTGAAAGAAGACATATTTCATGCACAATTGTCACCATTAGGAGGTGCGTCGCAATAAATATTACGTTGCTGACACATGGCGATTTAAGAGTTCAACAAACACAACGAAAACTCATAATAGACCGCCAACTTTGAGGTCACAATAAACGAAGATTCAACCTATCAGACCTACCATCTCATGAAAGTTCCTCTCTTCCCCATTTATCCTCCTAGGCAACCGTTTTATATTATTGCTCAAAAATGGGCACAAGAAAAAAAAGGTTAAAAAATCAATCGGAACAATGACCAACCCGACTATGGGTGAACTATGCTGCCAAATGCGACAGCGGGCCAGTTGTTTGGCGAGCCGCTCTTTAAGGTTGCGCTCCTGCTTGTCATTTGGTGCACCCAGTTGAAATCCTTTCCTGTAATTTTCAAATATTCAGTCGTTCATATGAATTACGTTTTTAAGAGGCATGACTACGCTCAAAGCAAATCACCATTACCTCCACTATATTGAAAAAAGGCACACAATTGAGCAAATGAAAGCTCATGCAAAAATAAAATGGGCCACACATTCGATAAATACACACAGCAATTTAAAAAGTCTGACCTAACCAGAACAAACTTTTTGTTATCAATTTCGCAAACAAAAACGACGCGATGGAGAAAGAATATCCGACATCACTATGGGGACGAGATCTATGTCCGAACAGGTAGATAGGCTGAAACTTCGAAAAATTCTACAGCTTTGTGGTCGATGTCATACGCGACACATATATTTCATAACGGAACGCTGAACATGACTTTTTATTATCCAACGCGAACCAACCGATTCAGCAAAGAGCCAAAAAACCAATCAGAGCAGGTTGGCCAGAACCAAAATTAAGAACGGCTACTTGTGCATGCTGGATCAAACAAACGAAGCCAAGTAGCATAAGTGGCTGAAATTCGCTGTCATTCCAAAAATGCCAATGCGCCTTAATTTGTAATTCTCCTTAAACTTTCCTTCATTCCCAATACTTCGTTTATTTGCCAGGGTTGCATCACTGAACCCAAACGGTTTAACACCTCCTTCCGGTTAGAGCAAACATAACCTTAAACGAATGAAGCTTTGAAGAAATACGGGCGAAGTACTCAGCAATGCTGCATTCTCAAGAAAAAAACCGACCAGTGCACATTCCGTTACCCCCTAAAACGATTCTTAATAATACCTAAAGCTCCTCACATCAAAGTGATGCTCCCTCAAGCCGCCTGCTCCATTCAGTGATTCCTAGATTCGTAATCAAGGATGACTAAGGGTGGGACACGAAGATGGGCAAAATGTCTGGTGCGCCGGCGAGAACGCCATGCCTCAATTTTCGTTTCAGTAGACCTTTACACAGGGTTTCTGCAGTAAATCATACACTTCTTCGATTTCTTGAATGTGACCCCAGACCGGTTTCAGGAAGGGCACATCTACAGCTCCAGACAAATCTGAAGAATCCTCATTAGTCACATTCTGCCAGGGAAGAAAATTAAAGCTTGAGCGGATATACAAAGATCAGATGAATCAATATAAACAAAGCAGACTGCCTCCTGAACGTAATCGAAAGCAACGAACCGCAGTCTTGCTTTGGTGCGCACTGAGTTTGCGGTGACGTTCCATGGCGATGGTGACGCGTCCGGTGTCCTCATGATACCCGCCTCAGAGAATTCATAACGACGTCCATCGATATAGGATATCTCATCTGTGCCTGGAAATCATCTAAAATATCTAAGGATCAAAAGAATTAAATAAATCGAAATATACAAGCAACGTTATATATCACTCTCTCCCCATCTTCTCGGAGGACAACGGCTAACCCAGAATGGTGCGTCATCCTTGTTCATCGTTTGTCTAAAAAACTTGTATGAACGTACACCACAACTCTTTGGTTTGAAGACACGTCAATAAAAATTGAAAATTCAGCGCTTTAACACAATAAATTGATATCATTCGTCAGTTCTGGCCAGACTGTGTTGTGGATCGGAAAAGCGAAAAATGCAAACTTCGGAGCATCTCAACGCTCTCACAATGAAAAATTCTCTCCTTTCCATATAGACACTTTCAGAGTCTGGATTTTTCAATGCATGAATATGAAAGGTACGGCAACAAAAGGACAACTGTGAGTAGGAGAAACGCTACAGTGCGGCTGCACTGAAACTTGAAGCCATAAATGTGAGAACTGGCATTACGAACACAAGGGGAACGAGGCGGTCGGTTTGCAGAGATCGTAGTACCCCTGAGATCACTTGC